>CM038703.1:49206666-49241666 GCA_021613375.1 Megaleporinus macrocephalus | reverse complement strand
ATCCCACTTAAAATAAGATCAGGTGCTGGTGTACGTTTACATTGGTGTCAGTGCTGGTTCATTATGCAGCGGATAGGTTGGACTGGTGTGTGCGCACCTGCAGGGCTTCTGCTGTGATGCGCAGCTCGTTTACAGTGTGGTAATACGCCAGCAAGTCAGATAACTGACCCTCCGTGTCCAGAGGAGGGAGGGAGGACAGCAGTGTTCTCAGCTCAGTTATCCTCCTCTCATGAGTCTGAAAGAGAAAGAGAGAGAACAAGAGAGAGAGACACAGAGACATGTGTCAAACCATCTCATATCTGTTGAATGTTGTGAACATGGCCTAGCAGACCTTGGCTCAAAGGGGACCTAGTATACTCATTTCATAATTTTATATTTGGGCTCTACTTGATGTCCATGCTTTAGTTTTACTGTACGCCTCTATTCACCCTCTGTCTGAACTGGTCTTTCAGAGTGTCTTTAAGCCCCACTGCCTGACTGGTGAGCTCGCCCACTCTTTCTGAACCGTCAGCCACCAGAGTGGCATCCAGTTTCACCCCCACACCTCTGTGACTACTTAAACAGTATTGGCGGTTCTACCACATCAGTTTGAGTCAGAGTCAGATCCTGAAAGTCCGGTAGAACAAGTTAGTATATCCAGTGTGGTCAGTTTGTACTGTTCTAGGTCTCTCTGTGTTGTGTGAGAGCAGGCTAAACTTACCGGGAGGCAAGCAATAAAGATTGTGTTATGAGATGATGTCGTCTTGTAACAAAGAAAAGAGCCGGAATTCCAACCAAGTGTTCAGGCAGGAAAGTGGTTTCTCTGGGTGAGAATTTCTCTCTCTGGTGTGTACTTAGGGGTTTATAACTTTACAGATTGTTTATATGCACAAAAATAATAAAATATATTGCCACAAGTATTCAGTCACCCATCCAAATCACTGAATTCAGGTGTTCCAATCACTTCCATTGACCACAGGTGTATAAAACCAAGCACCTAGTCATGCAGGCTGCTTCTACACACATTGGTGAAAGAGTGGGTCGCTCTCAGGAGCTCAGTGAACTCCAGCATGGTACCGTGATAGGACGCCACCTGTGCAACAAGTCCAGTCGAGAAGTTTCCTCACTACTAAATATTCCACAGTTCACCCACTTTCTACAAAGTCAATCACTACAGACCTCCAAACTTAACGTGGCCCTCAGATCAGCTCAAGAACAGAGCGTAAAGAGCTTCATGGAATGGGTTTCCATGGCTGACCACAGCAGAACAAATTAGAGCGTAGACTGTGAGCCAGACCTTCTCGTCCAACATCAGCATCTGACCTCACAAAATCTGTATTCATATGTTCTTGTATATATTCTTTGCTATTGGAATTCTTTATTCTTTATATATCTTATTGTTTCCATCCATCCATCCATCCATCCATCCATCCATCCATCCATCCATCCATCCATCCATCCATCCATCCATCCATCCATCCATCCATCCATCCATCCATCCATCCATCCATCCATCCATCCATCCATCCATCCATCCATCCATCCATCCATCCATCCATAATGAGCTTCCGGAAGAACAGTCAAACATTCCCATAAACATTCCCATGTGGAGAGTCTTTCCAGAGGAGTTGAAGCTGTTATAGCTGAAAAGGTTGGGCCGAAGTCATATTAAACCCTGTGGATTAAGAATGTCACTTCTTAATCCACAGAATGCACATATGCGTGTGAAGGTAGACTAAAAGCAGCTGTGTCTGTGCAAAAAAATAATACAAGTGTTAAGGGAGGCGGTGCAAACTTTTGATTTATAGCTTGACTGAACTATAGCTAGCTGTGAAAGTACTACAAAACACTACAACTACTGTAAGCTGGAAACCAACATTCTCAAGGGCTTATGGGAAACGTAGTTACCTGTGTGTCCCTGTGGTTCTCAGAGAAGCTCCTGCGCATCATGTCAGTCACTCTCAGAGCCTCCACTCGCAGCAGGTTGAGGATCATGGTGTAGGTCAGTCTGAACTGGGACTGCAGCACAGTTGGCTTGCCCTGATAACACACAGAAATGGGTTAACAGAGTTTTGTATCATCTCCAGCTCTTTTTCTGGGCCTGAAAATAGTCTGATTATAAAATGAGTGCATGCTCAGTTTTGCAGATATAAACAAATATAAACAAATATATAAACTGATATAAACAAATGCAGCGACTACATGTATATAAACTAGATTTAGTTTTATACTACTCATAAATTACTAGTGCCATAAAGTACTAAAACAAAGCTAACTCAGTACAGTAGAAGCCTCCTTACATGCTTTTTGAAAACAATCACGATCACATCACTCTACCATTGAGAAAAACCCAGCAACATTTGGTTTATTTCACATTTTATATTTTTAATGTTAAATTTCAACACTATAAAACTACTTTAGCACTGACCAATAGAGGGAGCAATGCATCTCCAGCTCAACTTCAAACTATAAAGAAAACCATATGCATAAATTGGGACGTGCTTTAGGTAAAGTATATAGTCACTGTCCACAAAATACCATGCAATACCATCATCTGAACACATGTGCTGCTGTTTACATTGTGTGAAAATTTAAATGGACCAATAGAAATGCCCCAAAGCAGCTTGGGAAAAAAACTTGGTTCCATTGAAAGCAAAGACTTTTTTTTTTTTTGTCTTCTCCTGTAAAGTTGCCATTTTGGAGATATATGTTTTTCATTGGACTGAGATGATATGTACGCATGTTGTCAATCATGCACGGGTGCTTGTTTTCACGCGCTGAGGCTGATCCATCAATAGTGTTGATATCACAGCTTAACACACAATACGAGAGATTATGATTTGATTCTGTGAAGACTTCAGTACTTCAATACCTTAGCACTTTGCTTTGTGACATCATCTCATAACACAGTCTTTATTGCTCGCCTCCCGGTAAGCTTAGCCTGCCCTCACACAACACACACAGACCTGAAGCAGTAAAAACTGACCACACTGAAATGTCCTGCTCCAGTCTAGCTTGCGAAGGTGGATCTACTGACTTGTTCTACCGGACTTTCAGGATCTGACTCTGACTCCAACTGATGTACAGATTACCCAATAGCCCCAAATATAAAAACTGTTCATTCTCATTGTAGTATTGGTCTTCACTGGGGGCTGCAATATGCAAGCCACTATTCTTATCAATCACAATTTTTTTGCTGAGCGCTTTGAAAATCCTGGTCAGTCTTACATCTAAACAAGTGTTCTGAATGAATGTTCAAGCTGTTAAAAAAATAAAACACTATGTAAAGCACCAATAAGGGAAGCATTGGCCAATTTTTTTTTCAGTGCAGCAATCTGTCATTTAAAATGTGGCATACTTTGTTTATCCCCTTCTACCCTGTTCTTTAGTGGTGTGTGTTGTGCTGGTGTGAGTGGATCAGACTGAGTGTTTAAACACCTCAGTGTCACAACTGGACTGAGAATAGTCCACCAACCAGCAACATCCAGACAGCAAGTGTCCTGTAACCACTGATGAAGGACTAGAGGAGGACCAACACAAACCAATACAGCAGCAGATGAGCTATCATCTCTGACTTGACATTTACAAAGTGGACCAGTAAGTGGACACTCCAGCAGCACTGCTGTGTCTGATCCACTTAAACCAGCACAACACACACTAACACACCACCACAAACATGTCAGTGTCACTGCAGGGTTGAGAATGACACACCACCCAAAGAATGCCTGCTCTGTGGTGGTCCTTTGGGGGGCCTGATCATTGAAGAACAGGGTAACAAGGTATACAGAAAATCAGATGGACTACAGTCTGTAAGTGTAGAACTACAAAGTGCTCCTGTGTTGTAAATGGAGCTGATAAAACAGATAATGACTGCAGATACAACGAGGTGGTTTTAATGTTATGGCTGATTGTAGAGATGGAAGGATTGATCGGCCATGTATCGGTATTGGCCCATTTTTAATCAAAATATGTGATCGGCGATCGGCCGATCTCGAGAGCTGATCGATGGCGGTGAACAAAAGAGCCTAATTTCTGTATTTACAGCTAGCGTTTCATCCAGGAAGAGGACCCCTTCGTGGAACCCCCTCCGGTCAGCTCCCTGCAATTCCTATCTGAACCACTAGGTGGAAATACATATCGTTTCGTTTTCGCAGACTGACTAAAGCAGCGGCTTCGCGAGAACAGTTTACGGTGTTCACCGCATGTGCAGAAAAAAAACATTGTCCGTCTTTCGGTTTGTTACCGTATGTGACTCAGACTCATCCAGGACAGTTTATAACATCTGTAAAATTAGTAACATCAGAGTCTCTCTCGGAGCAACCAAGATAAAGACATTTAACACACTAATCTGATACACACTTCAGAGACACCACACAGCTGAACACAGTGAGTATCAGTAAACAGCAGAGCTAGAACACACAGCTAACACAAAACTAATAACCCAGAACACCTACAGACCAGATCTGACCGGTACGAACAGTACAGCAGCAGCAACAGCCAGAGAGCTAAAGAACCACAGCCAGAGTGATTGAGTTTATAGTTCTAGATAAGCAGCTCTTCTCGGCTGTAGAAGACGTTCATTCTGCTGCTTAATGTTCCACCTGGATCTACGCTCTGCTGTTCCTAGTAGAGATACTTTTCAGATGTGGCTCTTCTGGAGCTTATAAAGCGGTTTACTCCCACATAGACCAACTTCTAATTTAGTTAAAATATTATACTGTTTCACATGAGCTCCTTAAAAATGGTAATAAACCAGTTTAGACCATGTTTCATGACTTGCTTGTGCTAATAATATGTAGCCCTGTCGTGTCTTAATAGCCCCGCCCTCGATCGGTATCGGCTATCGGCCGATCGCGCTGAAAGGTGATCGGCGATCGGAATCGGCCTCAAAAACGCTGATCGGTCCATCTCTAGCTGATTGGTCCATCTCTAGCTGATTGGTCCATCTCTAGCTGATTGGTAAACCTGGTGATGCAAATATGGCTGCACATCACTGCATCCCTAATTAAGGCCAAGCATGTGACTCACATGACTCACCAGTGCATCATATAAAGCCTCATCGCAATAGCATTATGTAGCAATACGATCGCAATACTAGCCTTTTGCCCACAACACCAACATCAAACAGGCTCCCATGACAACATACATGAGTACCACCACAGCAAAGACCATTAAACATGTAAATAACCCTTCCAACCAATCAGTGCTGTTTGTGATCCGTGTGCTTTTAGGAGAATGACGGCAGGAATTGGAGTTCTCTTTACAACCTGCTGAGAGTAATTACATCCCTCAGTCCATCACTGCTGCTGTTGCCATGGAGCAGCGGCCCACAGGAGCCTCCAGAGCCACCAGCGATACAAAGCTGATTAGCATTCAGATTAGAGCCAGATATGAACCTGACAGCCCCCCAAACACACACACACACACACACAGACACGCTCACTCCCCACTAACTTCCACTCGCAGCGACGAGGACAGACAGGATCTCAGTGGCGTGAATTTTTAGATCCTTATGGTGGGATACAGATGGAGGCAGTCAAAATGAATGGCTAATAGCATATTAGGCCACCCAGTGCTCTACCGTGGTGGGCTTCAATGAATGAATCATAAAGCAGACGAGATGACTGTCATGAGAGATGATGGCCTATTTTTGTTTCATTGCCTTTAGAACACTAACTGTAGAACAGATCCAGAGCGGAGAAGCTCTTTAAAAGGGGTAGTCCACCAATTTCTTCCAAAATTCTGTCCTTTCAGAATGGTTTACAGTAAAGTGCTGAGCTGAATGCTTATAAAAGTTGTGAGTGTGATACCAGAGGTATTGTTTTACAACAATAAGGGCCAAACATGGATACATTTTTAATGGATGCATGGAAAAAAACTTGGTGTTCCATAACTGGTGGTGCTAATAATGCCAGGGTCACAGGTTCGATCCCCTGTACGGGCCAGGAGAGCCTTTAGGGTCGTGGGCTGGAGGTTAGGGAACCAACCTTGTGACTGGAAGGTCGCTGGTTCAATCCTGTGAACCGACGGGACACGACCGAAGTGCCCTTGAGCAAGACACCCTAACCTCTGACTGCTCCCCGGGTGCTGTGCTAGGGCTGCTCACTGCTCTGGGTAAGTGTGCTCACTGGCCTCTAGTGTGTCTGTTTACTAGTGTGTGTGTATATGTGGGTGTTTCACTGCCCCCTAGTGTGTCTGTTCACTACTGTGTGCATATATATGAGTGTTTCACTGCCCCCTAGTGTGTCTGTTCAATACTGTGTGTGTATATGTGAGTGTTTCACTGCCCCCTAGTGTGTCTGTTCACTTGCATGTGTATATATGTGAGCGCTTCACTGCACGAATGGGTTAAATGCGGATATGTGGGTGTTTCACTGCCCCCTAGTGTGTCTGTTCACTAGTGTGTGTGTATATGTGAGTGTTACACTGCCCCCTAGTGTGTCTGTTCACTACTGTGTGCATATATATGAGTGTTTCACTGCCCCCTAGTGTGTCTGTTCACTAGTGTGTGTGTATATGTGAGTGTTGCATTGCCCCCTAGTGTGTCTGTTCACTTGCGTGTGTATATATGTGAGTGTTTCACTGCCCCTAGTGTGTCTGTTCACTAGTGTGTGTGTATATGTGAGTGTTTCACTGCCCCCTAGTGTGTCTGTTCACTAGTGTGTGTGTATATGTGAGTGTTGCATTGCCCCCTAGTGTGTCTGTTCACTTGCGTGTGTATATATGTGAGCGCTTCACTGCACAAATGGGTTAAATGCGGATATGTGGGTGTTTCACTGCCCCCTAGTGTTTCTGTTCACTAGTGTGTGTGTATATGTGAGTGTTACACTGCCCCCTAGTGTGTCTGTTCACTACTGTGTGCATATATATATGAGTGTTTCACTGCCCCTCACTGTGTCTGTTCACTAGTGTGTGTGCATATGTGAGTGTTTCACTGCCCCCTAGTGTGTCTGTTCACTAGTGTGTGCATATATGTGAGTGTTTCACTGCCCCATAGTGTGTCTGTTCACTAGTGTGTGCATGTCTGAGTGTTTCACTGCCCCCTAATGTGTCTGTTCACTAGTGTGTGTGTATATGTGAGTGTTTCACTGCCCCCTAATGTGTCTGTTCACTAGTGTGTGTGTATATGTGAGAGTTTCACTGCCCCCTAGTGTGTCTGTTCACTAGTGTGTGCATATATGTGAGTGTTTCACTGCCCCCTAGTGTGTCTGTTCACTAGTGTGTGCATATATGTGAGTGTTTCACTGCCCCCTAGTGTGTCTGTTCACTTGCGTGTGTATATATGTGAGTGTTTCACTGCCCCCTAGTGTGTATGTTCACTAGTGTGTGCATATATGTGAGTGTTTCACTGCCCCCTAGTGTGTCTGTTCACTAGTGTGTGCATATATGTGAGTGTTTCACTGCCCACTAGTGTGTCTGTTCACTTGCGTGTGTATATATGTGAGAGTTTCACTGCCCCCTAGTGTGTCTGTTCACTAGTGTGTGTGTATATGTGAGAGTTTCACTGCCCCCTAGTGTGTCTGTTCACTAGTGTGTGCATATATGTGAGTGTTTCACTGCCCCCTAGTGTGTATGTTCACTTGCGTGTGTATATATGTGAGCGCTTCACTGCACGAATGGGTTAAATGCGGATATGTGGGTGTTTCACTGCCCCCTAGTGTGTCTGTTCACTACTGTGTGTGTATAGTTGAGTGTTTCACTGCCCCCTAGTGTTTCTGTTCACTAGTATGTGTGTATATGTGAGAGTTACACTGCCCCTCACTGTGTCTGTTCACAAGTGTGTGTGTATATGTGAGTGTTTCACTGCCCCTCACTGTGTCTGTTCACTAGTGTGTGTGTATATGTGAGTGTTACACTGCCCCCTAGTGTGTCTGTTCACTAGTGTGTGCATATGTGAGTGTTTCACTGCCCCATAGTGTGTCTGTTCACTAGTGTGTGCATATATGTGAGTGTTTCACTGCCCGTTAGTGTGTCTGTTCACTAGTGTGTGCATATATGAGAGCGCTTCACTGCACGAATGGGTTAAATGCGGATATTTTGAATTTCCCTCTGGGATCAATTAAGTATCTATCTATAAATCACAACGCTCCTTTAAACCACCAGTACTATAAAAACTACATTACATTTCTTATTAAATCACTCTGAATAATTTTGTTTATACGAGGACAAGTGTTAAGTTTTAAACTGCAAAAACGTAAACACTGATCTTTAAAGCTGCTCTATGTAAGTATTTGAGTATTTGGAGACCCCGCGGGTGGAAAGGTGTCATTGCAAGCAACGTGTGGAAGAACATTTTGTTACATGGGTTAGCGCTGAGGATTAAAGAACTTGGTGAAATACATATCCTCCAAGCGAGTCAGGCTTTGTTCAGACAGGCAGGTGAGGTTCCATATTTTGGTATATCAAGATGTGAGTAAAACAGATTTCCTGCAGTCCTAAGAGAGAAAAAGCCAAATCTACAGCTGGTTTAAAACCTAATTCAAACCAGAATTCTGGATATGTGATTATGTTTGACTAGTCAGACTGTATTTCATGTTTTTTCACCAGAACACAGGATTTCATGATGTCAGAATGTACGGTAATAAAAAAACAGGTGCAGGTTTCAACACATCTCAAACTCAGAGCATTCTTAACACACATGTAGTTAATGTTTTCCACTCATTTGCTACTGTTTGGCGACCTTATCCGGAACTGGAACAGTAAACAGAATAAAAAATGTGCTCAACAATAAGATACACTAAGATACAATAAATTAATTTCACAATTCTTGGCCCATCAGTACCATAAGATGCATCATGTGATATAATGAATGCAGTTCAGCATTTCTTCCTTATTTGTTAGCCTTGAAACAGCAGCATTTAGTAGAGATGGAAGGATCGATCGGCTATGTATCGGTATCGGCCGATTTTTAGTCAAAGTATGTGATCGTGATCGATATTTCTCCAGTTTACCAGATCCCGAGAGCTGATCGATGCCATTAAACAAATGAGCCTAATTTCTGTTTCACCCAGGAAGAGGAGCCCTCTGTGAAACCCCCTCCAGGCAGGTCCCTGCTATTCCTACCTGAACCACTAGGTGGAAACACATACCCTTTAACTTTCCATAGACTAACTAAAGCAGTGACCTCGCGAGAAAAACATGCGCTGATAGAAAACATGTCTGTCTATTATTAGTTTTAAATTAAGGGTCTAAATTGAATGATTGTAGTATTTGGGGATATTTGTTTGATTTACTTTGTTTATTTACTGTTAATTTAGTTTAAAATACGATGCTGTTTCATATGAACTTGTTAAAAATGGTAATAAACCAGTTTAGACCATGTTTCATGACTTGCTTGCGCTAATAACTACATGTAGCCCTGCCGTGGCATATAGCCCCGCCCTCGATCGGTATCGGCCTCAAAAACGCCGATCGGTCCATCTCTAGCATTTAGAGGTGCGCAGTGCCACTGGCTGCTGGTCTCAGGTGATCTTATACATGTAGGTTTCAACAATGGTCTGTCAGTAAGGTTACTTATTCCTGGATCCAGGACTGACTGCTCTGAGAGTTTGGTGGGTGGAGTCAAGTCTTGAAAGGGCCGATCTCTGGTTCTTCTGAAATTACAGGTCTGGGGTTCACCTCCACCAAATTTGGGTCCGGTCTTCTGCTCGTGTAGTAACTACCCCACATGTGGAGTTTCGTGATTGGTTCTTTTTTTAAAGTGATTGTTTTAACTTATTCAATCTCTTTTACGGCGACGCGTTGCCCCAGTCCTATGTAAAACACCTCCACAACTTTAGATGCCCGCGAGTGATTGTTGCAGCTGCAGCATGCGCTCTGGATAAATCCATGCTTTCAGTAGGTGTGGTCATTTTTGCGACGTATCGACGCACGTCATGATAACTGACGTAATTTCGTACAGACTTCTCTTATGAGAACAGCTCCTTGTTTGCAGATGCTCCTGCATGTTCATTGTTGTTTGTATCCAAAGATGATGATGATAAAAGGCAGCTAAGAAGAATTATATTGTCACTGTTCAAAAAACAACATCTCCATTACTGTCGATTTTTACTTTCCTATATCACTCAAACACGGCAGCTATCGTTTACATTGGGAGAAAATTTCACGATGAATGGACCAATAGAAATGCTCCAAAATGGCTTGGAAAAACATTCTGCTTCCATTGACTCACATTAAAAGTGAAGTAGGTTTTTAGCCTCTTGCCCTTTTGGAAATACATGCATTCAAACCACAGTCAGATGGAAGTAATGCATGTGAAAGAAACCCAGCATTAATGAGTTCCTCCCCCAAAACAAGCCCAGAATAAGGTCTGAGTGCAGACTCCAGTGTTTGTGACAAGTGTGAAAACGCCCTAGGAGACTCCTGTACGCTGGGTGGTCCTACAAAAAAAACACATTTGCTATCTGTATGCTACTGCAGGCTTCTGTGATCGCCAGCTTTGCAGAAGCTCACAGCGTGACAGTGATAAACAAAGAATGTGCTGTGCAGCCGCGACTGTCTCTCCGCTAACAGATCAGCGCGAGGCTCAGTGACAATTAATCTCAGGCAACCCCCCCAACAGCAGCGCTAAAATGAAACAAAGCGACAGTAAAGAACGTCGCTCCAGTGAAGAGCAGCCTATTTTTATCCACACTCCACTGACAGCGTGAGACGAGGAAGGTTCAGCACCAAGACAAAGTCTTCCACCATGTGCCCGACCAGCGGCCTGCACGTCTAATCTCATAACACTGAGGAACACAAAGAGACAGAGAGAAGACAGACCAGCAGACAGACAAAGAGAGAGGGAGAGAGAAAGAGAGAGAGAGAGAGAGAGAGAGGGAGAGAGAAAGAGAGAGAGAGAGAGAGAGAGAGGGAGAGGGAGGTAGAGAGAGAGAGAGGGAGAGGGAGGTAGAGAGAGAGAGAGAGGGAGAGGGAGGTAGAGAGAGAGAGGGAGAGGGAGGTAGAGAGAGAGAGAGGGAGAGGGAGGTAGAGAGAGAGAGAGAGGGAGGTAGAGAGAGAGAGAAGGAGAGGGAGACAGAGGGAGAGGGAGGTAGAGAGAGAGAGAGAGAGAGAGAGAGAGAGGGAGAGGGAGGTAGAGAGAGAGAGAGAGAGAGAGAGAGAGGGAGAGGGAGGTAGAGAGAGAGAGAGGGAGAGGGAGGTAGAGAGAGAGAGGGAGAGGGAGGTAGAGAGAGAGAGAGGGAGAGGGAGACAGAGGGAAAGGGAGGTAGAGAGAGAGAGGGGGAGAGGGAGGGAGAGAGAGGGAGAGGGAGGTAGAGAGAGAGAGAGAGGGAGGTAGAGAAGAGAGAGGGGAGAGGAGAGGGAGAGAGAGAGAGAGGGAGAGGGAGGTAGATCCTCTCGACCTCCTTTACTCCCTCCTCCTCGGTCTCCCTCGGCCTTCTCTCTCTCGTCTACCTCCACTCTCTCCTCTCTCTCTTCCTCACCTCTCCCTTCCCCCTCTCCTCTCTACCTCCCCTCCCCTGCTCTCTCTCTACCTCACCTCCTCTTCTCTTCCTACCTACCTCTACTCCACTCTCTCTCTTACCTCCCTTCTCCCTTCCGTTCTCCTTTACTCCCTCTCCCTCTCCCTCTGCCTCCCTCTCTCTATCTCTACTCTCCCTACCTCCCTCTCTCTCTCTCTACCTCCCTTCTCTCCCTCTCTCTCTGTCTACTACCTCCCTCTCTCTTCTACCTCCATCTCCCTCTCTTCTCTACCTCCCTCTCCCTCTCTCTCCCTCTCTCTCTCTCTCTCTGCTTACCTCCCTCTACTTCTCTCTCTCGTCATACCTCCCTCTCTCTCTACTCTACCTCTCCCTCTGCTCTCCTCTTACCTCCCTCTGCACTCTCTCCTCTCTCGCTCTCTACCTCCCTCTCTTCTCTTCTACCTCCCTCTATCTCTACCTCTTCCCTCTCTCTCTCTACCTCCCTCTCCCCTCTCTTCTCTACTCCCTCTCCCTCTGTCTCCCTCTCCTTCTACTCTCTCTCTACCTCCCTCTCTCTCTCTCTACCTCCCTCTCTCTCTCTCTCTCTCTCTACCTCCCTCTCCCTCTCTCTCTCTCTCTACCTCCCTCTCTCTCTACCTCCCTCTCCCTCTCTCTCTCTACCTCCCTCTCCCTCTCTCTCTCTACCTCCCTCTCCCTCTGTCTCCCTCTCCTTCTCTCTCTCTCTACCTCCCTCTCTCTCTCTCTACCTCCCTCTCTCTCCCTCTCTCTCTCTACCTCCCTCTCTCTCTCTCTATCTCTCTACTCTCTCTCTCTCTCTACCTCCCTCTCCCTCTCCCTCTCTCTACCCTCCCTCTCACCTCTCTATCTCTACCTCCCTCTCCCTCTGTCTCCCTCTCCCTCCTCTCTGCTCTCTACTCTACTCTCTCTCTTCTCTAGCCTCTCTACTCTCCCTCTCCTCTCTCTACTCTCCCTACCTCCCTCTACATAACTCTCAGTATCTCTCTACTCTACACCTCGCTCTCTCCCTCTCGGCTCAGCCCTAGACTCTCTTCTCTACCGTCCCTCTCCACGGCCTCTCGCTCTACCTTACCCAGCTCCCTCTCCCGCTTCTCCGCATCTCGACTCCTCTCGCTCTCTCCGAGTCCTCACTCTCCTCTCTGGTCTACTAGCCTCCCTCTCCCTCCTCTCTCTCTCTTCTACCTCCTCTACCTCTCTTCTCTATAACTCCTGTCCCTTCTCTTACCTCCTATTCTCTCCCTCTCTTCTCTCTCGGCCGCTCTCGACTCCCTCTCTCTCCTACCTCCCTACTCGGCCTCTCGCTCTACTCTTACTCAGCTCCCTCTCCCGCTCTCTCTGCTACCTTCGCCTCCTCTCGCTCTCTCCGAGTCCTCTACCTCTCCTCTCCCTCTCTACTCTACTCCCTCTCTCTCCTCATCTCTCTCTGCTACCTCCCTCTCCTCTCTTCTCTTACTCTCCCTCCCTCTCTCTCTCATCTCCTCTCTCTCTCTCTCTCTCTCTCTCTGCTCTACCTCCCTCTCCCTCGCTCCCCTCTCTCTCTCTCTCTACCTCTCCTCTCCTCTCCTCTCTCTCTTCCTCCCTCTCCTCTCTCTCCTCTACCTCCCTCTCCTTCTCTCTACTCTCTCTACCTCCCTCTCCCCCTCTCTCTCTCTTACCTCCCTCTCCTACTCTCTCTCGCTACCTCTCTCTCTCTCTCTCTACCTCCCTCGCCTCTCTCTCTCTCTCTTCCTCCCTCTCCCTCTCTCTCTCTCTACCTCCCTCTCTCTCGCTCCTCCCTCTCCACCCTCCCTCTCCCTCCCTCTCTCTCTCTCTCTACCTCGCCCTCTCCCACTCGCTCTACCTCTCTCTCCCTCCCTCTCTCTCTCCTCTACCTCCCTCTCCTTTCTCTCTACTCTCTCTCTACCTCCTCTCGTCCCTCTGTCTCTCTACTCTACCTCCCGCTCTCGCTCTCTATCTACCTCCCCCTCTCTCTCCCTCTCTCGTCTCTCTCTCTTTCTCCCTCTCCTCGTCTCTCTCGGCCTCTCTCTCTCTCTCTCTCTACCTCCCTCTCTCGCTCCCTCCCTTCCTCCACCTCTCTCTCTCTCTCTCCTCCTGCTCTCACTTCTCTGCCCTCGCTCTCTCTCTCTACCTCTCCTCTCCTCTCTATCTATCTACCTACTCCCTTCTCTCTGCTGCGCTCGACCTCCTCATTCTCCCTCTCTCTCTCTCTACATCCCTCTCCCTCTCGTCTCCTCTACCCTCGCTATCTCTCTCTCATCTACCTCCCTCTCTCTCTCTCTCACTCCCTCTCCCTCGCTCTCTCACTCCCTCTCCTCTCTCTCTCCTCTACCCTCCTCTCCTCTCTCTCTCTACCTCCCTCTCCTCTCTCTCTCACCCTCCCTCTCCCTCCTCTCTCTCCCCTCCCTTACTCTCTCTCTCTACCTCCTCTCTCTTACTCACCTACCTCCCTCTCTCTCTACCTACCCTCTCTCTCTCTCTACCCTCTTACTCCCTCTGCTCTCCCTCTCTTACCTCTCTTCTATCCATCTCCCTCTCTCTCTCTCTCTCTCTTCTCTCTCACCTCTCCCTCTCTCATCTCTCTCTCTCTCTCTTCTACCTCTCCCTCTCTCTCTCTACCTCCTCTCCCTCTCTCTCCCTCTCCTCTCTCTCTCTCTACCTCCCTTTCCCTCCCTCTACCTCTCTCTCCCTGTCCCTACCTCCCTCTCTTCTCTACTCCCTCACCTCTCCCTCTCTCTCTCTCTTACCTCCCTCTCCCTCTCTCCTCTCTCTACCTCCCTCTCCCTCTTCTCTCTCCTTCTCTCTCTCTCTACCCTCCTCTCTCTTCCCTCTCTCTACTCTACCTCTCTCCTCTCTCTCTCTACTCCCTCTCCTCTCTCTCTCTCTACCTCCTCTACCCTCTCTCTCTCTCTCTCTCACCTCCCTCTCTCTTACCTCCCTCTCTCTTCTTACTCGTCTCTCTCTCTCGCTCTCTCGCTTTCTCTTTCCTTACTCGCTCTCTCTTTTCGCTTTTCTCTTTCTTACTCTTCTCTCGTCTCTTTCTCTTTCTCGTCACTCGCTTTCTCTTTCTGACTCTCTGCTCTCTCTCTCTCTGTCTCGTTCGTACTCTGTCGCTTCTCGCTGCTCGGCCGCGCTCTCCTCTCTCGCTCTCTTTCTCTTTCTTTCTTACTCTCGCTCTCTCTTTCTCTTTCTACTCTCTCCTTTCGATCTTTCTTACTCTCTGCTCTCTGTCTCTCTTTATCTTCATACTCTCGTCTCTCTCTCTCTTCCTCTCTCTCTCTCTCTCTCTTTCTCTGTTCCTTTCTTGACTCCGCTCTCTCGCTTTCGTCTTTCTTACTGCTCCTGCCCGCGCTCTGTTCCTCTTTTCTTACTCGTCTCTCTCTTCGTTTCTTCGGTCTCTTTGTCGTACCTCTCTCTCTGTCTCTCTCTCTGCTCTGTCGCGGGTTCTTACTCTCTCGTCTCTTCTCTTTCTTACTCTCGTCTCTTCTCCTACTTTCTCTGTCCGTTTCTTACTCTCCTCTCTCTCTTCTCTTTTCGTACGTAGCTCTCTCTCTTTCTCTGTCTCTGTTCTTACGTCACGCCTCTTTCGCTGTGCGCGGTTCTGTACACGTCGCTCTCGTCGGTCTCTTGGCTCTGTTCTTAATCCTCTCTCTGTCTTCGTCGCTTTCTGACCTCTCGCTCTCTCTCTCTCTCTCCTCGTCTGGTCGCGAGTCTTACTCGCGCTCGCTCTCTCTTTTCTCTTGCTACGTCTTCGCTTTCTCTGTTCTTTACTCACTCTCTCGTCTCTCTCCTTTCTCCTTTCTCTGTCTTAGCTCTTCGGCTTTCGTACTCTGCTCTCTGTTCTCGTTCGGTAAGCTCTCTCCTTTCTCGTTCTTACTCTCTCTCTCTTCTCTCTTAGCATCTTTCGTTCCGCGCTCTCTCGGTTCTCTTTCATTCCTCTTGACTCTTCTCCCTCTCTCTCTCTAACCTCCCTCACGTACTCATCTACCTCCCTCTCCCTCTACCCTCCCTCCTCCCTCTTCTCTCTCTCTCTCCTCTCTCTCTACCCTCCCTCTTCCCTCTCTCTCTACCATCTCTCTCCCTCGCTCTCTCTCTCGTATACCTACCTCTCCCTCTCTCATCTCTCTCTCTCTCTCTTACCTCTCCTCTCTACCTCTCTTCTACTCCCTCTCTCTCCTCGTCTCCTCTCTCTCACTCTACCTCTCATCCCTCTCCTCTCTCTCCGTCCCATCTCTCTCTTCGCTCTCTCTCAACCTCGCTCTCCCTCTCTCTACTCTCTCTCTCCCTCCCTCTCTCCCTCTCACTCCTCTCTCCTCTCTCTCCATTAACCCTCCCACTCCCTCTCTCTCATACTACCTCCACAACCCTCACTCTCCTCTCTCTCTCACCTCCCTACGTCCTCTCCCTCTACTCTCCCTCTCCCTAACCTCTCTCTCTCTCTACCTTCGCTCCCTATTCCGTACCGGAAATGAGCAAGTCTGATTCAGAGCCACAGGAATGTACACTGGCGTTCAAAAGTTTGGTGTCACTGCTTAAGAAGGTAAAACCTTTTTTTATTGCAGGTACATATTCATGTTATTCTCCATGACAACACAGGGGGAGCCAACTTTGTTTACTGTGTGTTAGAACTTCTGGTGCACCCGTGGATACGTTGATACTAATTACAAGCAAATTGACAACAAACATATACTTGGCTTGTGTGCTGGGGGGCCGCCTTCTAAAGAAGAGGACCTGCGTCTCTGACTGAAGCTCTAAATTTAAAACATCCACCCAAACCTCCGTATGTCTGCTCTTACCATTCTGTGGAGGAGAACCAGCACCAGAGCTTCCTTATCCAGAGAAATGTCTCGCTTATGAAGCTCCGAGGAAGCAGACGTGTCGGTGCTGGTGAGTCTATCAGTTCAGTAACTGTTTTCTGATCAGTGTCCACCGCGCTAGGCTATCTGGACTGTAACTAACACCCACGCAGACTTGGGTTTAACCGGCTTTCAGAAATATAAACTCACCGTCTGTGTGTAGGAGGACACGCCCACCTTCCCACTGTGCAGGTACTGATACGCTTCAGTACTTTTATAGTTTTTCATTACTGAACCGTCTACACCTTCCGAGAGTACAGAGTAATTAAACATGTCTCCATAAGTAACCTCAGACCACCTTCTCATATCACCCACCCACTGTGTTATTAACCTCAGACCACCTTCTCATATCACCCACCCACTGTGTTATTAACCTCAGACCACCTTCTCATATCACCCACCCACTGTGTTATTAACCTCAGACCACCTTCTCATATCACCCACCCACTGTGTTATTAACCTCAGACCACCTTCTCATATCCACCCACTGTGTTATTAACCTCAGACCACCTTCTCATATCACCAGCCCACTGTGTTATTAACCTCAGACCACCTTCTCATATCCACCCACTGTGTTATTAACCTCAGACCACCTTCTCATATCACCCACCCACTGTGTTATTAACCTCAGACCACCTTCTCATATCATCCACCCACTGTGTTATTAACCTCAGACCACCTTCTCATAGCCTCCACCCACTGTGTTATTAACCTGGGAGGAGACAGTGTTTTCCTTCTTATTGTCTCTCTGGTCTCCTCCCATGTAACTGTATTCATTTTGGTTAGCTGAGCGGAAGTTCTAACACAAAGCCGGAAGAAACACACGCTTGAAAGAGGGTGTGGCCAAATACGGAGAATACAAAATATATTAATGAGTCTGTAAAAATAGGGAATTCTGAATGATGAGTACATGATTCCACAATAACAGGTGATGTACTATCAAACAATGACAGTTTATTATTTAACATTGTTTACTGTTTTTTGACGATTACTATGGTATTCCAGGAGGTTGTTAAGGTGTTGCTAGGCTACTGCTATGGTATTCCAGGCTGCTAGGTCATTGCTATGGTATTCCAGGTTGCTAGGCTGTTACTATGGTATTCCAGGTGGTCTCTAAGGTGTTGCCTGGCCACTGCTATGGTATTCCAGGTGGTTGTTAAGGTGTTATTAGACTGTTATTGTGGTATTCCAGGTGGTTGTTAAGGTGTTGCTAGGCCATTGCTATGGTATTCCAGGCCACTAGACTGTTACTATGGTATTCCAGGTGGATGTTAATGTGTCGCTAGCGCATGAATATGTTATTGTAGGTAGTTGCTAGGGCATTCCTATGGTATTCCAGGTAGTTGCTAAGGTGTTGCCTGGCCACTGCTATGGTATTCCAGGTAGTTGTTAATGTGCTGCTAGGCCATTACTATGATATTCCAGGGAGTTGTTAAGATGTTGCCAGGCAGTTGCTATGGTGTTCCAACTTGCTATGCTGTTACTATGGTATTCTAGGTGGTTATTAATGTGTTTCTGGGCCATTTCTTTTGTATTACAGGTGGTTGTTGCTAGGTCATTACCATGATATTCCAGGTGGTTGTCAATGTGTTGCTAGGGCATTGCTATTATATTACAGATTGCTAGGCCGTTAACCATGGCATACTCAGTGGTTGTTAATGAGTCACTAGGGCATCAATATGTTATTGTAGGTAGTTGCTAGGGCATTGCTATGGTATTCCAGGTGGTTGTTAAGGTGTTGTTAGGCCACTACTATGGTATTACAGGTTGCTAGGCCATTACCATGGCATTTCAGGTAGTTTTTATATGATGCATGGCTATTTCTATAATATTCCAGGTTACTAGGCCATTACTATGGTATGTTAGATGGTTCTTAAGGTGTTGCTATTATTATGGTATTTCTGTTGTTGAGGTTTTGCTAGACCATTACTATGATATTCCAGGTGGCTGTTAAGGGGTTGTTAGGTGACTACTATGGTATTCCAGATGATTGTTAAGGTGTTGCTAGGGTATTACTATGGTAAGCCATTCAATCATATTCAGTTGTTTCAATTTAGCTACTGTTAAAACCCAAAACTGTGAATTCAGTCTGTTATTATGCAGTAATGTCTGCTTACAGGTGAAGAAGGTGAACAGGAACTGTTGCACTCACCAGCATCATGGCATGCAGGTCACCCATGTCATGGACTCCACTCTTACAGAGGATGATGACCATGCCTGTGGCGTCCAGTCCTCTTCTGCCTGCTCTCCCTGCCATTTGAATGTACTCACCTGCACAGAAACACATAAACACTTTCATTATATATATAATAAAATAACCCTGACACTTAACCTGACTGACCCAACAGCAGTGGTCAAAAATTGTGTCTGGAAAGGGCCATTGCCGCTTCAGATTACAACCAAGCTCACCCCATAGAACCTAACCCTAGATCAGTTCTTCAAAGCTCTCACCATTACTATGGTATTCCAGGCAGTTGCTAAGATGTTGCCAAGCCATTGCTATGGTGTTCCAGCTTGCTAGGCTAGTATGGTATTCCAAGTAGTTGTTAATGTGTTGCTGGGCCATTTCTTTGGTATTCCAGGTGGTTGTCAATGTGTTGCTAAGGCATGGCTATGGTATTACAGGTTGCAAGGCCATTACCATGGCATTACTATATAGCATGGATCAAAATCCTTTCCTTCCACAGTGTCCCTTTGTGAAAAAGACTGGACTTGTTGAGGAAGAAATTTATTTCATTTACTTTTACATTTGTTTTTATTTCTTTGACAGAAGCACGTCTAGTTATGGCTAATCTGTAAGAACCTCCAGGATAGAAAACCTAATACACAATGCTTTTTTTATTTTAATTTTTTATTTACAAATGATATACTTCAGACGTTTGCTTCCTCTTTTGGCTCAAACATGGAGAAAAAGGAAGGCGATTACAGCAATCCAGCACAAACACAAACACATCAAAGGCCTCTCGCTGTCATGCATACTGTTTAGATCAAACCTATTTACAAGAGGACGGGCTTCCGCACTGTTTTAGCGTAATCATATTTCCTAAACATCACGGTCTGTTAATTCTTCAACACCTGGCCACACATAATGAGCATTAGCATCATCAAACAGCTGTGTGGTCCCAGCCCTCCCACTAATGAGCTTCAAAACAGTCTTTGTAAACACACTGTCCGACATATGGACGCTAAGTAAAAATGATGAACCAATACAAACCAACGCCCTCACAGATGCACCCGCTCCCTAATGGAAGCAGCTCAAAGATAAATCAGAGCACAGAGTGATTCCAAAGAGGGCTATTTTCATCCTAAGCTTTGGACAAAGGCTTAGAAAGTGCTTTTAAACCTCTAATCCTTTAGTCGTGGCACTATAGAAGTTTCCAAATTTCTAGAATAGTGTTATAGATAGAAGTTTTTCTGGGGCTTTGAAGGTTTATGTGTGTGTGTGTCTGTGTGTGTGTGTGTGTGTGTTTACCAGGCAGGAGGTTTCTGAAGCCAGTTCCATCATGCTTGCGGATGCTGTCGAACACCACAGTCCGGGCCGGCATGTTCACACCCATGGCAAAAGTTTCTGTGGCAAACAAGACCTGCAAGAGGGAGTACGGTCCAGTGTTCATTCAACAGCATTATGCAATAGTACTAGAGATGGAAGGATCGATCGGCTATGTATCGGTATCAGCCGATTTTTAATTAAAATATGTGATCGGTGATCAGCCAATATTTCTCCAATTTAGCCGATCCCGAGAGCCGATCGATGGCCTTAAACAAATGAGCCTAATTTCTGTATTTCCAGCTAGCGTTTCATCTAGGAAGAGCAGAACCCCCTCCATCCAGCTCCCTGCAATTCCTATCTGAACCACTAGGTGTAAATACATACCCTTTCATTTTCCACAGACTGACTAAAGCAGCGGCCTCGCGAGAAAAGCATGTGCTGATAGAAAGCATGTCCGTCTGGCAGTGTTTACCGTATGTGACGTAGACTCATCCAGGACGTTTTTAATTAGTAAAGTCAGCGAGTCTCATTGAGGAACCAAGACAAAGATATTTAACTCTTTTAATCTGATACAGCACTTCACGCAGCTGAATACAGTGAGTATCAGTAAACAGCAGAGCTAGCACACACAGCTAACACAAAACAAACAACCCAGAACACCATACAGACCAGATCTGACCGGTACGAACAGAACAGCAGCTACAATTCAAGATCTACATTTAATGATTACAGTTTTTCATTTAAAATAATGACTGCAGTTTTTACTGTATTTATTTAATTAGCTTTTTTTGTTTTAAAATAAGGGTCTAAATGTAATGATTGTAGTATTGGTGATATTTGTTTGATTTACTTTGTTTATTTACTGTTAGTTTTGTTTAAAATATTTAGCTGTTTTGTAACTTTTGTTTTTACTTAAATAAGATTTTTACTCTTGTAATTAATTATAATAACATTTTTTTTTTGTTTTATATCTCAGTTGTCTTACATTTTTCAATCAATATTCTACGTATTGTCTCGGCTGCATTGTAAACGAGGGTCACTCTTAATGTACTCCAAGTTTAAATAAAGGTCGATTGGTTGATTGAAGAATTAATCAATTAATCAGAGACATACCTTCACAAGCCCTCTCGAGAAGAGCATTTCAATGACCTCTTTGAGGATGGGTAGGATGCCACTGTGGTGCACTCCGATTCCTCTCTTCAGCAAGTCCCTCATCAGCAGGATCTGAAGGCCAAAGGCAGACAAACATTACTGAACCTGTCACCTGGCTGGAAGAGCAAAATATGCTCAACCCAGAAACAACAACAAGCAAGAATAAACTACATTTATTTATAAAACCTTTTATATATTTACACAATTTTCCACTAGATAAACCTACGACATGTGAAGACGTATGAGGCTATAGTAGCTAATAAGTAATGAAAATTAATTTCCCACCAATTAGCATCATGTAAATTAAGGGGGGGAGGGTTGGGGGGGCAAGTCAGCTTGTGGCTGCTGCTGCTTACACAGAACAGAAGCATCAGTGAAAACATATTTAGGTGAAACTGTGGAGCTAAAGATGTGATAAGTTAATAGTTGTGATGTCATTCTCCAGCTTTCATGTGACACTAACTGGATTAACAGACATGCAGATGGATGGATGGATGGACAAATGGACAGATGACACGTGAGTCTGTGCCCGTTATGCCAAATTTCTCTCCTACGTTCTGCAGACGAGCCAATCAGCAAACAGAACGAGAATCAGGGTTTAACAGTGGTCAGACCTGCGTAGTGTCCCTGGCTTAAGCAAGTCTTTGGATATTTAGAACACTGCAGTACCTGTGGGAGCTGGCGGTCTCCTCCTCTGAGCCGACTCAGGCTCTTGTGAAAAAAGGAGTGGATCTCGTTCTTCTCCACAGAGCTGGTCAGGTCCAGAGAGTTCAGGGAGCGAGCGTTGTCGTCGCAGCGTGTGCGGGAGAAGGTAAACGCCACCACCGGTGTCTGCTGCCTCTGAGACAGATAGTTCAGCAGCGTCTGCCATATGGCGCGGTCCTAACACACACAGAGGGGCGACAGGGGTCAATCCTTCATACGGACATGATAAATAAAGAACACTGTCAACTGTTCTACAATGTCAGATCTCAAACGAGAAGCATCTCGTTTATCTCATTTATTAGCTGTTTTATGTATTTTCATGTTATTTTTTATGACTTGCATTTTATTTTTTGACAGTTAGGATGAAAGAAATATCTATATTTTATATATTTTTATATATATTATATATTTCGTTGCTGTCCAAAGAAAAACAAGTATGAAATGGTAACTTTACAGGAGAGGACAAAAACAGTCAATGGAGCCAGAATTTTTTTCCATGTTATTTTGGAGCATTTCTATTGGTCCATTAACCATGAAATACACACATCATCAATGACACTTGCTGCATTCATATTCTGTAGAAAAACAATGGCGTATGTATATTATATATATTATATATATATATATATATATATATATATATATATATATATATATATATATATATATATATATATATATACACACTACCGCTCAAAAGTTTGGGATCACAGTGAAATGTTCTTGTTTTAATGGAGTATCTTCTTCCTTAACACAACAATGGACTGACGGGTCTCTAAAGAAAGTTGTTTCTTTCTGGTCATGTTGAGTCGGTCAGCAAGCCATCAACTGCTGATCTTCAGATACTAAACTAACCTAGAATGTTGTTCCCTTTTATACTCACTTATTAGTAGAATGTTTTTCAGCTGTGATCACAATTGAGCAAGAGTGTCCTAACAACCAAATAGTCCAATAACATCCTTAACTTGGATTGGTGGTCGTACCAGGAGATTTAGACAGAGGACTGAGAATTACTGATAATAGAACTATATGCAAAATAAGCCTCTATACAAAAATAGACTTATAATACAAACATTTTTATTCTTTAAAAATCATCTGATACACTTACATTAATTGTGAAATGAAGAATATTGTTTGTAAATTGCATGAAAATAGCATGAAATGAAATTCTAAAGTGATCCTAAACTTTTAAGCAGTAGTGTATATAAATACTTTTTTCCATTAATTTTACTAAAACTTTTTTACAATTTTTACTACATTTGTAAATCTTTAGAAGTAAATGCTGTATTTCTTATTAAAGGTAATCTAGGTTAATTTAATTAGGTTAATTAGATAAAGAAGTGTTTCTTTATCAGTATTGACGCCTACACACATGAAAAATATTGTGTATGTAAACCGTCCTATAGTTCCCATATCAGTGCAACCCTGTTGCAAACACTACTAATATACTAGAGACTTCTCATTCAATAAAGGGGAACAACACCATTTTTTAAAATTTCTGCATAATTCAATGTAAAAATTGTCATTCACATGGATTTACTGTGAAAGTGTTCATTATAGACATACTTACCATCCCAGCTTTAATTACAGTGGTGGTGACAGTAACAAGGTGTCACAATATCTAACACATTTTACTTAATATGCAAAACCAGCAGTGAAGCTGTGTGGGAGTTTTTATACGTAATGGTTATGATGGAACAACAGTGGACAAAAATATTTTTAGTTTGGGGAAGTGCTGTGAAACAACACGGTGTATACAAATCATTTCCTGTAATAACTTTCCGCAAGGGAGCCTGGAGCCTTCAGAAGTGGACGTCTGGGTCCATTCACCACCACTGTGAACAGGTCTGACTAACTATTCAGTACGTTTCTCTAGAATGGTGTGCCAAACGAAACAGAGGAAGAGATGAAATGTAAAACACTCATGACATCTCAGCAAATATCAACAGACCTGGTTGGGTGTCGTGTTCTGTGACGCATTCTTGGCGCCGAACGACTGAGCGTGTTTACTGGTGCGCTCCTTTTTGGCCTCCACAGCAGCATAGTACCTGAACACAGACCACAGCTGGAGTCAAATAATCAGTGTTATATCTTCAATTATCATTACGTGCATTAATATTAGGGCTGGGTATCGCCACTGATTTCCCTGGTCGATTCGATCCTGATTCACAAGGTCCCGATTTAATTCGATTTCCGATTCGATTAAATTAAATTCAATATCAATTCATTCATTTTGTTTGAATATTAAAAGAGATTTTCAGAGAACTAATGTGGTAAACGTACAAAGAACACTCAACCTACCATTACTAATAACATTAGTGTTTATATGTTTATATACTGTCCTGGTTTCTGAATCCAAAATGTAGTCAAGTTCTGGGGTGCCTTCACTTGTGCTGCAGCCATACTTTATCCTGCTAAACATGTGAGCCCCCAGCCAGCTCTCGTTGCTCAAAAAACAATGGCTGATTACGCGAGACTGTGTAAGGGGAGGCTGGAATGCTAATTTTAAAGGTTGATCTCTGGTTTATACAAATCGATATCGGATTATTCAAATTAAGATCGATTTAAATGGAAAAATCGATTTTTTCAAACACACCCCTACTTAATATTACTAATCGCTTGATTGTACCCTTTGGTAATGAAGCTTCCGGTAGCGTCCAGCAGCAGAAAGAGCTCTTTCTGAGTCTTGGTGCTGTTTCCTGTGTAGAGGTGATGCTCCAGGGGCACCGGCCTCTTCACCGTACTGATCACATAGATAGGCCTCTTCTTTATCCGCCTGACAGGGGAGAGAAAGAGAGAACAGTGAGAAAAAGAGAATACTGACTGATAGAAGAGATTTACAAGCTACACAATGTCAGTCATACTTGTTTATTACCACCAGTCTCAGCCCTATATGCTCCGCCCACAGACTGTCTACATTACATATTAAAGTCAGTGTGAATTAAGCTTTTTTTCTATTGTTTATTGTTAAGTTAAGCATGCTAACAAGGGAGGGTCTCGGCACAACCTTTCACTTCATTCACTTAATGGCAGAAGGGATGATGGGAGGGGGATATAAATGATATGATGCATAATATTATTGGTTAATATTATTCTCCTGGCCTGACTGCGAATGGTGACGTTGGTAAATCTGCACTAAGTGGACTAACACACATGCAGACGGACGGATGGATGGACCAACAAACAGAGACATGTTTGACATATTGGGAAAAATAAAACATGTGAATCACTGATGTGAATAAACTCAGCTCAATAGATTTGAAGCTATTGAAGTTATCATCACTCTGGCATGGCGGTATAGTAGTAAGCACAGTAAGATGATCTGGGTTGGATTCCTGGTCCGGGTGGTTCTGTGTGGAGTGTGTATGGTCTCTCCGTGATTGAGTGGGTTCCTCCGGGTACTCCGGTTTCCTCCCACAGTCCAAACACATGCATGTTAGGTTGATCACTTACTCCAAGCTGCCCGTAAGTGTAAGTGTGTGCATGAGTGGGTGTTGGCCATGCGATGGACACTGGGATTGGCTCCTGCCACCCCCCACTATGACCCAGAATGGCGGGAAAAAGTGAGAATATGAAGATGAAAGAAGATGATGGAGGACTGTTATCACTCTAATCTCTAGAGTGCCAGTGCCTCCCCCTTGTGGACAATCTTGTTAATATTACAAGCAAATGTGAGCGAGTGAGTTACAAGCAAGGTTCATGAGGTGCTTTGCATCTAAAATACTGTGCCATAATGTTCACACACTTGCTATATTATTAACTTAAATGAATAGTAATTGTGAATAAAACGTGCCGAAGTGTTTTCTACGTAGAGGATGTGTTCACTTATTTCCAAAAAAATAAAATAAAATAAATCAACACAACATCATTTCACTATATCTCATTGGCTTATTTTTATCTATAAATCACTCTCTGGCCATTTGCCAGCTTACATCTCTCCTCTGATTTCAATAAATAACAATAATTATCAGACCCGCTCTAGTGGCTGGATCACCTGTCAGGTACCAAGAGTTTTTAGTGAACTGGGAAAATCTGCTTTTAGCTACAGTTCACCAGCGAGCTGGAACTCTCTCCAGGAAACTCTGAAGCTCAGCTCGCTGGGATCACTAAACCATTTTAAACTTTTAGTTTCTAATCACCATCAGAAAGCCTGTGATTGTTTTAAATGATTAAATCTATTAGGATTTTATTTTTATATTATTATTATTATTATTTATTGATTTATTTATTTTAATTTTTTTACGTTTGTTTTATTTTACTTTTATTTTAGTTATTTTTTATTATTATTATCTTTTTAATTTTTATTATTTATTATTTGTATTATTTTATTATTATAATTATCCATTTTTTATCATGTTTGTTTTATTGTGTATTTTTTATTAGCATTTCAACTTTTTATTATCTTGGTGTATGTAATATGTTTATTTTATATTCTTTAATATTCTTTTATAATAATTTTCTAACATTTTTTACATTGTATTTTTAATGCATCTATATTAAATGTTTATTTAAAATTGGTATTTTATTTATTATTTTTGTTTCTTTTTGTTTTCAATCCCTTTAACTGTATATGCTCGGCTGCATTGAAAATGAGGGTCATCCCTCAATGTATTTCCGAGAATAAATAAAGGTTGATTGATTGATATACACACACACACACACACACACTTACCAAATTGTAACTGTATGTATCCTTAAGCATATCTGAGCTATAATTAAAATTATCTTTTTATATCCTTAATTACCTTCAAATGAATGGATAAACCATTTGGGAAGAAAACTAAGACATTCATTTTAATCTAGAGGCAATTACTGGACTAGTCTAGCTTTTACTTTTCCACTATCTATCTTGTCTTATACTCTTGGGCCCTATCTTACATTACCTGACAGTATATTTCACCTATAAAAAACATCTAGTTTGCATTTTCTATTGTCTGACCTCTTTAGATTTAAAGGCAACTGCTTGTTTTAAAAGCTTTTACATGCAGATAAAACTTGGACACTTGGTAGAAAAGCTGTACAGCAGAACAACCTGCTAACCAGGCGGCTAATTTCAATAAAGTGAACACACCGCCCGGAAAATCGACCTAAGCGCTTGTGTAGCGCGACTCGGAATGAGTGTAACTTCTCTCGTGTCTCTATTAAGCGGCTGAAGCCTCTGGAGCAGCCCTAAATGAGCAGTAAGTGGTGGTGACATGAAATATGTACCAGAAGGAGAGAAGCTTCAGAAACGTACACCTACCCGATCCACTCGCTGAACTCCACCGCATTAGGCACCGTAGCACTTAGCAAAATGATGCTAACGTGTTCAGGCAACATGATCAGCACCTCCTCCCATACTACCCCCCTCTGGGGAGGACACAGAGAGAGAGAGAGAACGGGAGGAGGGGTCAGTCGTGATATTCACATAGAGCCGCCCGGATACTTCACTGGAAAGATTTTGATACCTCCGCATCGTTGATGTAGTGAACCTCGTCAAATATGACCCATTCCAGATCCCGAATGACCTCTGACCCGTTATAGAGCATGGACCTGAGAGAGAGAGAGAGAGAGAGAGAGAGTGAGAGAGAGAGAGAGAGAGAGAGAGAGAGAGAGAGAGAGAAGCAATATAATTCTTAATGTTATTCACTCAGCATCTAAACCTCAGGAATGGCAACTTTACAGGAGAGGATGACAAACTACTTTACTTTCAATGGAAGTCAATGGAACCAGAATGTTTTCCAAGCCATTCTGGAGCATTTCTATTGGTCCACTCATCATGAAATGTTCACACAATGTAAACGGCAGCTGCTGTGTTCGAATAATGTAGAAAAATAAAAATGCTCCAGGGTCCCAGCGGTTGCGGGTAGCCTTGTGCCAACAAACAACATTATCGAATATCGCGATAATTTAAATCCATGAAGATATCATGCCAACCCTCGTAGAGTGCTTTCCATCAGGTAATGTGCCTGGTGACTTATATATATATATATATATATATATATAGCAAATGCATATATGATAATAAAATATCAACTAATTAACTGCAAATAGAAATGTTTAAAATATATACTGCAGAGTTCTGGTTTGATAAGGAATGCTGGGATATATGACTATGGTAAGACAGATCTGGGACGTGTGACTTGCTCCCAGTTAGACATTGGAGAAGATGGAGGCGCTCATACAGAAGAAGGAGCCAAAGTTTATATATTTTTTAAACACAACCCTAATTATTACATGTTTTAAATGCTCTGTTGGAATAAAGGCTCATTTATACTCAAGGTTAAATACGGATACGCATGGAGCTTCCTGTTCGCTCTCTGTGTTTATTACAGGCGTAATTTGCTTGTTTTCTAAAAGCTTTCGGATACGGACGGGACGGAGCGATACCACTGCAGACCATGGGGGCTGTGCAAGACGGACAACATCCATACGAACACGATAAGAAGAAACGACAGGACTTTTTGAAGATAGTTGTGCGAGTTGGTTAGAAATTTTAACCAGGATGTAACTTTGTTTTTTACATGTTTTGGAAATAAATACAGAACTATGAGCTCATCCACTGTCGCTATGTTTGATTTACTCTGTACTGCCCTCTACTGAAAGTGGTGCTCAGCAACCATGTCAACGGAGCTGACGCAGAGAAGTATGTGGGCAGTGACGGTTATATTGCACACAGACATTTCCGCATGTAGAGCGAGTATAAATGAGCCTTAACAGGTTCAGAATATAACATATTCATACTTATAAGACTCTATTCCTCCAAAGCTGACCAAATGATGGGCGTATTCTTCACTACAGTACACTTTTCAATCTATTCGACTGTGTGGTCATAACTAACTGCTGTATAATACCTCAATATCTCCGTGGTCATAATGAGACAGGAGGCCTCTGGGTTCAGCTGGACGTCTCCGGTCAAAAGGCCCACGTCCCCAAAGGTGTTCTTAAAGTCTCTGAACTTCTGATTGGACAAGGCTTTAATGGGCGATGTATAGATGGTCCTGGCGGAGAAGCACAGAGAGATTAGGACGTGATTCATAAAGACTAACAGCACAGAGACTGGTTTACTTACACACACTCACCTGGTCATGTGTTTTTGGGAGAGAGCGATGGCGTACTCGGCCACCACGGTCTTGCCGGCAGAGGTGTGGGCGGCAACAAACACAGAGTCATGAGCCTCCAGCCTGAGGATGGCCTGCTTCTGAAAGACGTCCAGCTCAAACGGGTACTGACAAAAGGGGAAAGGCAAGTCACGAAATGCAGAAGGGATTGCACGACTGTCATTCAAAATAGTAGTCGACCAATCAAATCGTCACTAGAGCTGCACAATTTATCCTTTTTATACTGAAATCAATTTTAAAGAGTGCAATTAGAAATATCGTTTAAGGATCTCTAAATGGCAACTTTACAGGAGAGGACAAAAACTGACTTTACTTTTAATGTAAGTCAATGGAACCTGATTTTTTTCCAAGCTATTTTGGAGCATTTCTATTGGCCCATTAACCTTGAAATGTTCACACAATGTAAACAGCAATGGTGGCATTCGAATGATGTTGAAAAAGAAAAATCACCAAAAATATAGATAAATGTTTTTTTTTGGACAGCAACAACATATTCCATAATTTTAGGAATCTTTTAAAAAAGTATTAAGTGGTTTGTATAATAGAGAAAGGCATTTAATGATGGAATGAACCACTTTATGCATTTAAATTGTTTTTAATGTTCCTGGTCCCATAAAGAACCACTGCCTCTATTAAAGAACCCCTGAAATAACCACTTGCTGAATATGAGCGTACCTTAAAAGCAGGATTGGGAATTCGTTTGTAGAAATCATCACAGGGGAAAGTGATATCCACCGGCACTGCCCACTTCTTCTCTTTCTTCTCTTCTTTATCCTTTTTCTTCCCTTCTTCTGTTTTGTCTCCTGCTGAGGCTTCGGGTGGAGCAGAGGACGGCAACGTCTCCTAAAAAGAGGAAAGAAGAAAGAAGACAAATAAAACTAACAAAAATAAGAACATTAATTTGAATTTCATCAACATATTTTATTTAATAACACAAATAATTTATTATTTACTTCATTTAATAACATAAATAATGTATTATTTACTTCATTTAATAACACAAATAATGTATTATTTACTTCATTTAATAACATAAATAATGTATTATTTACTTCATTTAATAACATAAATAATGTATTATTTACTTCATTTAATAACACAAATAATGTATTATTTACTTCATTTAATAACATAAATAATGTATTATTTACTTCATTTAAATAACACAAATAATGTATTATTTACTTCATTTAATAACACAAATAATGTATTATTCACTTCATTTAATAACATAAATAATGTATTATTTACTTCATTTAATAACACAAATAATGTATTATTTACTTCATTTAATAACACAAATAATGTATTATTTACTTCATTTAATAACATAAATAATGTATTATTTACTTCATTTAATAACACAAATAATGTATTATTTACTTCATTTAATAACACAAATAATGTATTATTTACTTCATTTAATAACACAAATAATGAGTTAGTTTATTCTTTTACCTTAATGCCCAGATCCTCAAGACTGTTGGTTCTGGGAAGTTTAGATGGCTGTTCTCTTTCTGAGCCTTTCTCTTTTTCCTCAGGTGTTTGATCAATGATGTCATCGAAAGTGGACAGCAGTGACATCAGGTTCACTTCACCTTTTGTGGTTTGGGCTTCTGTATCAGTTATGGAATGAAAACAGTGAGGAGTGAGAAGCGAGATTAAGCAAAACTCATATCAAAGAAGACTACAGTACATCAATGATCCACTAACTATTTACAATACAGACTAAACACAGATGGAAGGATGGGTCAGCTGTGTATCAGTATCAATCAATTTTCAATCCAAATACACCATCAGCTGATGTTTTCCTAAACTAATCACGATTAAGGGTTGCTGCAGCCCTGCACGAGACCCCTCAGCCCTGCAGTTTCTCTTGCAAACGCTATTTGACTTTTGACTGTGGGCATAAGCCAGGCTTCGGTTGTTGTATGTTCCAAACCAGTGCTCTACTCACACTATACTAATTTAAATTATTAATATTTTAATATGATCTCTATACAGTACTGTGCTAAAGTTTTAAAAAACTTGGGAACATTACTATATTTAAAAAGCTATTTGTTCCAGACAGAAAGCTTTTATTTACTAAGCAAAACACTTTATTATTTAAATATTAAACAGTATTAATAGAGTAAGTAGTGCTTTTACATACATCAGTGTGTTTATTTAACCCTTTCCAAGCTTCTCCTTGTGGAAACAACCCAGTATTATTATCAGTTCTCATCTAATACCTGCTTTGACTGCTCAGTACTTCATTTACATAAATTAAGATTGCTGGCTACATGGTTGGAATACAGAAAAACAACTGTGAATCAAACCTTTGAAGTCCATGCCAGCTTTAAATCCTGGAGGCACTGTCAGCAAATCTAGAACAAAAGAGAAAGACACTCACCAGTAAGAATTAAAAATTAGAATAAATACAAATAAAAAAAGAAAGACAGTAAATACATATATAGTACAGTATTCACACACACACTCAAAGAGTGCAGAAGATATTCCCATGTTTTTAAATATATCTGTATGTAAAACACGTTGATGCTGATATTTAAACGACTGCATGCAGAACGTAAAGCAGGATGAAACAGAATACTCATTGGAAAGAACGTTCATACCGTGTTCAAAGTCGATGTCTTCCTCTAGTTCTGATTTCTTCTTTATCTGCTCTAATGTCAGTTCCTCCATACCAGCTAAGAATGGGAGTAAAAAAAAGAAAAACATAAAACAATTAAAAGCTAAGCACCAGCTAGTATGAAAATGTCAAATAAATATAGCAGAACTTGAGAACCTAACATGTGATCAGGGGCGATTGTAGGCTTAGAGGTTGAGAGCAGCTCATAAAAAAAACTACATTTTAAAGTAATTTTAGAATATCAATCTCAAATCAGTATTGAGCACTGTGACTGGAAAGACCTTAGTTCACAAAGCTTAGCTTACAAATGTATTAAGACATTTTATTAAAAGTAAAATATAATAAAGGATGAACTATGTGTATTTCAACTAAGAGAAAAATAAATAGATCCATATCAATTTAACACATTTTAACAACTTAACTCATTGAATATTGAGCTTCTATGGGCTAAAGGGTGCCCAGATGAGACCGAGAGAAATTCAGGGCATTGGACTTGGGGTGAGTGGGTCATGACAGTAGAATAATTTAGATCAGAGACACCAATTCTAACAATCAGTTATCAATATTATTACTATTATCAATGAATATCTGAAGCTCACTTGCTGACCACACAAACACACAGTTACGTTATAGTATCATCTCTTCATATCTTATCATTGTGTAACATTAATTAGCTAATACACATACAGACAGCACCACTGTAGCACCTGAGCTTTAATAACATACAGACTAACCAACAGCACGGCAGCTCCAGCTTCTCTCACTCCTATATAAACAGTAAACAGACCACCTGCAGCACTAGCCTGCTAAATTACAATAAACCATCAGATAATCACTCCTAGCGAACAATAACAGAATACAGAGTGCGTCAGATATATGAGTTAGGGTTAGAGTTAGAAATTTCATTATGTTATTATGTTATGAAGTGTGCTTCCTTCTTAAAACATAGTAGGTTCATTTTGGCGATTTGGAGACCTCTCTGGTGAAAACGTGTAATTGCATGCAATGGTGTACAAGAACACCCTGCCACGTCAGTTGTGCTTCGGACCTCCCTAAATTATTATTCCAGGCTGTAGATGACTTTGTATTGTACAATACAGTCATCCACAGAACACACAGGACAAAAACTATTTAAAATGGGTTTCACAGATTCAGAAAAACTAAACACCCCAGATTACTCCACCCATGCCATATGGTACTGTTCACCCATCAATCATTTTTGGCAACAAGCTAATAGACAATTAACCAAACTACTCAATTACCCAATCCCACCATCCCCATCACTCTGCTTGTTAGGAGACACTTCAGAAACAAATCTAAAACCATTCTGAGGAATTGAAAATCAAGAAAATCCATTAGCCTAACACATTGGAAACGTCTGCTTATAGATTAGGTATCAATGGAACATCTTTCATCCCTCAACAAACACAACAAACCCAGCACACCCTGGCTAACACTCATTATTTCTATACAATAATAATCATCCCAACCAAATACGTCTTACCCATCCTAACATTACCACCCAGAAACAAACTCTGACACACACACACACAATGAGAGTAAAAAGATAACTGTACAAATAATTTAGCCTCACCGAAATTTTTTTTTGTTTTGTTTTCTGCCTCGTACATCAATTCACACTTTCAATTAACATTTTTTAAAATACATTTGTAATTACTTATTTTTTTCCCCATCTATTCCTCTCCCCCTAACCCCCTCAGCCCTTTCCAAAATGTTACATATCTTAATATATCTTAAAATAAGTAAATAAATAAAAAAACTAACCCTAACCCTAACCCTAACCCTAACCCCTAATATATTCTAGACTGTACAGGACGCGGTAGCATGTTTTTCCTCTTTCTCCTGACTCTGTAACACTCCTTCTTTCAATCTGAAAATTCTTCCACTGACAGAATTTACAAAACGTCCTTGCGCTGTATGTGTAAATGTGGTGATACTGCTCTGCTGGTGTTTGTTCCACCTTGTTGACCTTAGTAACTATAAATATTGCTGTGCATCATGAAAACAACTTCAACTGCACTGATACATTTTCACCATATCGTCGATCCTGAGTTCTATATAAAGTCTGCGTGGAGAGATGCACACCGACCGAGGCCATACGCTACACAGACAGAACAAAGCAGAGCAGTTCCTCAAAAGCATGCTGAGCTATTCAGTGCTGATGTGTGGGCAGGAGTTAGAGAAGAAAAATGCATCAGCTGGTTTTGTGGACTGTGGAAGAAACTTGTGTTAGCCTTCACCTCCCCAGGCTGGTAGCTCCCACAGTGAGGCGGCGGAGAACTATAGAGTATGACTAATACTGGGGGCAAACCGAGAGAGGAAACAGTGGCTATGACTAATACTGGGAGAAGAATACAGGGGCGTCGCACCTGGCAGGAAGGGGTAGTTTGTGTTGCTCCCTCGGAGGCTCTCAGCTGGAGGCCCTGGCTGTCGTTGCAATGATAAAGAGTTCTTCGCTGATAAGCCCGTGTGTTCCAGCAACACCTGGAAAGGAGGAACATGTGGACAGTAAATAAATAGAAATGCAGCACCTTGGAAGTAACAGTGTTATAGTGAAGCTGACTGGGTGTGACACTCACTGTGTGGTGTCAGGTGTGACTTATCACCATTTAATTCAATCTAAATATACATATATTTGTATTTCACAACATTCAAACAAAGACATACAGTGGGGTCCAGAGGGGCTATGGGGACTCTACAGTGGTGCTGTGAATTACGAAGTGTAAAGTTGGGGGTTACAAATAATCATATACTCCAACAAGTCAATAATACAGACTGGAGTATGAAAATAACGATACACTGGAGTATCGCAATATTAGATTTTATTATATTGTATCAATTCTCAAAAACATAGAATGGACTTTTTTTAATTCATGGTTTAATGTAAAAACTGTTGCAGACAGTGGTTCAATATGTGTTGTGTGTAAACCTTTGACCAGCAGAGGGCAGTGCTGTACTCTTTAGCTATTGTAAACAAGTAGTACAAGGATGCACCGCTAATGCTTGCATTAGCATACAGAGCATATAGTGGTGTGTGTGTGTATATATATATATATATATGTATATATCGGCCACAGCGATATGGTGCTACCTCAGTGAAATCCAGCAGCATGCCAGTGGTGGGGTCTCTCACTACAGACAGGCCCGAGTGCAGTGGGGTGTGAGAACAGTGCAACAAGGAGTCCACCCGTCTGTCCCTCTTAGCCAACCTGAGAGACACAACAGCACGATTGATTACAAATACCCCTCTACAGACTGACTGAGCTAAACTCCCCGAACTGGCACGACTGTTGTTTTGGTCTGGTAGTCCAGCAAACTTGCTTAGAGCTGAAACAATTCATTGTTTCAATGATGCAAAGTCTTCAGACTCTCATGGTTTTCAAAGAAATAAAACGTGGTTGCAGAGAAATGAACAGAATAAGTCTAAAACAAAGGGGCTGTACAACTTCACAGCTTTCAGGTAAGTAGTAGGACGCTGAGAAGCTGTGAATAAAAAAAAACCGAACAAATGTTAAACGTGTCCAGAATGAAGCAACAGAGCTGCTTAAATGTCTGAGAAATAGATAGAATATATATATACACATACTATCGCTCAAAATATATATATATATATGTGTGTGTGTGTGTGTGTGT
>CM038703.1:49061666-49201666 GCA_021613375.1 Megaleporinus macrocephalus | reverse complement strand
GGTGGGTTTAATGTTATGGCTGATTGGTGGAGCACATTTAATTGTTTTTGTGACCTAATTTACTAACCAATTCATCCTCAAACCTGATATGGGGTCCAAACAAAAAAGGTGAAGGCAAAAAAACAACAACAAATACTCAAGTGTGCATTAAGCACGACTTCAAGAGCAAAACTGAGTAAGACTGGATTAAGTAAACCTAAACATCCTCACTAACACAGCTAGCTAGCCAAGTTAGCTACCACCGTTTACGCTGGCTCTTTAACGGAGGAAGCTAAACAAACACGCAAACTTAACTACTTTAATAAATAACTTATATAAAGAAATATGGCTCACCTAGCTTCTCCATCTCAGACTCAGAGGCGAGTTTGTCTTGATTCCCTGAAGCTGCAGAAACTAGCAGCACACAGACTGCAGGAAGTTACGAGGCGGAATTTCGTGGCCTGTCAGTCCCATTCGGAATGCACGCTGCCTACTTAGGGCACTAGGAAGGGAGCACACTCGCCGTCGCCATTTTGAAGTGCCAGTTAACCTGGAAGGCGGTGTTCCAATTGGTGTTCAGGTTATCTTGATCTGAGGTTATACTTCAAAGCCTAAGTTATTTATTTATTATTTTAATTATTTGTAGGAAATTAACTGTATTGTATCCTTAGTACGAGGCAGCACGAGGTTTAATTTGATGTCTTAATCGCCATACATATTATTGTATACAGTTTTATATTCATAGTGTTCCGGCGCGCCATCTTCTGGCGGCGGCGTGTAACTGCAGCGTCATTTAACAAGAAACTTCACCAAACATTCTGTATAATTCACTCTTTTATAAAGTAGCTCTTATTAGTAAGTCGAAAATTTGAGGGTTTGACAGTGAGATCTAGCCCCAGTGAGAGACTGGCGAGGTACTATAACGTTATAACCAGTGTCTATAACATTTTCTCATGCGCAATTAAGTGTTAAGGTGCAATTATCTGTTTTAGCATATATTGTTTGTCTTCTAGTATTTATTATGTGTTATTAATTTATACTGTACTATTAATTTATCTATTTGTTTTGCCTTGCTACCCCTTTTTGTGCCTATTCCTCCTATCCCTTGCTACCCCTGCCTGCTGTACCACTGTGGATTTCCACACTGTGGGACTAATAAAGGATTATCTTATCTTATCTTATTTTATAAGATAATATTTTTTAAACTGTCTGCACAATTTCTTGAATATCTCCAGTTGCATGTGCGGCCCTATAGGTGGCAGTAAAGCGGCGGGCTGCAGTTCACGCAGCCACGAAGGAGAAACAACAACAGACTTTATCGTTGTATGAGTAAGAATTTGTTGGATATTTTTGGGGTTAAAATAATACTTTTAGGGTGAAGTAAGTATCATAACTTGTTATTTGTAAATGTAGAACGTGTTTACGGTTGAATAACACTGAAATAGTCTCATATTTTAACCGTTAGGCGTGGTAACAGTGGCTGTTTAGCCTAAACTAGTTAGCCAGCTAGCCTGCAAAGCTGCAAATAAACTCAGTTATAGTTCTTGTGTTTGAGCTGAAGTGGTGAAATAAATTGTTCAGCTATATTTCTCTAGTCCTGCACTACGAGGTTGAAGTCTGTTTTCTATTCTCCAGCTGCTTGTTCGATTTTTCTCCGTTCCACCATAAATGGTTAGCAGTTACTCGAGATTTGAGCTTCTTCTGTTCTAACAAATCATTCAGCTCCAGAAGAACTCCATCAGCAGCCACCGGTGCAGAGAAAACACAAAACCGTGCATTAGTGCTGATTTCTCTAATCCAGACTCCAGTATATGACTTAAACGTAGCCTTTCACCTCCTCTACATCACCTCCTCTGTTCAGGTTCGTGTTTTCCTGCACCTGAGTCTAATGATCCAGTCCTTATGAAGCTAAATCAGATCAATCAGAGCAGAAAAAACAGTAACATCTGCAGTGCAGTGCAGAACCTGGGACACTTTGGGCTGAAGCAAGCATATAATAGCATCAAGTGACTGACTGACTGAAACCTCTGCCTTCTCATCTCTGCCCTGCAGCTGTACTGAGATGGCTGTGTTTCCAAGCGCGCTGACGGAGGAGGAGGAATCATTGCAGAAGAAATATGCAAAGTTAAAGAAAAAGGTAAGAACACGGGAGTCACTGAGGCTCTACAACACCACTTTTTTTCCCCGGTGTGATGTTGTACTGTGGCCTGTGTTTTCGCAGAATGAGCCTAGACTTCAGACTAATGCTGTGATGGAGGAATGGGTTTTGTATTCAGGGGGTCAGTTTCTGGGCAATTCCAGTCATCAAGCATTATTATGAGGTGTTTCACAGATGGAGTATATGTCAGTAGACCTTCAGTCAGTGTGCAGACCTGTTCTCATCTTTAAAACACACCAACACACAAACTACCAACACAATCTTGTGACTTATATTAGTTCAACATTATACACTGTGATTCTGCTTCTTCTTCTTATGGCAGAAAAAGGCTCTGGTGGCGCTTAAGAAGCAGCATTCCAACAATCAGACAAGCCAGGCTGGACTGAAGCGCAGTAAGTTTCAATATTCTGTTTGCAATGGACCAAAAACTGTGTTTGAGATGCATTAAAGGGGAATGCTATACGGTTTACAAATTTCTGATTTCTGTGTAGTCTGGCTGTTGAAGTAAACAAACACAATCAGAGTGGTTTGATGTGAAATGGTGTTTAGAAACGTACAGAGAATAAAGCAATTTCATAACAGTGGAGTTGATGGTAACAAGAGATCACCATGTCACTGTTGTCACACTTTTGAGCCTACATTTTACTACAGCAGAGCATTTCACATTAAACTACTCCTATTGACTTTGTTAACTAGGGCTGTGTATGGGCAAGAACCTGGCGATAAAATACCTATCATGATACAGTTGTCACGATTCACTATATCACAATATATTACGATACTGCAAGCAAAGTGATATACTGTGATTTTTCTAATCCCACTATTAAAACACATCACTATAGGAACAGGTTTGTCAATGTTTACAATAGCATTGCGCCCTTGTGCTGCTTGTTAATGTTGGAGTGGAGCTGAAAATGGATTAAAACACTGCCATCTAGTGGTCAGAGGTTTAAACACAACACACAATGATTCACTTCCTGCCAGGAATCTGTGTATCGATACTGTCACGAAACATAATATCCAGATATTCGATATTTTTGATATTTTTTTACACCCCTATTATTTACATCTTATTAATTTAAAGGGGACCTATTATGTTATTATCCACTAGAATAGATATACATGCTTCTATTTCACCAAAACACAGTATTTTTTTAATACTGTACATCTGTATTCACCATCTGTCACCCGCCTCCTGATGAGCCTGGTATGCTCTGATTGGCTGCAAGCTAGACTGGAGCAGGATGTTTCCGAGCAATCAGTTTTTCTCTGTGAGCTGTGTGAAGGTGTACCAGGCTTGGCTGTAGGCAGGCAGTAAGAGCTGTGTTATATGATGACATCACCGTGTAACAGAGAAAAGGGCTGGAATTCCATCAAGGTGTTTCAGGCAGCTGAGAAAAGTGGTTTCTGTGGGAGAGAGTTTGTCCCTCTGGTGTGTACTTTGGGCTTCACATGCACAAAAAGCTACAACACATTAAAGGAACCAGTAAAGTGTAAAAGTTCCTCTTTTAATTATGCAGACATTTTGTGGGGAATTGAGTTTTTATATAATACTTTGTGTTCCAGATGCTGTTAAAAATAAATATTGTGATTAATCACTGAAACCTGATGTATTGTCATATTACACATGTGCCACATCACCCACCTCTATTTGATTGTATCCTGTGTCTCACAAGCTTTGTCAGATCAGCCGGTGGTGGACACAGCAACAGCCACTGAACAGGCCAAAATGCTCATCAAGTCTGGAGCTATTAGTGCCATCAAGTCCGAGAACAAGAACTCTGGGTTCAAGCGGTCGAGAACACTTGAGGGTAAACTAAAGGTAAGTCTTCACTACAGCTAGAAGTAGCCAGCATGATGATTTCTATAACAAACATAAACAATAACAAAATACTCATATTTAATTTTCTTCTCAGGATCCAGAGAAAGGTCCTGTTCCAGCATTCCTCCCGTTTCAGAGAAGTGTTTCCACAGACGAGGATCCTGCTGAGGTAAACCTTTATCTTAAAAAGATCTGATTAGAACAGATAATACAATACAAAGTAACATGAATATCTTATTGTGAAAGAAGTAAATCACACACTTACACACTATACACAGGATTCTCTCACACACACACACACACACACACCATACACACACCATATACAGGACACACACACAAACACACACACACACACACACCATACACAGGACTCTCACACAGACACACACCATATACAGGACACACACCATACACAGGACACACACACACACACACACACACACACCATATACAGGACACACACACAAACATCATACCAAGGACTCTCTCACACAAACACACACACACACCATACACAGGACTCTCACACAGACACACACCATATACAGGACACACACACACACACACACACACACACACACAAACCTCATATCACGGACTCTCACACAAACACACACACACCATATACAGGACTCTCACACAGACACACACCATATACAGGACACACACACCATATACAGGACACACCATACACAGGACTCTCACACAGACACACACCATATACAGGACTCTCACACACAAACCATATACAAGACTCACACACACACACACACACACCCACACCCTACACAGGACTCTCACACTCAAACCATATACAAGACTCACACACACACACACACACCCACACCCTACACAGGACTCTCACACTCAAACCATATTCAAGACTCACACACACACACCATACACAGGACTCTCTCTTTCTCTTTCTCTCTCTCTCTCTCTCTCTCTCTCACACACACACACACACACCATACATGGGACTCACACACATCATGCACGGGTCTCTCTCTCACACACACACACACATCATACACAGGACTCACACACACACAGGGCTCACACACACACATCATTCACAGGACTCACACACATCATACATGGGGCTCATACACACATACACACGCACCATGCAGACGACTCAAACATACTTTAAACACAGCACTCACACACAAAGTTGTACTGTGTATGGCTCTGTATGTGACATTTAAACATTGATTTGATGTCACCACTGATTTTTATCATAGTAGTCCTGATTAAGTTTCTGTAAAACTGTCCCCATGTTTGTTTCTGGTTTTGCAGGCTGCTAAAAGATCCCACAGAAAGAGTCTGTATGAGAGGTGAGCTTCAGTGAGACTCCCACAGCTTCATAATACAAATCACAAGCACTCAGACCCGTCATGATCCACCTGTTGTCTTTACTTGGCACTGCAGTTTTGTCAGCTCTGGAGAGCGCTCTCGGGACGAAGACGATGGAGCAGGAATGCAGCCCACCCGTGAATTTGACCGTGACCGTGACCGCGAGAGAGAGGTGGACAGAGAGCGGGAGAGGGACCGCGAAAGAGACCGCGAACGGGAAAGAGACAGAGACAGGGACAGGGAGAGAGAGCGTGAGCGCGAATGGAGCCGGGACAGAGAGAGAGATCGCGAGCGGGACAGAGAGAGGGACCGAGACAGGAGCCGGGACAGAGAGCGCGACCGGGAGCGAGACAGAGAGAGGGACCGAGAGAGGGACAGAGACAGAGATGGACCATTTAGACGTAAATACCTATATATATATATATATATATATATATGTCTGTTTATAATACATATGTCTGTTTATAATACATATACAGTTGCCAGTTTAAGTATGTCTACCTACACTCATTGGCCAGTTTATTGGAAACCCTACCCAACTGTATTGAATTCTAATGATATTGTGGCACCATATAATGTACCAGCAGTGAAATGGACCTTCATACTATTTGGGTGGTGGACCATTCTCAGCACAGTGGTGACTCTAGTAAGGTGCTAGTACAAGTGTATTAGACACAGTGGTGTCACTGTTAGTTTGATAGTGGACCTCCACCCAAAAATATTTAAATAAGAGGTTCTGTGGTCAGAAGCTGACCACTGTCGAGGCACTATTGGACAGCTAAGACAAACTATGCCTCAGCAAATGGGCTATGGTGTCTAACTGTACACCAGCAAGGCAGAGCTGCAAAAGAGGGGTTGTACTACATGGGAAATGTAGAGTATTCTAGATTAATTAGAATTAATAAATGATTAATAAATAGCTGAAGTAGTTTATTCCTATATGTGCTTTATATTAAAACTCTCTAGCATTAGCTCGCTGCTAATTCTGTCTAAAACTGCAGGCTCAGACTCGTACCCGGAGCGGCGAAGTGTGCGGAAGGGAAACACTGTGTACGTGTACGGTTCAGGACTTGTGGAGGACAGCCTGCGGGCAGCTTTTGCTCAGCACGGCAACATCATCGACCTATCCATGGATTCTCCACGCAAGTATGACATGATAACGGTGTTTCTAGTGTTTTGATATAAAGTGATAATTAGTAATACATGGATTATCTCATGGCTGTGCTCTAGATTCCAGTACTAGATAGATACTGCTCGGCACCTTTAAGTGTTATAAGAGCTGTTATGTCTGACATTTACTGACACTGACATTTAGATAAAGTAAAACAGGCATGTAATCAGGGAGCAGGATGGCAAAAAATATTATTTTACGATGGGTGTGTCTCAAAACCTACTGAGCTCCTACATAGGCAGCATTTTATGTCATAGTATGCGCTCCCGACATGTAGACTGTCCCAATTCTTACATACCTTAAACAGTCTGTCTACTGAGGAACCTTATTTAGACCTGATTTTAAGGAAGCATCGAACGCTTCCTCAGCCGCTAAGACAATCCCATGATGCAACACAGGCTAATCTAGGAGCAGTGAAGTGGTTTTAAAATGTGAGTTATTTTGATTCTCTCTGGAGTTTTAATGTGTTTCTGGTCATATAATCACACAAAACAGTATTTTATTATCAACTCTGTAACGAGTCCTTCACCATTTAGCAGTTTTATACTCAAACCATTAGCATTTATGCTAGCAGATTTTTAAGTCTCAGGCTATTGTTTTGGATGCCGGCTGGTAGCTTAGCAACCAGCTAAATCACCGGTGGCGTGCTGCAGTGGCGGGAACAAGCCGTAACGCAGTCTCTCTCTAACTAGAGCGTCTCAGTAATCTGTTTTATGAGGAGAGATGAGGAGAGAACACTGATACTTACACAGCCGCTACCTAGACAGCCTACTTACACACTCACTAGGATTTGAGACACACCCGATATTTCAAGACCTTTTAATGATACAGGATGTTGTCACTGTCCAAAGTAAAACAAGTGTCTACAAAATGGCAACTTTACAGGAGAGGACAAAAACTGTCTTGACTTTCAATGCAAGTCAATGGAACCAGAAAACTTTACAAGCTATTTTGGGTCATTTGCGTTGGTCCAGCCATCATGAAATTTGTAAACACCAACTGCTGCATTCGAAAGATGTCGGACTATAAAAATCAACAAAAATGGACATGCATGTTTTTCTTTGAACAGCAATGATATGTGAGCTCGTACAGTTTAATACATTGAAAATAACAGAATAGAAATAATAGTCAGAAGTAGTAGAAGTTGGAGAGCCACATACAATTCTACAATTATTTTTAAACTATTACAAACTGCTGCACTAAACTACTAAACTGAATATAATAGGACTAATTTTGCTTACGTTACTGCTGATATCCATGATAAGCTCAGAAAAGCGTATAGAGACGTCATTTAACAGGATAATGACGAAACAGCAGAGTCCACGGCTCCTCCACTGGCTCTGCTCTGAGGCTGGATGTAAGAGAAGCACAAGCTAGAATCTTTTTATGTATATAAAGAACATTTTAAATTCTTTACTCTTCGTTTCTCTTTCAAGCTGTGCTTTCGTTACATTCGAGAAGATGGAGTCAGCAGACCAGGCTGTAGCTGAGGTCAGTCCACTTTACTCCTGTCGTTATGATTTAGCATTTAAATTTTTTTCATTAGGCATCAAGTTGGTTTTAAGTGAGTCAGTAAGGTTTAGTATTAATGTAACTTTGTAGTTAAACATGGCCTTGATGTTTAGTTAACAGACATGCTCACAGTGTTTTGATCACTTGATTATAAAGAACTAGTCAGGAAGAGTCAAGAAGAATAAAACAACTGACCTTCTACTTGTATGAAAAACAAATATTGATTCATATTATACTGTAAACTACACAGTATATTATATAGACTGCCCTCCATGTTTTTTTTTTTTTTGCTTCTGTACTCCAAAAAATGTACATGTGGTTACAGCGCACAGTCTCTGATTTGAAAAATGCTTTATCCTTTATGTTTTAACACAGAAATTACACACGTTCACGAGTTTAGTAGTGATAGTAGTCATAACTTGCACTACTGGGGTCTCCTGGACGCCCCAGACATTGTATGAATGTATTCAGTTCCTTCAGCAGTAATCTTGATTTAGCTTAATGAAGTACTGAGCAGTTAAAGCAGGTATTAGATGAGAACTGTAAATAATACTGGGTTGTTTATAGAAGGAGAAGCTTGGAAAGGGTTAAATAAACACACTGACGTATGCAAAAACACAAAAAACATATTTACTTAATTACTTATAGTTATATATAATATAAATAAGTATATAAATAATTGTAATATAATTTTTAATATTATAAAGTCCCCAAGGGCCTAAAACATTTGCTCAGGACTGTAGGTGTACTTATTTGCTTGTTAGACTGTTTTTCTCATTTTGGACTCGGATTAAATGAGAAGTAGAGTAAAGCAGTAGAGATGGTGTTACCGGACTTTAAAAATTAAACACACAAAAGATGGATCAAAGTACTAAATAGTAGATTCCCTTCCCCACAGATTCACTTAAGATACATCTGTGATTTAGAAAATACACAGGAAAGTCCAAATACATCAAAACTCTTATTTAATTGTATTTATTTTTTATAGAAGGTGCAGTTACTTAATAATACAACCGGTAACTGGTTACTTTTATTGATTGTGTTCATGACTCATTAAACCTGCGTATGTGATAAGCCACATTGGCGTATATGGTTTAGGCTCTGATTTCTCCAGGAGACTGATTTGTCTCTTAATACTCTCTTTAGCTGAACGGTGCCACGGTGGGAGACGTTACTGTCAAAGTTAGCATCGCCAGGAAGCAGCCAATGCTGGACGCAGCTACGGGCAAGTCTGTGTGGGCCTCTCTGGGTGAGTAACCATGTTGATCACAAGAGACTATCCAAGTGAGCGTTTAACCTCGATTAAAGCGTTTACCCTTCTTTCTCTTCTGTTTTTACAGCTGTTCAAAACAGTGCCAAGGGGTCATACAGGGACAAGCGCAATCAAGTGGTCTACAGCGAAGATTTCCTCTGAGAGCCTCTCCACATCGAAGACAAACTGTTTCGACTCAGCATTAGTGTCTGCATTGTTTTGTTTCGTACTATAGCTTTCAGGTGAACCAGAATCAGTTCTGTAAAATACTTATTTCTTGATCAGCTGATCAGTTCAGCACTGCTTTGCCTTGTTGTTCTCAATAAACCTGAGTTCTTTATGACTATAGGATTGAGATTCTGTTGCTGTCATCTCTCTAATTGAGGACCACAGAGGAGAAATCCAGCCCTGTGAACGCATCAATTGCAAATAAGCAGATACGGTAGTGCAGGATGTTCAGTACTTTCTGCAAAGGACTGATATGGATGCAGGTTTTAGTTCCAGTAAAGGAGAAGCAAGCTTATCAGGTGTAAGTAAGTGAGTAAGAGTTTATCAGATGTGCTTCTGCTTGTTTGGAACTAGAATCTGCAGCTCTGTTGCTGATAAGATAGCAGGCCACTGCAGTAGTAGGTTTAAGTGTGAAGAAAAGGGAATCTCTATCTGGGAAGTACATAAACGTCCAAGACTCCCATACAAAGTATGTTTACAGTCTGTGGACGTAAACAGGAAAGCAAAGAGCTTCTAACTTACTGAGACAGGGACTGGAGACTAAAGCATCTAAACATGGAGGAACTTGGCAGATCATCAACAGACAAGATACCCAGGCTGAATCTGAAACGCGGCCCTACATCCTATATAGTGCACTATGTGAGTTATAAAGTTTGGCAGAGTAACTGAGGGTGCATCTGAAATCGAGTACTTGTCTACTACTCAGTAGTAAATCAGTAGGAGAGCGTGGCTACTATGTCCGAATACTCAGTAGGTATTATTGAGTAGTAGGCGAACAGTACCCGGATGATCTAGGCGAACACAGCACACTGAGCTATCCCATGATTCACCTGGAGCCGCGGATGAATTCAAAACATCGGCTGTGTGTACATAGCTACGGCTAGTGAACTGCCACTACAGAAGTTAGCGCTACTGCTGAGATAAACAATGATTATATTCCCCTCGTTTCATCTTCTCTGATCTACAGCTCCACACCGTCTGATACATAATCAGACAAAAACACAGATCAGAGTCACTAAAAGATCTAAATCTGTCAGTAAACGAGCTTTTAAATGAATAGCAAGACTTTTACGGTGGTGGTCTGACGTCTTGCGTCACAGGACGCTGGCAATATGGTGGACGTAGTACGTCAGAGATTGTGTGGCTACTGAAACTGCTCTACTAGTCTGCCGCTCAAGCAGTACGTACTGACTCTAATCCAGTACCTACTGACGAGTAGGCGATTTTAGACGCACCTTGAGTCTCAAATTGCTCCTTGTTGGACGTTAACTATGTGGGCAGGTGTTTCAGCCACACCCATTGCCGACAGGTGTAGAAAATCAAGCCCACAATCTCCACAGATAACCTCCAGCAGTAGAATGGCTCATTTGGAAGTATACTAAGTATATTTAGTATAATTCATAGTGTACCACCTTTGGCTCAAGCCAGTTTGTCAATGAAGTATTAGACTATGCAAAGAGTGGGGCCACTGAGTGCTGAAGCGTGTAGGCAAGTCGCATCCCATTCTATCTGGAAAGGTCCCGCGGATGCCACGAGAAAACTACTGACTGGACTGCATGGTGCCAACACTAAAGTGGACCCCCAGTGAGTTCCAGTGACGTTTCATATGTTAATAATACAGCTTACAAAGATATCCGACAAGCTCATACAGGTGTGAAGGTCATGTGTCCAAATACTTTTTGGCCATATATATATATATATATATATATATATATATATATATATATATATATATATATATATATATTATTTTAAAGACCTAAGTAGTGTTATACCTAGACAGTAGGGATGCAATTAAGATTCTGCCCTAGTCGTTGGTGATGGGGGTCAGACAGACATCAGACAGCTATTAATCAGTCCCTTATGATTTTAATTTATGGTCAGTGATTGGATTAATCACAGGACTTCACAAGTAGACCTCACAGCTTTTGCACAGCTCATTTAAATGCAGGTACTTGCTTCATGAAGCTTATTAGTACGATGCCAGTGAAAGTAATTTTTCCCGTCCCCGAACACATTAGACACTAAAAACATACTATTTTTCAAGCACTTGAACAGATCCACTGGAGCCAACTCGACTTAAGCCATCACGAATGCTAGGAACACGTGCCAAACAGCTTTGAATTGAACTGAATTTAATAATTCAGTAACGCGTGTGCAAGAAATCACGATTTCTCGAGGTAATGTTTTAACAGCAGAAAGGAACTGGGCGAGAAATGACTTGAACTTGCCTGCTTTTAATTCGTCACAGGTCAGGACATGCGTGAACTATAAACATACAGCATAAAACAAGTCTAAAAACATGGAACGTGAATAGTCAACTACAGCAGTACCAACTTGTTATTAACTAGTTTATTGAATTGCCACACAGGCTAGTTACTGAGTACATACATACACATACACTGCAATTAAACTGACACAGAGTTTGTTCTTGTTTTCATTGTTTTCCCTCTCCCCCCCCCGCATACTGTAGTCTGTTAACATAGTGTTTTCTAATTCATTCAGTGATGAGGCACAGATATACTGAAGTTTGGGACCAACGTCTCCTACATATTTGAGAGGATGGCCAACATCGAGTCAACACCACTGAACCTGCCTACGTAGCCAGGGCCCGATCCTGACAGCCAGGTGCTTTTCCCATGCAAATTTCAAACCTGTGAGTGCGACGGCCCACCTAAGTATACATGTGGACTTTAAGCAGTTGGTTCAGGACCAGGGCATGCCACGCGAATACATGTCGAGCAAATCCTGACCTGGCATGCATGTCATTTTTTGTCTGGTAGAATAAGTCTAGCTGTGTTCTGCTGTGCTATTACAACTGTTTACATAAATGATTTAGCACGCTGTGTCGCTCGTCACTGATAGGTTGGCCAAGTTGTGGATACCATTTGGCAACAAGTGCATGAGAGGTGCATAAAGTAGGGCTGCGCAATATTTATATATATATATATATATATATATATATATATATACTATATACTATATATATATAGTCGCTGTCCAATGAAAAACAAGTATCTTTAACTTTCAAGTAACTGTCTTTACTCCAAAGGTAAGTTTATGAAACTAGAAGTGATTTTGGATTGATTTCTATTGGTCCATTCATCATGACATTTTCACACAATGTGAATGGCAGCAAATGGCAAAATGTATCTCCATTTTTGTTGATTTTCATTTTTCCACTCCATTTGAATGTCATAATGAATGGTCCAATAGAAATGCTCCAAATTCACTTGGAAGTTCTTCCAATTCACTTGGAAAAACGTATATATATATATATATATATATATATATATATATATATATATATATATATATATATATATATAAAAATAACTTTACAGGAAAGGCCAAAAACCTTCTTTACTTTTAATGCAAGTCAATGGAACCAGAATGTTTTCCAAGCACTTTTGGAGCATTTCTATTGGTCCATTCATCATGACATTTTCGCATGAAGTAAACATCAGCTGTCATGATCCAATGATGCAAAAAAATAAGAATCGATAAAAATAGAGATACGTTTTTCTTTGGACAGCGACGACATATTATACGATATATAATATCTTGCTGTTCTCACATATCCAATGATCTCTATCAGAGGTTCAAGTAGTTGCAAGGTATATCGTGATTGCAATATGCTGCATACAACTAGTGTAATATTTCGTCCATGTCATGAAGCCCTAGCGGACAGGAAACCGTCGAAGCGTTACTTAAGCACTCTGTGTCAGGATCTTCCCTTTGAACCCCAACAAACTTGAGAGGCACCCAAGGCCTCTAGGAAATCTATCCGTCCCTCTCTAAGGCTACTTAATATTCCATTTGAGCTAAGCCCTCGTCACCTTAAACCTCTCCTCCGACCGGTCCCTCGGTCTCTCTCTGGATCTCCATGTAATTCTGCGCCGTGGTCTTGCCGTGCTGCTCCTTCAGGTGGCGCCGCAGGGCGGGCTTGTGAGCGAAGCAGACGTGGCAGAAGGCGCAGACGTGCGGCCGCTCGCCGCTGTGCATGTTCATGTGGTCGCACAGCGTGGACTTCTGTGTGAAGGTCTTGTGGCAAAGAGGGCAGGTGTGGAGTTTGGAGGTGCGGTGGACCACCATGTGGCGGCTGAGGTTGCTGGAGTGGCTGAAGTGCTTGCCGCAGCACGGGCAGACGTAGAGCAGGTGAGTGGAGCGCGAGTGGACGGCCAGGTCCTGCACCGAGGAGAAGGCCAGGCCACAGTGCTCACACGCTACTGTCCCCGTGACGCAAGACGTAGACCCGACGACCGCCACCGAGTCGTCCCCCCGGCCTTCCTCATCCGTAGGTAACGGCACCACTCCTAAATCTTCATCGGTGCCGGAGCCGTCCAGGTTAAAGTGGCCTGGGCCCGAGTCCGTGCCCGGCATGCTTACCGGGCCTTCTGCCTGCTGGTACTCCACCGGCAGCGGGCCGTCCGTCATGGGCTGGGCCGACAGGTAGTCCGCTCCGATGTCCGCTCCGAAATTGCCCATTATCTCGTCGGAGGTGGGGAAGCGCCAAGCTTGCTGAAAGTTACCCATGGGTCTCCGCTCGTGAAAGGTGTAGCGCCTCCTGTGCTTGAAGCCCCGCCCCCTGCCTCTCCTCGGCTCCCCGTATCTCCGCCTCCAGTACCGAACCCCGGCCCTCTGGCTGCTACCTGCCGCGCCACCTTCCTCCCTGCTCTGCTCCTCTCCACGGGTGGGCACTCCCATCACCTCCATGGCCTCTCCAACCTGCTCATGGACATCAGCGTCATCTTCTGGGTCGTGGTGGTCATCCTTGATGTGGACGTGAAACATGCTGAAATCGTTTCTCACCTCGTCCCCTTGAAGGCATCCCGAGGGGTCCGAGGCTCTTCCCTGTAACGGGAGTGAAACACATCAGCCAACTGGACATACAACGTCATATAATACTGGTCCTGATTTAAAATGAATCTACTGCAAAGGAAACCTTGGGCGCACAGCTAGGGCTGTACCTAACGATTAATTTCTTAATAAATTAATCTAACGAGTCTTTTTTCGATTAGTCTAAGGTGAGTGTGTGAGAAATTAAAATTAATTAAAAATTAAATTGGTAACCAATGAATGATTTTGTGCATATATATATATATATATATATATATATATATATATATTAGTTTATCTTTCTATTAGTATTTTAATTATTATTATCTTGTATATTTTTATGTATTTTATGTTTATTTTATATTTTAAATAAGTTTATTTTTTATTAGTATTTTACAATTTTTTTATGTATTTTGTGTTAATTAGTATTTCATTTATTATTATTATTTTTGTTCGTTATGAGTTTTAATCTCTTATTTAAATGTTTTCAATCCCTTAAAGTGTAAATGCTCGACTGCATTGCAAATGAGGATCACCCCTCAATGTATTTCCGAGCTGATATAAAGGTTGATATAGATATAGATGTCAGCATGTCTGTCGGCTTATGGATGCTAAGACTGTGCTGAATGAAATCATTTTCAATACTCAGAGATACTAAATTACTTTGGCTGGTACCATAAAAGTACTGAATTTCTTTGGGTCAGGCTTTGTGTATGTTTTGGGGAGAGGATATGGTTGAAGTATGGTTAACATTGGCAGGTATGGTATGTACCTGTCGCATGGACAGTTCCTCATCATCCCCGCGCTGGACACCGGCCCCTTCCACTCCAGTACCCTGGTGCTCCTCCTCAGAGCTGTGAGGCTGCAGTGAGGACGTGTGGTCAGAAGCAGCTGATGCACTTCCACTGACAATCACCGGTATGGACTGGGAGTCCTCTGCTCTCATCTGAGTCATGGAGGGACAGCGACAAGGAGAAAATGATAAGTGGAGAGAGAAATGAATATAAGAAATCTGGAAATAAACACTGGGGCTGCAACTAATGACTATTTCTATAATCTATTAAACCAGTTAATCAATCAATCAATCAACTAATCAAAGTAATGTTTCCTGCAGTTTTTCTCATTGTGCCTCATCACCACACTGCCATGCAGCACGCTTACATCCACTCAATAACATGATTAGAATCAGTTTTCTGATTACAAATTCAAATAAGACATCTGATAAAGGAAGGTGGTCTTTAACTTTATAACCAGGTTTCTCAGTCTGTGCACAATCAGACCTCATGGAAACTAAAACATTGTGCAGAAGGTGAAATGTGGAGCTCAGACTCACTCCTAGAGGATTTTCGTTCTTAGGCTGCAGGTACCGACTCAGGGCCCCCCTGCACTTCTCCACCACGTGCTCCATCTGGAGGTAGCTGGCTGCCGTCAGGTAATTTACAATCTCTTTGGCACTGAACTGCAGAATCCCCGTGTAACAGGACTGCAGGAGCTCCCGCATCACCGTAGAGCTGTGCAACACTGACACCTGCTGAATAGATCCGAGACAACAAACCCTGTTACTCACAAAGGCTACACATTTTTAACCCTTTGATGCGCAAGTTAAGCAAACCCTTTCTAACGCACAGCATGGGTCAAACTCATGACTCATGTATCATTTCCTATGTTACTGTATGTACTGTTGAGTATCTCTTTGGCAAATCTATTGAAATCAGTTTATTTTATTATTTTAAATGTTCATTAAAATCTTGTTTTTATCTTAAATGTCAGTAGCCTCTATAATACTCCACAGTGAACACATAAGGGTTCATTCTCAGCCATGTTGTGTGTTAGAAGGCAGTGATACAACATGTTTTTTTTTTTAAATAGTAATAATTAGAGATGGACCAATCAGCGTTTTTAGGGCTAATTCCGATCGCCAATCACCTTTCAACGCGATTGGCCGATACCGATAGAGGGCGGGGCTATGTGCCACGGCAGGGCTACACGTAAGCAAGTCATTAAACAGTCTAAACTGGTTTATTACCATTTTTAACGAGCTCATTTGAAACAGCATAATATTTGTAACAAAATTATCAGTAAATAAACAAAGTAAATCAAACACACATCACCAAAACTGCAATCATTCAATCATTCAATACTGCAATAGACCCTTAATTTAAATCTAAAAAAGCTAATTAAATAAACGCACTAAAAACCGCACCGATTGCATATTCTGATTAAAAATCGGCCGATACCGATACATAGCCGATCGATCCTTCCATAGTAATAATAAAACCAAAAAAAGGGTTTGTGATGATCAGAAACAAGTAACTCTATGGACTAGAAGGTTGTTACTTAAAAAATGACGATATGAGAAAAAAAGAAACACACAAACTAATGAGTACTCAAGACATTTTACTGGCTGACTAGCTTCTTACTGGGCTTTGAAGCTTCATTAAGTCTATTATTCACATCAGCACACATCCTGTGGGCTCTACCTGCAACTCCGCAGAGGGGTTCAGCAGAAACTGGTCCCTGAGAAAGGCGGAGCAGGCGGCTAGCACCACTTTATGACCACAGAACATCTTCTTGCCTCCAGCCACGATGGTGATATCGCAGAAGTGCAGCTGCTCCCGTAGAGAGTTCATGTTCCTCAGGGCAACGTCGCCGTGCCCAGGTAAACGGAAACACACCATGTCCATCTCTGCGGGACAGGAGACAAGGTCAGGAATAAATTACTGGCACCCTCGAAGAATACCATACATAAAAGCAAAGACATCTGTGTTGCTGGGGGAAATATGTCAATGACATTGATAACACACTTCATATCTTATATCTTGATAATACACAGGTAGTTTAGTGCAGTGGGTTATACTCCTGCCCTCTATGCTGAAGACTGGGGTTTAAATCCCCACTTGGGTAACCACCATACACCTTCACTTACCTGTGTACAGGTATACTGTAACACTACCTTCACCTACCTGTGTACAGGTAAACTGTAACACCACCTTCACCTACCTGTGTACAGGTAAACGGTAACAGTACTGTGATGAGATAAAACACATACTGAGTTTTCTGTCTATGCACATCATCTCCATGTTTCGACTGGCACATCATATCTATAGTGAAATATAGCGCCTCTTTGACTCTTTGGGGCTGCTTTGCTGACGGTGGTCCCGGAGCTCTTGTTAAGGTCAGCGTTATCATGAATTTCATTCAGTACCAGAACATTTAGCTAAATATCTGTCAGTAGAAAATCTGACTCAAAGCTCACGTCAAAATCACACCTACAGCACTTTTAAACATATGAATCTGATCACTCCAACCACTTCAAGAGGTGGTCTGAGACAATGTTTGAGTCACATTCTGTCTTACACACCACCAACTTCTCTCCTCAATCGAAAACCCTACAACTAGAGCCCCTCCAAGTACAAGCCAAACACTTCCCAATACAAACAAAACCCCTCCTAGTACAACACAAACTCTTCCCAATACAAACAAAACCCATCATAGTACAACCCAAACTCTTCCCAATACAAACAAAACCCATCATAGTACAAGCCAAACTCTTCCCAATACAACCAAAACCCCTCCTAGTACAACCCAAACTCTTCCCAATACAAACAAAACCCCTCCTAGTACAACCCAAACTCTTCCCGATACAACCAAAACACCTCCTAGTACAAGCCAAACTCTTCCCAATACAAACAAAACCCCTCCTAGTACAACCCAAACTCTTCCCAATACAAACAAAACCCATCATAGTACAAGCCAAACTCTTCCCAATACAAACAAAACCCCTCCTAGTACAACCCAAACTCTTCCCAATACAAACAAAACCCATCATAGTACAAGCCAAACTCTTCCCAATACAACCAAAACCCCTCCTAGTACAACCCAAACTCTTCCCAATACAAACAAAACCCCTCCTAGTACAACCCAAACTCTTCCCGATACAAACAAAACACCTCCTAGTACAACCCAAACTCTTCCCAATACAAACAAAACCCCTCCTAGTACAACCCAAACTCTTCCCAATACAAACAAAACCCCTCCTAGTACAACCCAAACTCTTCCCGATACAAACAAAACACCTCCTAGTACAACCCAAACTCTTCCCAATACAAACAAAACCCCTCCTAGTACAACCCAAACTCTTCCCGATACAACCAAAACACCTCCTAGTACAACCCAAACTCTTCCCAATACAAACAAAACCCCTCCTAGTACAACCCAAACTCTTCCCAATACAAACAAAACCCATCATAGTACAAGCCAAACTCTTCCCAATACAAACAAAACCCATCATAGTACAACCCAAACTCTTCCCAATACAAACAAAACCCCTCCAAGTACAACCCAAACTCTTCCCAATACAAACATAACCCATCATAGTACAACCCAAACTCTTCCCAATACAAACAAAACCCCTCCAAGTACAACCCAAACTCTTCCCAGTACAAACAAAACCCCTCCAAGTACAACCCAAACTCTTCCCAATACAACCAAAACAACGCCCGGTTCAATCATAACCCCTCCCAGTACAACCAAAGCCCCTCCCAATACAAACAAAACTCCTTCCAATACAACCCAAACTCTTCCTAGTACAAGCAAAACCCCTGCTAGTACAACCCAAACTCTTCCCAGTACAATCCAAACCCCTGCCAGTACAAACAAAACCCTCCCCAATACAACCAAAACCCCTCCCAGTACAACCAAAACCCTCCCCAATACAATAAAAACTCATCCTAGAAGAATACAGAGATAGACAAAACACATGTAAACAAGCTTCTTAGCCTTCTTATTTTCATTTTTCTCTAAACATTACAAATCATCTATAAATGAATAAACAAATTAAGTTATTTAAGGAGTTGTCCGCTACAAAATAACTCATCTCTTCCAACAGGATCGGCTTAGTTATTTATTTCTCTTTAAACATAAAAACTCCTAAAAAAATCAACTAATTAATATTAGTAATCATTAATTAATTAATTAAAATATATATATTTATAAAAAGTTAAATTATTTTTTATAGACAAAAACAACAGATCTGAAAATTAAATAAATTCAATAATAATTTCTCATATTGGTCAGGAAAGGCTGAGTAGGTCACCGTGTTTCTCTTAAATGAGGGCAGTCCTACTACAGCGGATCTGAATAGATACCGTTCCCCAAAAACTGTCTGACTAACTAGAGACGCATCTGAATTCAAAGTGTAAATGCAGTCCAGAAGAGATGCTGAGTGAAAATCATTAGAACTGATTTCTTATGATTTCATTAAAAGACCCACAACATCAGAAACAGAACTTCAGAACTCCGACACACAGAGCAGTAATGCTGGGACATAAGTATGTAGTGAAAGTCATTTGAACTGATTTATTATTAATTCATTAAAGACCCACAACATCAGAAACAGAACTCCAGCTTGAACGTGCAACTCCGACACACAGAGCAGTAATGCTGGGACATAAGTATGTAGTGAAAGTCATTTGAACTGACTTATTATTAATTCATTAAAGACCCACAACAGAAAAACAGACAAGGTTACAGGGGTTAACTGACCACCCCAAGCTGACAGTACTGTTGATGAGTCTAGCTGAACCCAACACGGCACCTATGTATGTCTAATCTATGGGTCTGACATACATACATAGCGTTGCTTTTCAATTTACTAACAAAGCAGAACATGATAATATACATCATTACCACAGCCAACCAAGTAGATAGGCTGGGGATGTCTGGACACATAATTCTGATCTGACTACTTGCACAAAACAGTTCGGACAGTCTCAGAAAGTCTGATCTAAGGCAGAAAAACGTTCTGCCCGCAGTCTAAAGACAGTTTATTAGTCATGTTTATGAACGCAGCACTATTGGTGAATGATATGATACGTATCGTGCAAATGTTTTGAAGTATCGTGATTTAATCATTTTGCCATATCGCCCACCTCTGCAGTAACGTTACACCGTTTTAAGCAGCAGAATGAGTTCAACTGTAAGTGATACTAACATTGGCTCATATCAGAGTCAAAGAAAAAAAAATCTATATTAAAGACAGATACGAGACTGAAGTCAGTTTTTATTACCAGCTTCTACTTAGAATTTTTCTGTTCCACCTTAAATGGTGCAGCAGCTTCTGCCGTTCAATGACTTAAAGGCTATAACTGCGGTACCAGACTATGTGAGAAATCTGGCGGCTGTTAAACTGATATACAAACACGTTAATAAACAGTTTACAGTAAACCTGGTTAAAGAAATAAGGAACCGCTAGGTTAGCTGTAGCCTGTGTGCTAACGGCATTCTCTATTGTCTGAGTTAGCGCTAATGCTAACTGCGCCTGTAAACGATGTTTAATTACCGTTCGCGCTGAAGTAGCTCCTTTTTTCACGCCTCCGCGTCTTAAACATACCTCTGAGGTTGCGGCGACCGATCCTTTCAGTCCTGAAGACAAAAACAATCGCTTTAAGAAAGCTGAATTAACTTCACGCCGCTACTGTTTACTTCCCCATTACAGCGGCCTCAACTACGGCAGCCGGGTTGTGACCCGAAATGCCGGGCGCGTACTGGGAACCCGGTTAAAGGACAACTTCACGGATTTTTAGAAAACCATTGGAGCTCAGCACTCCGCTGTAAACAAGACCATTCAGGAGGTTTTCTGCACTCACTGTTCAGCTCCACTTACCATATAGGAGCACATTGTTAGTTCTACTTTGTTTCCCTGTTCTTCGGTGGTCAGGACTCACACAGGACCACCACAGAACAGGTATTATTTGGGTATTGAATCATTCTCAGCACTGCAGTGACATTGACGTGGTGCTAGTGTGACTGGATTAGAGTTTTTAAACACTGTGTCCACTTACTGTCCACTCCATTAGGTACTCCTATCTTGTTGGACCACTAGGAGAGTATAGCTCATCTGCCGCTGCACAGTTTGTGTTCTGAAGTACTGGAAGCAGTTCACGATGCCCACAGGACACTGTTGGCTGGTTTGTTTTGGTTGGTGGACTATTCTCAGTCCACTCCAGCAGCAGCGCTGCTGTGTCTGATCCACTCACACCAGCACAACACACACTAACACACCACCACCACCATGTATATGTCACGGCAGTGCTGAGAATGACGAAGATAATAAAGTCTACAGGTGGACAGTCTGTAACTGTAGAACTACACTGTGCTGATGATGACATGGACAATGTGTGTAGAAACAAGCAGGTGTAATAAAGTGGGCCAACCACACATTGTATATTCAGTTCCAACAAATTAATGTACATGGTTCTTGTAGTAACTACAGTTGTTTCAAAGCAGTTTCACACCAACTGGGGTTCGAAGGTCCTCGTAAGCAAGACTGTGGCAAGAAAAACTCCCTAAGAGCACGAAGAAGAAACCTGGAGAGGAAGCAAGACTGAAAAGGGGAACTTGTCCTCATCTGGTGGACACCACATAAATAAACTGTAACACCACAAAAGCAGTAATGGGTATGAGAAGAATCAGAATGGGGAATAGATGTGGATAAACAATAATGAAAAACGAAAAAAATAAACAACAGTAGTTTCCAGTGCAGAGAAAATGGGACTCCCAACTTTGCAAGATCTGGTAGACCACCTGTATACAAACCCCAGTTCCAGATAACATGAGGATATTTTGTAAAATGCAATGAAAACATTTTGTTGGATTTTTTTTAACTGACAAAAGTACAAAGAAAACACATCCAGTGTTTATCTCAGTCATCAGCTTAACTGTATTTTGCGAATGTTATCAAATTTAGAACTTGATGTTGAGACAGAGGCATGTTTTCCATCGTGTTACATCACATTTCCTTTTAAGTTTAGGAACTGAGGATACTGACTCTTGCAGTTTTGCGATTGGTCAATGCAAGATTTCAGCCGCGCTACAGTCTGTGGTCATCGTTATTTGATTCTCCTGACATACTTTTTCTATATGAGACAGATCAGGACTGCAGGCAGGCCAGTTGAGCACTTGCACTCTTGTCTACGAAGTCATGTTGTAGCAGGTGTGGAAATAACCATAGACTTCCTGAGAGAAGACATCTCTGCAGCATGTCTCTTTAAAATCCAGATAAATGCCCGGCCTTAATGCTCCCTTTACATATAGGCAAGGCACCCATGCACCTTTCTGTCCTTACTGAACTCAGTATGGACTAAACTGACCACGGCACACATTCACACTGTCCTTCAGACCATCTGAGATGAGCTCAGGCCCAGAGAACTCAGCGTTTCTGCAGGGAACTGATGTTTGCCTTTCTCTGTGTGTAATAGAGTTTAAAGTTAGATTTCTTGGGGCGGACTGTGTTACTGTGTTAAGTGACAATGCTTTCCGAAGTATTTCCAGCCTATGTGACTTTATTGTTCACAGTACCGTGATGGCTTCTTATGCAACATCGTCCGAGGTCTTGAAGGTCAGACATGTTCAGGCGTTTCCAAAACAGAGAAAATGGGGCTGCCAACTTTGCAAGATCTGCTAGACCACCTGTATACAAATCCCACTTGCAGAAAACATTAGGATATTTTGTTAAATGCAATAAAACAAGAATCTGTGATTTGTTCACCTTGTTGGACCTTTGTTAACTGACAACAGTACAAAGAATAGACATCCAGTACCTCGGCCATTAGCTTGGAGAACTCAGTGTGGACTCAATTGACCACAGCTGCACTGTCCTTCAGACCATCTGAGATGAGCTCAGGCCTAGAGAACTCAGCGGTGTTTATCCATGTGTCTAATAGAGTTTCAAGTTAGATTTCTTGATGCAGCAGTGGACTGTGTTACCGTGTTAAGTGACGATGCTTTGCCAAGTATTTCCCAGCCCATGTGACTTTACTGTACACAATAGCATGACAGCTTCTCATGCAGTGTCGTTTGAGGACTTGAAGGTCAGACATGTTCAACCGAACAACAGGGTTGTGCACCACCACTCATATTTGGACAGAACCTTTGGTGGATGCTGCTTTAGCACCGGTTACCAATTCACCTGCTGACGGTCACATCTATATAAGCTTGTTTGACATCCCATTCCAAAACCATGAGAGCTCAACAGTTAGAACAGCCTCGTCTTGGATAGTTTGAGTTTTGGAGTGCGTCTGTAGAAAGTTATGCACAACCTACTGAGCTCCTACATAGGCAGCATTTTATGCCATAGTATTCCCGACATGTAGACTGTCCCAATTCTTACATACCTTAAACAGTCTGTCTACTGAGAAACCTTATTTAGACCTGATTTTAAGGAAGCATCAAACTCTTCCTCAGCCGCTAAGGCAATCCCATGATGCAACACAGGCTAATCTAGGAGCAGTGAAGTGGTTTTAAAATGTGAGTTATTTTGATTCTCTCTGGAGTTTTAATGTGTTTCTGGTCATATAATCACACAAAACAGTATTTTATTATCAACTCTGTAACGAGTCCTTCACCATTTACACTTTTATACTCCAGACATTAGCATTTATGCTAGTGGATTTTTAAGCCTCTGGCTATTGTTTTGGATGCCGGCTGGTAGCTTAGCAACCAGCTAAACCATCGGTCTCGTGCTGCAGTGGGCGGGAACAAGTCGTGACGCAGTCTCTCTCTAACTAGAGCGTCTCAGTAATCTGTTTTATGAGGAGAGATGAGGAGAGAACGCTGCTACTTACACAGCTGCCTACCTAGACAGCCTACTTACACACTCACTAGGTTTTGAGATACACTCGTAAAGATGAGAAAGTCTGACTCACAATTAGCGCTCCAGTTCATCGTGAGGGCGTTCAGTGAGGTCAGGGCAGGCCACTGGAGTTCCTTCACCCCAAACTTCTCTAAGGTCTTTATGGAGCTGGTGGAACAGGAAAGGGTCCTCCTACAAACTGCTGCCAAAGCAAATGGTCGCTGTCCAAAGACAAACGTGTATGTCCATTTTTATTTTTCTATATCATTTAAACAGAAGACCTGCCGTTTGCACTGTCTGACACTCACAATGAATGGACCAATAGAAATGCTCCACAATAGCCTGGTTCCATTGACTTACATTGAAAGTTTAGAAGGTCTTTGGCCTCTATGTTGGGGATACAGGTTTTTCTGTGGACAGCGACAATATAATTGTGTACAACGTCTGTATGCTGTAGCATTAACATCACCCTTCACTGGAACTCTCCCTGCCCCCAATTATCCCACCTCTGCCAAACTTTACTGTTGGCACTACTCATTTCAGTGTGTAGTTAAGAACATTTTCTTTTCCTTGTCACCATTAGGGAGGTTTTGTTCAGACAGTGAATATAAACAAATATGAATAAAAATGTTTTTAAGTTCTTTTTATTGTTGTAATTTTCGCACACTTTCAAAAAGGGTATGACATTAACGCATAAAAGTACAGCAGAAAAGATGCCCTTTAGGCTACTGTGGAAGAGTCCACCCAAATCCCAAACCTGTGAGAACTTCAGAGTGAAAGGACAACTTCACCGACACACAGAGCAGTAACGCTGGGACAGACAAAATCGTAAATATCGAGAGCGTTTTCACCAAGAACCGAGTAAAATCATTAGAACTGATTTATTATGATTTCATTTGAGACCCACAACGTCAGAAACAGAAAAAAGATTTCACAAGATTACAAATTATGCCTTTAACATGAGAATTAACAACATCTGCTTAATAACTATTATTATTATCATTATTATCAAGTCTTTGAACCCACTTGGTTAAGATTAACTGACATTTCTAATGACCCCACGTTTGGTTTCGAACAGACGCCAAGACTGAACTGTGAGCTGACTGGAGAACTGACCGGTCCAGAGTGCACACGCGCAGTAATCAAACATTTTAGTACAAAGTCGAGGTGAACGCAGCCTCTCGGAAATGATCAAGAAACGGAGACAAGATCAAGTTTAAAAACACAGACACCCCACTGCCATGTTTCTTTACATTCGTCCTCACTGTACTGGGAAGATTATAAACCAGCTGCAGGCTGGAAACGCAAGAAAACCACATGCTCGTTCAGAACAGCATTGCTCCCTTTAGCTTTAAGGGGAACTCCACCTAATTTATTATTTTTTTTTTTATATTTCTGCGTATTTCAATGAGTAACAGGGTCATATATATGCAACATCTGCCAAAAACAGACATTTTAGGCCAAATTTTGACCAAAAAAAACCGCATCTCAGGCATCAAGCAGCATAGTCATAAGTATTACATGCAATAACTCTACGTGAGGGGGCTTCAGACGTTCGGTTCCCATCACCGCCACAACAGTTGCACAAATGCGACTTGTATATTTGTCTAAAACACACATCAAACCCAACACTGTTTAAGGTGTACCTGCGTAACTATGCAGAAATTCTGAATAAAAAGTGGGTGGAATTCCCCTTGAAGCCAGTAACATGATCAGGTGCTGATTCTATTATTGTAAACTATACAGTACAGTACATAATTACAATGTGATATTCATAACAGGTCTAGAATAGTTGTTTCCTCCACGTTATTCTGAGGTCACATGACATGTAAGCAGCTGTGCTACCGGTGCACCTGGGCACCTGGCTGTCGATCTCATTGTGCAGTTTTCTAGCACGGAAAGTGTTGATGAGCTAGATCGGCTTGTGATGTTGAGTTGGAGTGTCCAGTATATCTGTGTGCTTGCAGTACATCATCAAAACAGAGGGAAGACAGAAACAAACTGCTGGGAATTCACCGCTCGAGCCCGGAACCAGCTTTAGACTCTAAGTTACGCCTTAGACTCATTAAATACACTTTAATAGAAACTTATTCTGCATCAGTGCCCCACCCCCACCAACCACTTACCCACCCAGACTCATTTAAACCTACATGACAGGATAAAGGTGCGTGCCGTAAAAGCTTCCGTATCATTAAATAGGAAGAAGAGAAGCTCAGAGGAGAGGAAATCTGTAACATGACACTCAAGTCAGACCTCGGCATCAAACCCTATTACACGGTGAAGTGCAAATCTGCTCTCGGACTTCTGCTGGCACCTGAAGAACAACACCGCAGCCACGAAGAACAAACGATTAGGGAATGTGCTCATGCTCCTCGAGTCTCCTTTAGTGTTGTGGTCCACGAATGCAAATCATTAGTAAAGTGCTGATGAAACTAACTTACGTAAAGCATTCGCGAAGCAGTGCATCAAAAAAAAAAAAGAAAAAAGAAAAAAGCCTCCGGCTCTCGGTAGCAGAGCCCCGTAAAGGAAGGAGACCTCACAATCAGATTTACACATTCACACCTAATACAGTCCAATCAGCCAGTTTGCTTCTTCAGTTTTGTGCTGGAGCTCCGAGACTAATAGAGTACACTGTGTCACTGAGGTTTTCTTTTACAGTCCCTTTCAGTTCTATGCATTAACCAGGTACACAGTGGGGGATACTGTTTCTACGGTAACGGGAAATGATTTGGGGTGAAAACTGGGCCAAGCAGCGAGACAGTCTGACTCAAGTACATTGAACAGGTTCTAGCTTCACGCTAGATATTTAAGCTCATATTTAGACTTACCAGCTTACCCTACATTTCACTGGCCTGACACACACAAACAAACATAACAAACCATCCTGTCCAAAGAAAAACATGTCATCTCCATTTTTGTCCATTTTTATTTTCCTGCATTGTTGGAACCCGACAGCTGCTGTTTACATTGTGGGAAATTTTCGTGATGGGTGGACCAATAGAAATGCTCCAAAATAGTTTGGAAAAATTTCTGGTTCCACTGACTTGTATTGAAAGTACTGGCAGTTTTTGTCCTCTCCTGTAAAGTTCTCATTTTGGAGACACTTTTTTTTTTTGGACAGTGATGTTGTTTTTTATTATTTCTGAGCACAGTTTCTATTTATTTGCTGAATTTATTGTACTGAAAATTAAAAAAAAAAAGTGCCATATTTTATTATGTTCTCCCCAGTACATTAAATCCAGCAAATAAAAGTAATCACGCAATTATCCTGGAGACCTCCCACCCTGTAGAGTTCAGCTCCACCCCTAATCTAACCGTTTCAGGTAATGAAGGTCTTCAGGAGCATCAGAACATTAGAGCCAGGTGGGTTGGACCTGAATTCTCCAGGGTGGTGGATCTCCAGCATCTATCCTGCTGTAGGGTAAAACAATACGATTTTTTTTTCATGATTTTTATTTGGTTTGCACACAACTAGAGTCCTAACATCCCATAATACGTGCTGGTGGTTTGTTTCCAAATGAATTTACTGCTTAAACCTGCAATATTACTATGAAATTTAGTGAGAGTTTGTTTGCATTCACCACTGTGTTACTGTAGGTAATCATATTTGGACATATCCCCCAGTTTACCCCTAATAACTAATAATCTAGTACTCCTTAGTTAGTGTAGCTGGTACTTTGGACTTTGCACACTTACCTGGTAGAACTTAGAGGACTGTAAAACAGACCTCTTAACTTAAAGCTAAAGAAGCAAACTTCTGCACCTCACTCACACGTATTTATTGCCCATTATAAGTGTGAAAGCGCTGTAAATTTGAATTTTTGGTGCATGTCTCCTTCAACCCTTGAGAACTCCTGCCTACAAACATAACAGCAAACAAGTAAGATGTTAACTACATGAGAATTCACAGTACAGAACTGGTAGAGCAGCTAAGAGGAGAGATGAAGAATTCAAGGTAGACCATGTTGGACAAGCTATATTACGTGCTACTGGATAATACAACACATATATCGTCGCTGTCCAGAGGAAAAACATGCATCCGAATTTGCGATTTTGACTTTTCAACACCGTTTGAATGTAACAGCTGCCGTTTACACTGTGTGTGAATTTCATAATGCATGGACCAATAGAAATGCTCCAAAATAACTTGGAAAAAATTCTGGTTCCATTGACTTACATTAAAAGTGAGGACAGTTTTTGTCCTCTCCTGTAAAGTTTGCGATTTAAGTTGAGATTTTTCTTTGGACAGCGACGACGTTTGCCGAATGGTCCCAATCTAATCCAATGCGATGCGAAAATCTCCGAAACCCTCCCGAGTGACATTCAACTTGTACGTTGGCCAAAAAAGAAAAAAGAGAAACCTTCAAAACACATGCAGCAGACCGACAGTTACACACCTAGGCAGCTGAATGCCGACCAAAACAGCTTTGGTTACAACAATATTGCTGAGGAAGTCTACTCTGCTATATTACAAATAAAGGTTCACGATGAGTTTACTGGCTTGAGCTACTGTAGCGCACGCGTGACGACTCTACTGAAGTGCGGCTGATGACGAGAGAACCGTGTGCCTTGTTTCCGTATGGTTGGTCACCATGGTTGTACCATTAGCTTCAGAAGGTTACTTCCCACAGCGCAGGAGGGAGACTGCATGTACACGGAGGTGGGACGGGGGGGGGGGGTGGTTGAACGACATGGGCGCGGGCGAGCTCCTGCCAGAGGGCCGCGGTCTACGTTACGAGAAGGACAGTGTGGAGAGCAGATCAGTACAGACTCCAAGCCTGATGCAGCTGGGAGGAGAAAGAAGAGGAGGAAGAGGAGGGAGAGAGAGAAGAGGATGACGAGGAGGAGGAGGAGGAAGAGGAGTGCAGGGCTGCAGGACCGAGCTGCTTTCCACACACGCACAATCAATCCATCTTCTCCTTCTGCACCAGCTTCGGCGCGTCCACGAACTCTTTGCCGTTGAACAGGATGACGGCGGCCGTGACGGCGCTGGCCGTGCCCCAGAACAGCACGTAGGCTAGCGTCTCTGTCCAGGTATCACCTGGGGGAAGGAAGACAGGGTGTGTTAAGGTTCAGCCAAAAACTTAGTATGTCTCCTTAGATCAAACCTAGTCCAGCTGTTAGGACAAAGTTAGTATCGGAAATGAGATTTTTTAAGCTTTAGGCTGGAGATTCAAGACGAGTATAGCAAACGTAAAGGAATGGTCATCACTTTGAAACCACTTGTTTATGGACGATTGTTGTTACTTTAGGGGAGTTATGATTCATAACATTCATAGTTCAATTCGATAAGATACAGCTGTGTCTAAATCTGATACATACACTATATTGCCAAAAGTATTCACTCTTCCATCCAAATCACTGAATTCAGGTCTTCCAATCACTTTTATGGCCACAGGTGTATAAAGCCAAGCACCTAGTCCTGCAGACTGCTTCTACACACATTAGTGAGAGAATGGGTCTCTCTCAGATGCTCAGTGAACTCCAGCGTGGTACCGTGATAGGACGCCACCTGTGCAACTAGGGCTGTGTATATTATCTTGATACAGCGGTCACGATTCGATATATCACAATATATTGCGATACTGCAAGCAACGTGATATATCGCAATTTTTCAAATACTACTATTAAAACACACCACTATATGAACAGGTTTGCCAATGCTTACAATAGCACTGCGCCCTTGTGCTGCTTGTTAATGTTGGAGTGGAGCTGAAAATGGATTACAACACTGCCATCTAGTGGTTAGAGGTTTAAACACAACCCACACTGATTCACTGTCTGCCAGAATCTGTGTATCGATACTGTGTTTTTGAGAATCGATACAGTATCACCGAACATAATATCCCGATATTCGACATTTTCGATATTTTCTTACACCCCTATGTGCAACAAGTCCAGTCATGAAGTTTCCCCACTACTAAATATTCCACAGTGGACTGTCAGTGGTGTTATAACAAAGTGGAAGTGATTGGGAATGACAGCAACTGGTAGCCAACTGACAGTGCGGGTCAGCGAACACTGAGGAGCATAGTGCACAGAGGTCACCAACTTTCTACAGAGTCAATCACTAAAGACCTCCAAACTTCATGTGGTCTTCAGATCAGCTCAAGAACAGAGCGTAGAGAGCTTCATGGAATGGGTCTCCATGGCTGAGCAGCTGCATCCAAGCCTTACATCACCAAGCACAACGCAAAGCATTCGAAGCAGTGGTGTACAGCATGCCACCACTGGACTGGCCTGCACAAGTCATGTCCTCAACCTGACAGAACACCTTTAGGATGAATTAGAGCGTAGACTGTGAGCCAGGCCTTCTCGTCCAACATCAGTGTCTGACCTCACAGATGTGCTTCTGGAGTAAGGGTCAAACATTCCCATAAACACACTCCTTAAATGTGTGGAGAGCCTTCCCAGGAGAGTTGAAGCTGTTATAGCTGCAAAGGTTGGGCCAACATCATATTAAACCCTATGGATTAAGAATGGGTCGTCACTCAAGTTCATATGCGTGTGAAGGCAGACGAGCAAATACTTTTGGCAATATATTGTGCAAAAATATGTATTTAAGTATGTACAAAGTATGTAGCGTAACTATAAACATCAGCAGCTAAATTGCATTCCAATTATGTGCTCACAAAAGCATTTATTTGATTATATGTATTTATATTCATATTTATTCATTAGGGCTGTGTACTGGCAAGTATCTGGCGATACAATACGTATCATGATACAGCATCATGATTCCTTATACTATGATATACTGCAATATTGAAAGCTCAGTGATATATTGCTATTTTTTAAATCCTGCTAGAAAAACATAGCACTGTATGAACAGGTTTGACAATGTTTACTACAGCATTGCGCCCTTGTGCTTCTTGTTAATGTTGGAGTGGAGCTGAAAATGGATTACAACACCGCCATCTAGGGGTCAGAGGTTTAAACACAACACACAACGATACAGGAATCGGTGTATCGATACTCTGTTTTTAAGAATTGATCCACTAAACATAATATCGTGACATTCAATATTTTCGTACACCCCTATTATTCATATGGTGGTTTTGGCAAGGTCACAAAGCAGCTGTATAGAATTCTGTGCTCAGGCCCTAACTGAGCTGACTAGGCGTGAGAGTCGAGGAAAAACTCCCTACGAGCAAGAGGAAGAACCGTGAGAGGAACCAAGACTAAAAAGAGGAACCCGTCCTCCTTTGTTCGAGACCGCATAGAAAGAAATAACAACTGAAACAAACTCGTATCGCTTTAGATTATAAACACTCGCTGCTTTGCACACTGCGAGCCTGTGAACTGCTTTACTCATCACCAGGAAGCTGTTTTGCTAAATGTATATTCCAGCTGTCGAGAAGATCCACAGGGAAAAATATTATATGCAACAACTAATCTCATAGGCCACAGAACTCATGTCTTAATTCCACAGTCTGGGTCGCTCTCATAATGAGAACTTGGGTCTAAGCTAGACGTCTCCATGGCAAAAGGTGATTTCCGTTGACATTATTGTTTACATGTGTTACTTGCAACTTGCACTTTATGACTGCTGCTCTCCATACTTGCACATAAAAGCACATGTAACTTCTTTTTAATAAAAAAAAATAGTTTTATTTACTTCAACTTCCAATATGTTATTATACTTTATATATTTTGTATATTTTTTATTTCTTTTGTCATCTTCATCTATTGGTGAATGGAGGAACAGCAAAGTAAGCATTTCATTGTACAATGTAACTGTCGCCAGGGTGCAGCAGTATTGCCTTCAATAGCATCGCCAGCGCAAAGCAGTTTAGCTGCGTAACATCTGAAAGTGCCCTCACAAGAAGAAGAACAAAGAAGAAACTAAGCCCCGTCATCATACAGAGATATTCAGGTGATCTAAAATCAGAGATCATATAAAAGAAGGAGAAAGTAATCCACGATTGTCGTGAGGACCTGTTAGTATGAACGGAACTCATACAGTGTACAGGGCAGATGAACAATTTCTTATAATGTATAGTTTTAATTAGCCATCAGCAGCCCAAACACAAACCCCAGAAGGAGCTCAAGGAGAGTGATGGGCTGCTTTTCTTACCAGCCATAAGGAGGCAGATGATGCACATTGAGAAGGCCACCAACATGATGATGGGAAGCTAGAAGAGCAGGAAAAACAAACCACATCAGTCATCAACCTCCCAACACACTGATCTATAATTTAATGAGCTGGGACTAAACTGTCTGAGAAGCACTGCTGTAAGTAAAGGTAACCCTACAGCAGTGAAATCAATCAATACACTGGGAACCAGAAACTGACCGTGAGGAATTTCCAGTCCTTCTGCACTCGAAGAGGTGTCAGGCCTTCCAGACTTTCATCCACTGTGTAGTTACCGAGGAACAGGTCAATGGAGTCCTAGGAGAGAAATTAAATCTGCTCTGATTTACACCATTCAGACGGCTGGTACTTTTATAGCATACACAGGTTCACACTTACTTGTCTGAAGCCATCAGAGAAGTTGTTCTTGTAGTAGCGAATCATGGAGTTCCAGCCATCCATTACCAAACCCCACTGAGTTCTCTTCCCAGTCCTGAGACAGGAACAGTGTATGTTAGGAGAACAGGCACTCGCGCACATAAGCATTTTTCTGAAGTCTACTAATAACATCTGTGTGGACTAAAAACATTGCTTGGGTGTTTTTATGACGGTGCCTACATAACATATATATAGAGGATCGGCTGCCCTGTATTATTTCAAAATTAGTCCACTTAGTCCATATGTATATATAAATGTATCTTTATTCAACAGAATTAGGCTTGTCTTTAATTGAAAACAGCCAAAAGAGTCAGCTGCGAAGTTAAACATAAGTTTAATATAGAGCCACCAAAAAGAAGTTTAATGTGATTTCCTGTTAGCATAGCAGTATCAAACTACTAAACTCCCCTATAAGCATTATCAGCATTACAGCAGAGACTTTCTCTTCACATTTTGACATTTTTGTCTTGCAGTGAAAGCCTAATAGTCCCGGTTTGCCATGTACTGTTGTTTTTCAAATATGTTGGTTTTCATGACATCACAAAAAAACACCAAATCCAGTTTTTAAGGACTTTTAATGGAGTGGTGAAGGATGTTGTGTTTTAGGACTTTAACAATGTTCACATACAACTTTAAAGTCTTATACTACAAAAAGACACGGAAAGAGCCATTTTCCATGATATGAGCCCTTTAACACACTAACAGCTGGTTACAGAAAGAATCTCATACACTTACAAATGTGACACTGATCAAACGAAATAGCAGAGATGAGAGATTATACACTACCACTCAAAAGTTTAGGATCAGATGATTTTTAAAGAATAAAAATGTTTGTATTAAAGTCTATTTTTGTATAGAGGCTTATTTTGCATATAGTCTATTATCAGTAATTCTCAGTCCTCTGTCTAAATCTCCTGGTACGACCACCAATCCAAGTTAAGGATGTTATTGGACGAACTGGTTGTTAGGACACTCTTGCTCAATTGTGATGCACAGCTGAAAAACATTCTACTAATAAGTGAGTATAAAAGGGAACAACATTCTAGGTTAGTTTAGTATCTGAAGATCAGCAGTTGATGGCTTGCTGACCGACTCACAATGACCAGAAAGAAACAACTTTCTTTAGAGACCCGTCAGTCCATTGTTGTGTTAAGGAAGAAGATACTCCATTGAAAACAAGAACATTTCACTGTGATCCCAAACTTTTGAGTGGTAGTGTACATTCTTTGCTTGGTCAAGCTTTTTTGTACACTTTCTGAATAACAATAATAATAATAATAACTAGAAAAGTGCATTTCCTGAAGGAAACGCAGGATGGTTGCACATAAACGTCAAGTAGAGGAGTGCGGGTCAGTGTGTTTGGGGATCTGCCCTGAGTGAGTACAGGCAGTTTAGCGGCTATAGGTCTAACAAGACCGTAATGTTTGGGTTCGGTAGAAAATAAATGGGAAATAAATGGCCACGCCCACTGCTAAGTAGTACAAGTACTGATTACCTGGTGAAGTCGGTCTTCAGGGCTCCTGTGCCTGCGTACTGTTTAGCACATGCGTTGGCATTGTCTGCCCAGGCTAAGAGACAGAGACAGAAAACAAGATTAACTAAAGCCAGACACAGCGGTGTACTACAGCCATCGAGCTCATTAACCTAATACACAATAACCGTACGGCACACGGCAGGCGTGCAACAAACCATTATATTATATTACATCATTAACTATGAGCCTCCCAATCCAATACACACAGATATTAAACAATGCCCTCGACAGACTGGAGCAAATCTAGTACTAAATTACGCTAATTATGACAGTGAATGACGCCTGCAATGACATGTTTATGAGATGAATAAGTCCATGTTATGTTAGAAGGCTCAAGCGAAACATCACTGCTTCAGCTCTTCCTCAAAAGCTGGGAGGAAAAACACACATTCCCCATAAAATACTAAACTTTCATAAAGCTGAGGACTGCAATTAAATATTAATTAATAAAATATTAATTAATATATTAACATATTATCATAATATAATAACTTTTGCTTTGTCTAAATTTCACAGTGAGAGGGTTATGAAGAAGTGAGCACCGTTCTTATAGATCTTCTCAAAATCAGCCTGCTCCTCGATCTTCTGGCCAACGTGGAGGACACCAAGTCTCTGAAATAAAACAGGACATATATATAAGTGGCCAGTCTTACACTGATTGACTCTCTAGGGACCGTCTGGTACTCCTACTACCTCCTCCTACTACTGCAGGGACATGTAGGGACAAATTCATGTAATTGGTTCGCACTCCACCAACCAGCTTTCCACCAACTCCGTGTCTAAATCAGAGTGTTTGAGTAGTTAGGTAATCTTAGACGTGCAGTTTCTGACCGTTTATAACATACGGTTATTAATAAAACTAGACCAAAGTATGTAATACAGTGTATTTGACAGCTTGATTCAGGTGTGAGGCGTCAGTCCGCTGTCAGCTCTCACCTGGAGCTGGCTCTGCAGGGAGCGTCTGGCTAAAAGGCTCTGAATGACGTTGGTGCGGTCCAGGCAGTCCATGCAGTTACTGCGGAACGTTCCGGACTGTTCAGACACCACCCTGCCATCCGAGTTCAGCATGAAGTACCTGCAGACATAAACGTGTTACAAAGCATGTTGTAAACTAACTACTATTAAAGGGAAACTCCACATCCACAAATTGAGTGAGTGTTGACAATGCAATGGACTGCTGTCCTGTCCATGGTGCACCCCGCCTTCGCCCGATGACACTGGGATTGGCTCCAGCCCTCCCGTGACCCCGACTAGCGGGATAAAGCGTCAGATAATGGATGGATGGATGGATGGATGGACTTACGGAAACCTACCCAAACTCGTCCTGCATCTCTGCCACAGCGTCCACCAAAATCTGCAGGCGATGCCACCTCATCTTACTACACTCCTTATGGAAGTCAAAGGCAATGTACCTCGAACGAAGAAGACAATTTCCACTCATAAGTAACGAGACGCATCACATTAATAAACACTAGAGGTTGCAAAATGCCATTTGTTGTTAAAAGTAATAATGATAATAATAATAATAATAATAATAATAACAATAATAACCATATTAAATAATTTCTATAGAGTTTAACATATTAGAAAACGGTCAGAAAACATTTTAAGATATTTTATATACTGTCCAGAAAACAACAAAACAAATATCTATTTTTTCTGTGATTTTTTGTTTTTCTTTTGCATAATAGAAAAAGAAATGCTTCAAATTGCTTTGAATAAAAACTTTATCTTAACTTTTTTTTGCCTTCTCCTGTAAAGTTAAAATTTTAAAGATAGGAGATATTTTATGTTTGGTTTTTTTTTTTCAAATAAAAATAAATTATGCACAAATATTTTCAGAAAAGTGCCATATGTCAGTTTACCCACTGTAGAGAATGTGTTCACTGATTTTTTCTCTCTCTCTCTCTCTCTCACACACACACACACACACACACACACACACACCTAACTAAACGTGTTCAATTAATATCTGCATATGGTTCTATATTTTAGCTTCTATATTATAGACTATAGAATTGATACTTACTTGATCATCCCGTTTTCCATGTTGTTCACTAATTTGGCAAAAGCCTGCTCAAGGGGCAACTCTGAACCCTTCTGATTCACCTACGAAACACAAACCAAAGCTAAAAACAGGCTGTGATCTATAATACTCTCTAAAATAGGCTTAAAAAGGTGGTTCTTTAATGGATCTTTAGTAAAGAAAAACCTCTGATGTCAGCTGATAATAAGAATGTTATAATAAACAATATAATAATAAAAAAATAGCAGAACCCAATTTGGTGCTACATAGAACCTTTTTAGAACGTAGAACTATTTGTTGCTTGTTTTTGCACACAGCGGATTTTCACCTCTGCATTTAACCCATCCATGCAGTGAAGACCCACATATACACACACTAGTGAACACACACACTAGGGGGCAGTGAAACACCCACATATACACACGCACTAGTGAACACACACACACTAGGGGGCAGTGAAACACCCACATATACACACACACTAGTGAACACACACACTAGAGGGCAGTGACACACTCACATATACACACGCACTAGTGAACACACACACGAGGGGGCAGTAAAACACACATACACACACACACACACACACACACACACACACACACACACACACTAGTGAACACACACTAGGGGGCAGTGAAACATCCACATATATACACACACACACACACTAGTGAACACACACACACTAGGGGGCAGTGAAACACCCACATATACACACGCACTAGTGAACACACACACTAGGGGGCAGTAAAACACCCACATATATATACACACACACACACACACACACACACACACACACACACTCTAGTGAACACACACACTAGGGGGCAGTGAAACATCCACATATACACACACACTAGCGAACACACACACTAGGGGGCAGTGAAACACCCACATACACACACACATACTAGTGAACACACATACTAGAGGGCAGTGAAACACCCACATATACACACACACACACACACACACACTAGTGAACACACACACTAGGGGCAGTGAAACACCCACATATACACAAACTAGTGAACACACACACTAGGGGCAGAGAAACATCCACATACACACACACACACTAGTGAACACACACACTAGGGGGCAGTAAAACACCCACATATACACACACACTAGTGAACACACACACTCGAGGGCAGTGAAACACCCACATATACACACACTAGTGAACATACACACTAAGGGGCAGTGAAACATCCACATATACACACTAGTGAACATACACACTAAGGGGCAGTGAAACATCCACATACACACACTAGTGAACATACACACTAAGGGGCAGTGAAACATCCACATATACACACTAGTGAACAGAGCACACTTGCCCGGAGAGGTGGGATGCCCTATCCACAGTACCCAGGGAGCAGAACAGGTTGACAATGCAGAGAACCCAGAGGAGGACGGTCACTCTCTCTCTATCCGGGCTCAACCAGAGGAGGAAGGTCACTCTCTCTCTATCCGGGGTCGACCAGAGGAGGACGGTCACTCTCTCACAGTCACTCTCTCTCTCTATCCGGGGTCGACCAGAAGAGGATGGTCTCTCTCTCTCTCTATCCGGTGTCGACCAGAAGAGGATGGTCTCTCTCTCTCTCTATCCGGGGTCGACCAGAAGAGGATGATCTCTCTCTCTCTCTATCCGGGGTCGACCAGAAGAGGATGGTCTCTCTCTCTCTCTATCCGGGGTCGACCAGAAGAGGATGGTCTCTCTCTCTCTCTATCCGGGGTCGACCAGAAGAGGATGGGTTCTTCCCTTGAGCCTGGGTTCCTCTCAGGGTTTCTTCATCTTACTAAGGGAGCTTCTCCTTGCCACTATCACCTCTCCCTTGCTCTAGGGGGGCTGGGACCTGGATACTCTTTCTTACATTCTATTTTATGCACCGACTCTTTTTTTCTATCCTTCTCTGTTTCCTCTTTTTTCATAAACTGCTTTTCTGTAAAGCGGCTTTGAGACAACACTGATTATAAAAAGCACTATACAAATAAACGTTGATTGACTGAAGGGTTGAACCCTTTAATCTCACAAGGGCTCTGAGTGTTCATGGTTTTATATAAAACCATTGTCTTCACTAAAGATCCTTTAACAAACCATCTTTTTAAAGCAAACACTGTTTTCTGATGTAGGAAGAGTTTTTAAAAGCATTTTTATTTACCAAATTCAGAATAACCTGCTTCCCATAAATGAGGACCTGGGAGTCGAAATGCCTCTGAAACCCATCCAGCTATGAAAGAGAAACAAACACACAAGTTAAAATTCATTTTGTATAACACACACGCATGTTTGCACAGGTCTGTAAATAAGGTTTGCTTGCGTTTTCACCAGCAGGTGGTGCTCTTACTCCAACAATACGACCCTCTTGCACAAAACTCCTGCTGACGGCAAAACAAAAGGCCATTTTCTGGTCCACGTGAGATTTTGAGGCAAAACAAATCTATATTTTTGTTGGTAACTTTACATTAAAACAACTCACGGCTTTGAAAAACCTTTGTGGAAGACGAAAAAAGGTCCACACAGGCAAGACTATTAATAAGTAAGAGTAGTATTAGTTCTGTTTTGACTCCGGATCACAAGATATACAGCACTGTACAAGTCAGAGACCGGGATATGTTAACAGATAGATAGAAGATACTTTACTTTCATAAGTAGCGGGAGCTAAACAATTGGATTCTTATTATCTAGTGTCGACCGGAGGAGCATAACAGCATCTGTTGTAAAAGACATTGTTATCTGTTGTCAAAGCAGCCTAGCACCTGATGGTTTTATGGAGTTCTGTAGTTTACAATATGCAACCTCACCACTAGATGTTACACACTGCTCCTTTAATAACCTTGATTTCAGGAGAAGTGCTAAAGGAGCAGGTGTCTACAAACTTTTGGGACATCAACTGTTGTCAAATGCTGTCAAAACACTTTATGTGGCTTAGTGTATATATAAAATAGTGGATATATAAAATAGTGTGTATATATATATATATATATATATATATATATATATATATATATATATATATATATATATATATATACACACACATAATAGTGTATATATAAAATAGTGTATATATATATATATATATATATATATATATATATATATATATATATATATATATATATATATATAAAATAGTGTTTATATAAAATAGTGTATATATAAAACAGTCAGACTGGTTAAACCAAAGTGGCCCTCAAATAAATAGGTTTAAAAAAAAAAGTTTAATTTTAGCATTTACATCATTTAACCTGCATGACATCATGACATCATCAGTATTATATGTCTGTGATATACTCTCAGCTACAACTGTTATGTGCTGTCACTCAATAATAACACAAACGAGCATCTTGGGGAAAAAACGATGTCACAGGTTATATTTGATTGAAAGGAACTACTGAAATAAAACTGTATAAATGTTCATGTAGACTGATGTCATTTACCATGATAACAGCATAACAGCACCTCTTGTAAAATTCACTATATAGACTTGGCTGTCCTTCTCAGATAACCAACACTTAACGATCAACGCTTTCATCTTTGGGAGAGAGGAGACCATTAAGCTCCACTTCAGATCTGAGAAGGTGTTTCTGTCCATCCTTCTACTGTGAGAATATACCTCTACACTATGGGTCTGAAAGGATGTGTAGATGTTCAAGAAGCTCCTCACTGAGAAAAAGGTGATACAGACACATCAAACAAAGAAGCTGCTGCTGTTTTCAGAACAATGGACTAACCAGTCCAGAACCTCAGCACCACTGAAAGTTTTTTGGATGGCGAGAAGCATAAAACACTAAACCAGCTTCTAAGACTGAACTTTGGAAGGCGAGTCTCTTTAAGAAACTGGAAGTGAGTCTCATGAAAGGAATGGAAGCTGCAGTGAAGGTAACAGGTGGGCACCCTAAACTAAACTGAGGAAGGTTAACCAAACGGTTTGCAGAATCAAAGGCTCACATGATTGGTGGTGCTGCTGATCTGTGGCTTGGGCTTGTACTTCAGGTTGGGTCTCTGAGACCAGAAGAACGGCATGGAACCTCGAGTCTGTTGGAGAAGATGGAGAGAGAGAGTTGGAGAGAGAGGTTAATTTACAGCTCCTTAAAGACAGAACACTGCATTAAAGCCAAACCTTATACTTTAAACAAAGTGCTTCTGGAGTTCAGAGAAGCTTTTTAATGGCTGCATAATTTATGGGTATACAAATAAAGTACGAGTTGTAAATGTTTCCTTGGTTGCTTATAAAAGGAACACTTTACTGTAGGGTGGGTGACACCTACATAAACCCTTTATAAGACCTGACATACAGGCCTAGGCCTCATTTCTCAAAAAAAAGTGTAATGTTACATCTAGGCTATCTGCCCCAAAGCATCCAGACAGGCCTTCTCATTAATAAATTCAGCTACTTTAAGGTGCAACCATTGCTACAGCTTGTAGAACGTCTATAGAAAATGAGTTGATCAACAACAACAACGTAGTAGGTCACCATGTTGGTTAGCTAGAAAGGTATAAAGTCCCCAGTCACGATCCACCCAATACCTTTGGTATGAGTCGGAGGGATCCAGAATTAACCATCTAACCTTACTATCTGACTAATACTCAATACTCTTGCGGCTGAATTTAGTCAAATCCACACACCAATGTTCCAACAGCTATTGTAAAGGGTCTGATCCTGTGTGTAAGATTTAGACGGGGGGTGGTCTGTTAGCAGAAATAGAATCTAATATACAAAACTATATTTATTAGTGAGTAATTACCTGAAACCACAAATCACTGTGTATGTATCAATGTGTGTATATATATATATATATATATATATATATATATATATATATATATATATATATATATATATATATATATATATATATATAGCGCACCAGTGTTGCTACAGTAGGCCAGAACTAACAAACCACACACCTGCTGTAGAGACACTGTAGCATATATTTGTCAGTAGAAAGGTAGGGTAGGACAGGTGCAGGTAGGACTTCAACTTCCAACTTCAAATCTCCTTATCAGAAATACTACCAGCTCTAAAACTACGAGGTTGAAGACAGCTTCTTATCTGCCACCTTAAATGTTGCCGTGGCAACATTCTGATGCCTTAATGTTATGATAACTGGTGCCCCATTTAAATTGGATCAGGACATTTTAAACAATAATGGTGAATTGCCTAATTGGAAAATGTTATCCTATGTCAGCTTATAATATTATTATTGTTATAATATACAATATAATAATATAAGACTAGCAGAACCCATTTGGGTGCTATATAGAACCTTTTTAGAACGTAAAACTATTTGCCCACATATATACACACACTAGTGAACATACACTAGTGAACGGAGTAGTGGAGAAAATCTTTAAATCTTTAAAACAGTTTGGATATTTTAATCCTTCAAATCAGCAAAGCATCGGATGGTCATCATAGGTTTTATATGCAACCTCACCACTAGATGTTAAACACTGCTCCTTTAATAACCCTGATTTCAGAAGAAGTGCTAAAAGAGCAGGTGTCTACAAACTTTTGGACAGTGTAGATGACATCAAGTTTCTGACATTATGCTGTCAAAACACTTTCTGTGACCTAGTGTATATTTAAAATAGTGTATATATAAAATAGTGTTCATATAAAATAGTATATATATAAAATAGTGTTCATATAAAATAGTATATATATATAAAATAGTGTTTATATAAAATAGTATATATATAAAATAGTGTTCATATAAAATAGTATATATATATAAAATAGTATATATATAAAATAGTGTTCATATAAAATAGTATATATATATAAAATAGTGTTTATATAAAATAGTGTTTATATAAAATAGTATATATATAAAATAGTGTTTATATAAAATAAGTGTATATAAAAAAAAGTGTATATATAAAATAGTATTTATATAAAATAGTGTTCATATAAAATAGTGTTTATATAAAATAGTGTTCATATAAAATAGTATATATATATAAAATAGTGTTTATATAAAATAGTGTTTATATAAAATAGTATATATATAAAATAGTGTTTATATAAAATAAGTGTATATAAAAAAAGTGTATATATAAAATAGTATTTATATAAAATAGTGTTCATATAAAATAGTGTTTATATTAAATAGTGTATATATAAAAGCATTTACATCATTTAACCTGCGTGACATCATCAGTATTATATGTCTGTGATATACTCTCAGCTACAACTGTTATGTGCTGTCAACCAATAATAACACAAACGAGCATCGGGAGAAAAAACGATGTCACCGGTTATATTTGATTGAAATGAACTACTGAAATAAAATTGTATAAATGTTCATGTAGACTGATGTCATTTACCATGATAAGCTTATGGAGGTGTCAAGCAGTCGTATAACACTTTCCTGCAGTGACCTTAACATTCAGAACTCTGAGACTATGTTTCTGGAAGAGCCTCTTTATTTAGGGACTTGCATTAGAGTTGCATTAGAGTTACATTTAAAGTCTCCTCTGGGTGAAGCAATTCTGGCATCACATAAATCCCTATTTTAGAGGTTTCAGAGGCTTAGCACACTGATCCGCACTAACCTGCACAAAGGCGGCTCTGGAGTTATTATACTGGACTATCTGCTCCGTTTCCACAAAGTTAGCAGCATGTCCTTCCGAGTCAATTCCTTGAAGAAAAAGATTAAAAATAAATGTTGTTCAAACCATAAATCCACAACTCACATACACACATACATATATACATGTGTGTGGGAAACCAAGGAGACATCAGCTTACCTCGGACGTAGTATCGGACCCCGGCTCTGAAACAGCTCCTCCTGGAGATCAGGATCCACTCAAATATCTTCCCATTGATACAGCAAGGCTTCATCGCAATAACTGTTCACCCCAGTAAAGGCTCAACAAGACACATTCACTTACAATGTACATTTGTGGCCTACATACAGATCAACTAGGGGCAAAAAATAATAACAGCAACATCTACATCAATATATTTTTCATCTGAGGGATGAGATGCTGGAACAGCTATGATGGACCCAAATTGCAACACATTATGGCTAATTAAGCTCCCATAGATTTCCAGCATCATTGAGATTCAAACTGGGGCCTGCCGGATATGAAAATATTGTGGCCAGAGTGATTTAAGAAACTTTATAAACGAGTTTATTAACTTTTTTACGTGTAGGACTGAGTGCACTGAGATCTCAACCACAGAAAAATGTCAAAATTCAAAGATAATTCTGGACAAAAAAACAGAAAAACAAGAAAAATAAATTGGCCTACAATGAATCGTCAACCTCTTAAACATTAAAAATAATTACACCGTGCTGACCACTACACCAACGTACTGACCACTACACCACCATACTAACCAGTACACCACCATACTAACCAGTACACCACCATACTAACCACTACACCACCATACTAACCACTACACCACCATACTAACACTACACCACCGTACTAACCACTACACCACCATACTGACCACTACACCACCATACTAACCACTACACCACTATACTAACCAATACACCACCATACTAACCACTACACCACCATACTAACCACTACACCACCGTACTAACCACTACACCACCATACTAACCACTACACCACCATACTAACCACTACACCACCATACTAACCACTACACCACCATACTAACCACTACACCACCGTATTGACCACTACACCACCATACTAACCACTACACCACCGTATTGACCACTACACCACCGTACTAACCGCTACACCACCATACTAACCACTACACCACCATACTAACCACTACACCACCGTACTAACCACTACACCACCATACTAACCACTACACCACCGTACTAACCACTACACCACCATACTAACCACTACACCACCGTACTAACCACTACACCACCGTACTAACCACTACACCACCGTACTAACCACTACACCACCGTACTAACCACTACACCACCATACTAACCACTACACCACCATACTAACCACTACACCACCGTACTAACCACTACACCACCGTACTAACCACTACACCACCGTACTAACCACTACACCACCATACTAACCACTACACCACCGTACTACCCACTACACCACCATACTAACCACTACACCACCGTACTAACCACTACACCACAATCCTCTTTACACAACAGAGAGAATCCTTAAACTAAAACTATATGAGGCTCCTGGCTTCATTTCTTCAAATGTTAGTTAATTATGTTTTCTTTGAAGTACTGAAAAGCCCTCAATACATAAAAAATAGACCCAGAGTTCACAGTAACTTAGCATGATAACTATATCAATCTGTCCTATCACCCACCCCCAACCACACAATCCAAGGTCCTGATAACGTGTTTACTCCCTCTGTGATGCCCCCGAGTGTATATGCATATAACTGATGGCTGATGATCAAGTGTCCTCAAACCCAGCAACTAAACCCACACGACAGATTCAAAGGATACAGCCATGGACGACAGGAAAAGCAAACTTCTGAAGCTAAAGAAAGAGAAAACATAGACGTTATAATGTATATATGCACACTATATGGCCAAAAGTATGTGGACACTTCTTGTAATTACTGAATTCAGCTGTATCCACAGACAAACAGTGACAGTAGAACAGGTCATACTGACAAGCTCTATGACTAAACACTAACATTTTATTCAATTTAATTTAATTTTGAATTATTTGCCACTTGTGTTTGCACACAGTGGAATTTGACCTCCCACCCACCCCATTATTAAAACACACCACTATATGAACAGGTTTACCAATCAATAGCACTGCGCCCTTGTGCTGCTTGTTAATGTTGGAGTGGAGCTGGAAATGGATTACAACACTGCCATCTAGTGGTCAGAGGTTTAGACAGAACACACAATGATTCACTTGCTGTCAGGAAACTGTGTATCAATACTGTGTTTTGGGGAATCGATACAGTATCAGGAATGATAATATCCTGATATTCGATATTTTGATATTTTCTTACACCCCTAGGGATTAGGTGCCTTGCTCAAGGGCACTTTAGTTGTGTTGTGATGTGTTCTGTTGGTCTGGGGGACCTTCCAGATTCCTAACCCCCAACGCATGACAGCCACCTTTGCACAAGTCCGTAAAATGTTAGCACTGTTACTGTGAAATGGAAATATCTAGGAGCAACAGCAGCTCACAATGCTGTAAAAAAGCATGCGCCCCTCATCTGATTTCTTCTATTTTTGCTAATATGTCACATTTGAATGTTTTAGATTATTCAACTAATTTTAATATAAGATAAAAACAACACAATGATTAAAAAACACAGCTTTTAAATGATCGGCCCATTTACTGAAGACAAAGACTTTTTCAAAACCCATATGACCCATGTTTAAAATGTAGTTCCTCCCATAAACCTACATAACTGTCTGTGCCACCCTTAACTGGTGAGTCTTTAACATCACTGTGCGGGAGTTCTGGTGACTCTTCTTTGAAGAATTGTTTTAATTGGAGGTCCTGGCCACAGTGTCAGGACTTTGACTCACTCTAAAACCTTCATTTTGTTACTTTTGAGCCGGTCCCAGCTGGACTTGCTTGTGTGCTTGGGATCTCTGTCCTGTTGCATATGCTAGAGCTTTAGACAGCAAAGCATCCCCAGTCCATCACACTACCACCACCATGTTTCACTGTTGGTATGATGTTCTAATGGTGAAATGCGATGTTGCCTTTATGCCAGACATAACAGGACCCACGTCTTCCGAAACAGTTCCAGCTTTGACTCATTAGAATATGATCCCAAAAGTCTTGAGGGTCATGAGATGAGCCTTTGTGTTCTTTTGGTCACCAGTGGTTTTATGCCTTGCAACTCTCTCACTGTATGCTGGTGTCTTTCTTGTGGTAGAACAGTGTACATGACCTTGACAGAGGCCTGCAGTTACGTCGATGCTCGTCTGGGTTCTTTTATGACGTCCTGGATGACTCATCAATAAACTCTTCGTGAAGTTTTGGTAGGCCGGCCACTCTTGGAATGGTTCAGCACTGTTCCAAGTTTTCTCTATTTGTGGATAATGAGACTTGCTGTGGTTCACTGGATTCCGAGAGCCTCAGCAATGGCTTTAAAACCCTTTCCAGACAGTAGTTTTCAATGACTTTCACGGCTGCAGAATGTTGCATCATGTGCTGCTTTTTGAGACCTTCTAGCTGGTTCACACGGCCAGACAGGTTCTATTTAAGAGATGTTCCGATTCAGCAGGCCTGGCGGTAATCATTTCAGAGTGTAGATAGTGAAACTGAAGGCAAAAGTCAATTAAACTGTATTGACTGGTTGATTGAGTAGCTAAATGTTCACATAGGTCAGGAGGGGCCAAACGCCAATTTTCTTGGTTAAAAGTAGTCTGATGATCTGAAGCATCCAATGAGACAGATATGGAAAAAGTAGAAGACACTGTGACAAATACTTTTTTCACAGTACTGCTCTTTGGGCTGTGTCAGCATTCACTGAGCTTAAACTCATTATATAATCTAGAGCAGGGGTCTTTAATTAGAGTTCAGTAAGGTCCAGTTAGAGGAGATCTGCTCAGGCCAAGGTCCGGACTGTCATCATTTCTAATGTGTGTTCTGATTCAGTGGTGTATCCTGTTTACTGAAGTAGTTTAGTATCAGCATCTTATACCATCAGCTACTGAAACACCAACACATCACACATACCGTTCAGTATATTTCAGTATATTTACTGTTTAAATGCTGAACTGAATTAATTACTTAAAAAAAGGAATAAATGTTTTTTAACTCACTACAAGTAAAAGCAAGGGCTGCAAATAAACAGAATGCTTTTGAAATAAAAAAATAAATAATTATTTTTTAAATTTTAAAAACGCTTATTTCTAGAAAAAATACATAAAAAATGCTTATTTATAGAAAAAGTACATAAAAAACACTTATTTCTAGAAACAGTACATATAAAAACACTTATTTCTAGAAATAGTACATAAAAAAACACTTATTTCTAGAAACAGTACATAAACGCTTATTTATAGAAACAGTACATAAAAAAACGCTTATTTCTAGAAAGAGTACATAAAAAAACGCTTATTTTTAGAAACAGTACATAAAAAACGCTTATTTATAGAAACAGTACATAAAAAAACGCTTATTTCTAGAAACAGTACATAAAAAAAACGCTTATTTCTAGAAACAGTACATAACAAAAATAAAGCTTATTTCTACAAACAGTACATAAAAAACACTTATTTATAGAAGCAGTACATAAAAAAATGCCTATTTCTAGAAACAGTACATAAAAAACGCTTATTTCTAGAAACAGTACATAACAAAAATAAAGCTTATTTCTAGAAACAGTACATAAAAAAACGCTTATTTCTAGAAACAGTACATAAAAAAACGCTTATTTCTAGAAGCAGTACATAAAAAACACTTATTTATAGAAACAGTACTTAAAAAAACGCCTATTTATAGAAACAGTACATAAAAAAACACTTATTTATAGAAACAGTACATAAAAAAACGCTTATTTCTAAAAGCAGTACATAAAAAACGCTTATTTATAGAAACAGTACTTAGAAAAACGCCTATTTCTAGAAACAGTACATAAAAAAACGCTTATTTCTAGAAACAGTACATAAAAAAACGCTTATTTCTAGAAACAGTACATAAAAAACGCTTATTTATAGAAACAGTACATAAAAAAACGCCTATTTATAGAAACAGTACATAAAAAAACGCTTATTTATAGAAACAGTACATAAAAAATTGCTTATTTCTAGAAACAGTACATAAAAAACGCTTATTTCTAGAAACAGTACATAAAAAAAACGCTTATTTATAGAAACAGTACATAAAAAACGCTTATTTCTAGAAACAGTACATAAAGCGTGCATCGTCTTGTAAACTCAGTTTCTCATCTGGACCTGTTGGTTTGGAGCTGCCTGAGAATAATAATCAGATAAGTCTCTCCACTCCTGGTTAAAAAGTCAGTTTTCGCCATCAACTTTTCTTTTTTTAGAGCACGTTATTTTTTCTCCAACTGGGCTTTAGCTACATACCTTGCCTGAATCTGCACAGATCTGATTGGCTAAGGAGCGGTGATTTTACAACGCACGCGATTGGTCTGCCCGTATACCGTGAAGAAAATAAAAGATCCGCCTCTTAAAATAAACACCATCAACATTAAATCATTGGACAACGTCTGGGTCTGGACCCGGGCTGCTGTCCGCCTATTAGTGACCTCTGATCTAGTTCATTACGTATGTGATGGTGAAGTCAAGCGTAAATCTGCTTACCTCTGGTTGTGCAAAGAAATCCCTCAGAAGATATCCATTCCACACAAACCTCTGATCAGCCTGTGAGGAGAGGAAACCAAACAGTGAGGACGTCATTTTAATCAACCATTAAACCAGCACAGGCTCCAAAACCTGAGTTCCAAACAAAGACAGAGTAAATACTATTGTTTTGGACCTCTGTAGACTGAAGAACAGCAGCACCACCAAAAGATTAAGAAAATATTAACGAAGGGCTGAAATATGCCCAGCCAAGCTGCAGATTCACTCAGTCGATCTGTGATTCCTTCTTTTATTTTAAATTTTTTTATTGGTACATCATAGGAACAGGCAGGTACAAATTATAATTACAGCAAAAGTGGGGGAGGGGGAGGAAAGAGGAAAAAATAGATAAAAAGCAATAAAATAATATATAAATAAATCTAAATATATATATATAAAAAAAAAATATTTTAATAAGGGGGGGGCAATCTGTGATTCTGTGCGCAATGCATTGTGACGTGTTACACATGATGTTGTAATTTCTTCTCTTGGCATTAAATAAAGAAAGGAGACCAGCCTGGAATGAGGTCTGGAACTGACACACACATCTATATACCCCCCATGGTTTACCACTGTCTCCTGGGCTAGAAGCAGATTCCTATAGAGATAGTGCTGTCAAAAACATGTGTCCAAAGACATCTGGGGTCATTTTTTTAGCCCACAATGTCCAACTACAGTGCTTAGTCAGTACTAGTTGGGGCAGATACTGTAGGTCAAGTTCTAAAAGATGATTGGCTGATTAAAACAATTTGGTTTACACCCAGTAAAAGGTCACACACTGTAAACATGCTCAGCACACCTGTATTTAGTATAGCATAATAATAATAATAATAATAATAATCTTCATTAATAACCTTTCATACCAGTGGCAGCTCAAAGTGCTTTACATGGAGTTTATGCAAACAATCCATAGTTTACATTAATAGGTAATAAGATATAGAAGTTAAAGTTGTAATTAAACTCTGAGTTAAAGAGAGATGTTTATTAAGTGTGTATTAGTGTATTACTGTTTAGTGTTTGTTAGGATCCCAGCTGCTGCGTTCTGGACCAGTTAGATGGACTGTTTTCTTAGAAACCCCAGTAAGAAGATATGATATGATTTACACCACTGCTACGATGTTAACTCCCCAAAAGGTACTTCATAGGATTCAAAGCACAATGTTAGCCCTAAACTAACATCAACAGCTGTACATAAACCTTTGGAGCTTAAAACATAGTGAAAAAAACAACTGTGTATATATATATATATATATATATATATATATATATATATATATATATATATATATATATATATATATATATATATATATATATATATATATATATATATGTACACTACAGCTTGGCCACTTGGCCTCTACAATGAAGCTTGCTGCTGCTAGCGCCCCTATGGGATTCTAGTAGTTTGTTAAACTACTGGAGATTCAGAGTTTTCTGCAGATAAACACAGAAATCTGAAGCTTCTGAAAGAATTTCTGAAACTGCAGCTGTCGTGTTAGATTGTATTTTAGCTTGTAGCAGCTTTACACTAAGTCTTTAGGTACAGATGCCTGGCATAGAGATGCTGCTGCTGCTATGTTCTGTTTCTAACAACCCACAGATTTATTTTCTATTTTAGACTGTATACAGACACGGACATATCTAAGACCCCTCTAGTGGCCTGGAGTGATGCTAACAGAAACATGATTCCTCTATCACTTCCTACTCGCGCTGGTGGTTAATCTCATGTGTTGCATCTTCTGCTCTACATTCCACAACCAATAGGAGAGCTCACTCTGCTTTATCTGCACATATGTCACTGAGAAAAACTACTGATCTGCTCATTTTTGAGAATTTAGTTTCAATACAAACATGAACCTACTGAATAAATATTACAGGCAGGTGTTCAACGTCCAGAAATCATCAAATCAAATCAAATTTATTTGTATAGCGACTTTAAATTCCTGTAAAGCTGCTTTGTGACAACATCAGTTGTTAGTGATCAGAAAAGATCAATAGAGCATAAATAAGTCTAAGAAAAAAACAACAACACAAAAGGAAATCATAAAAATCACAGAACAAACATAGAGAACACCTCTGTGAGGTAGCCATAATCGACAGTGGCGAGGAGAAACCCCCTTAGAACTGGAGACAGAAACCTTGGGAGGAACCAAGACTCAATCAGTACTGATATAATGACTGTACCACCTTGTACGTCTGTTTAGCTGCTCAGCTGTGCTTATATCATCATAATATGATATAATTAAAATTAATTATAGTATCAAGCCTCTCTGTAGGCCCTCGGGGTTCCCCTCAGAACGTGTGACGTCTCTTCTTCAGAATTTTACTAAACTGACTGCTGATCAGATATTACCATATGGAAGTTATCTACTTTTTGTTTTGTATGCTCTAAAGCTTAAACAATATGCAAAGTGAGTTATTTAGCAAATGGTGCTCAACAGACTGATCCAGTTACTGCGAACACCAAAAAAAGAACTTCTCATAAATAACAGATCACTTCTCAAACGAGCAGACCGTGTGGTCAGAACTAACTGTGGTACACGGGGATTATTAGTAATATTAAACCATTATTGTGCTCCATCTTATTGCACTCTGTCGTGGTTTATAAAAGCATTAAGCCACTTGAGGCTGCGGGTTACAGTGGTTTTACCACAAACCATCATAATACACAACCTCTCGCAGCTTTTAGCTGTAATAAACGTAAACAAACGACGAAAGCTTGTCAACAGCTCAACCCAACTGTTCTGACCCAATGAGTCCAGCATTGCTGAGATAGTTCATATGGTTAACCCTTGGATGCACAAGCTAAGCAAACCCCTACTAATGCATAACATGACTCAAGCTTCACCCGTATTCATTTCCTATGTTATTGTATGTACTGCCGAGTATCTCTTTGGTAAATCTACTGAAATCAGTTTATTTCATTATTTAATGTTGCAGGTGTTCATTAAGAATTTTGTTTTTTTTTTCTTAAATCTTTATTCCAGTTTTTATTTATTTACTTTATGAACAAAACTTGTGTTTGTAAATATGTTCCTGGCTGCAAATGTTTACACATAGTTCAACAGTTCCTATTAAACTCCATAATGAACACATAAGGGTTAATTCTGAGCCATATTATGGGTTAGAAGGGCAGTGATCCAAAAATAACTCAAAAACAAGTGAACTGAGGAACTCATGGAAGCTTGAACTGAGGAATTGATGGACGCTTTTGAAAACATTAAATCTCAGTCGGGTCACTTTTGATTCAGGTTGTGCACCAAAAACAAGGGGCGGCAGCTGTTACAACCTGAACAAGCTGCAAAAGTGTACACTGTTACAAAATGTGTGCAAGTGCAAACGTTTCAGTCTCTTATAATTTTAAAAACCTACATTATATATAAAAGCTATTTAATTTATATTTATTTTACTTTATTATTTAAATATTAAACAATATGAATACAGTAAGTAGTGCTTTTACAAATGTCAGTGTGTTTATTTAACACTTTCCAAGCTTCTCCTTCTATAAACAACCCAGTATTATTATCAGTTCTCATCTAATACCTGCTTTGACTGCTCAGTACTTCATTAAGCTAAATCAAGATTACTGCTGAAGGAACTGAATACATTCATACAATGTCTGGGGCGTCCAGGAGAAATCTGGAACCTAACTTTGTTCTTCAAACTGGAGCTCAAGATCTGATCTACTTCTCTCACAATAACATATTCATGTTACTTTGTATTGTATGTATGATTATTTATATCTGTTCTAATCAGATCTGGTGTTCTTACTGGTGAACATAAACTTATTGATCAGATAAAGAATTTTAGGAGTCTGTTACAGAGTAGTGTATATCCCAACTGCATTCAGTGTTCACGGTCTGTGCAGTTTAACTGGCGAGTCTCAATTTCAGTTTCAAATTGAAGCCTCTTTGCGGGTTACACATGTATTATAGCCTGTGTGTGCTTACATAACATAAAAACCAGTAGTAAAGGGGCCACGTTATAATGCCACCCTGCCGAAACTGCCTGATAAATAATAAAACTCCTAGACCACCCACTGATAAAAACAAAAAAAAGCAAAGGGGAGACAGTGAGCTAGAGATGAGCAAACAGATAGAGAGATAAGCAGTAATAGAAATGGTGGGAAATTAAAGAAAGATAAAAATAGAAACGGTGGTACAGATGTGTTAAAGATTATGAGTTTAAAGCCGCCACCTGACAACCACCAGCCAAACTGACGTGGCAGAAAAAGTACAACAAGGTTACGATACTGAAAAGAGCTGTGAGAGAAGAGCAAAGGCTGCAGAGGAAAGCTGGAGAGGAGTAATCATATCTTAACCCTGCACAGGAGACGGAGACAGAAACGTAAAGACAAAGAAACAGAGAGAGCTGAAGACACAGCTCGAGAGAGGAAGGGTTGGGGAAGGAAGATTAAAAGATAAAGAGATTGTGTTAGAAGAAGTGTTTGAGGTTTTGGTGCAGGGCGCTAGATAACCATCACCCTACTTCTTCATACACAGAGTAGAACAAAGAGCATCGCAACACATCATAACCACTCTTACAACTAAACTCTGTTGTTTTCAGTATTTATTTATTTATTGAACTGGATTCAGCTCCACTGACCATATAGGAGCACTAACAGACTGTAGTCCATCTGATTCTCTGTATACTTTGTTACCCTGTTCTTTAATAGTCAGGACCACCACAGGGCAGGTATCATTTGAGTGGTGCATCATTACCAGCACTGCAGTGACACTGACATGGTGGTGGTGTGTTAGTGTGTGTTGTGCTGGTGTGAGTGGATCAGAAATACTCACTGTCCACTCTATTACACACTCCTATTTTGCTGGTCTACTGTGTAGATGTAAAATCAGAGACAGTAGCTCATCTGCTGCTGCACAGTTTGTGAACTCTAGTCCTTCATCAGGTTACAGGACGCTGCCCTCAGGCCGCTGCTGGCTGGATAGTTCTGGTTGGTGGACACTGAGGTGTTTAAACACTCCAGCAGCACTGCCTGTGTGCTCCACTCACACCAGCCCAAGACAATAACTGCTTTATAATCTTGATCTATGTAGTTTAATTTGTTCCCTCGTGTCCCGAAAAAGACAGAAACCCCCCAATTCCAGCCCTTTTCTCTGTTACAAGATGACATCATCTTGTAACACAAGCCTTATTGGCTGCCTGCACAGAAATAAAGGAATAACTGTTTCATAAGCTTGAACTATGTAGTTTCATTTGTTCCCTAATGTCCCAAAAAAGACAGAAAGGGGACAAATGGTGGTCCCTAGTTGGTCCAAGAGCTTTTGGTTTGATCTATAATTGTAAAACCAGTCCAGCAGGTTGGACATGCTTTATAAGTTAAGGTAGTAAAGTAAGGTAGCCCGGTCAAACGTTATCATCTTGAGACAATCCAGGGTTAGAACTGGAGTCAGCATAAGAGGGGACGCATTACGCTTTTCTGTTTTGTCTCTTCCTTTTAAGCAGTTTGTTGTGCTTGTAAACGTTCTGCAAAGATATAAAACCCAAAGTTACACTCTCAGCTGCCTGAAACCCCCCCACTTCCAGCCCTTTTCTCTGTTACAAGATGACAGCATCTTGTACCACAAGCCTTATTGGCTGCCTGCACAGTGAGGAGGCTACCAATCATAACCAGCTGACTAATCAAGAGCGCACTGGGCTCATTGGGAGGCGAGCTTAAAGACACAGGAGCTCTAACAGAGTCTTACAGACAGAAAGTCCATACAGATGTACAGTACGAGAAAAATATTCCTGAGAAAATTCACGGTTAGAACTGGAGTCAGCATAAGAGGGGACGGATTACGCTTTTCTGTTTTGTTTCTTTCTTTTAAGCAGTTAGTTGTGCTTGTAAACATTCTGCAAAGTTATAAAACCCAGAGTTACACTCTCAGCTTCCTGAACCCCCCCCAATTCCAGCCCTTTTCTCTGTTACAAGATGACATCATCTTGTAACACAAGCCGTATTGGCTGCCTGCACAGAAATAAAGGAATAACTGTTTCATAAGCTTGAACTATGTAGTTTCATTTGTTCCCTAATGTCCCAAAAAAGACAGAAAGGGGACAAATGGTGGTCCCTAGTTGGTCCAAGAGCTTTTGGTTTGATCTATAATTGTAAAACCAGTCCTCGAGCAGGTTGGAAATGCTTCATAAGTTAAGGTAGTAAAGTAAGGTAGCCCGGTCAAACGTTATCATCTTGAGACAATCCAGGGTTAGAACTGGAGTCAGCATAAGAGGGGACGGATTACGCTTTTCCATTTTGTCTCTTTCTTGTTGCTAGTAAACATTCTGCAAAGATATAAACCCCAAAGTTACACCCTCAGCTGCCTAAAACGGCTCAATTCCAGGCCTTTTCTCTGTTACAAGATGACATCATCTTGTAACACAAGCCTTATTGGCCGCCTGCATAGTGAGGAGGCTACCACTAATAACTAGCTGACTAATCAGAGGGTGTAACTTTGTAACGTTTGAGGGTGTAACTTTGGTTACAAGATGACATCATCTTGTAACACAAGCCTTATTGGCCGCCTGCACAGTGAGGAACTTGTGGCAGCATGTCACGACCACTCATAACCAGTTGACTAATCAGAGCGCATTGGGCACGTAAGGAGGCGGGGCTTAAAGACACAGGAGCTCTAACAGAGTGTTACAGACAGAGTCCATACAGATGTACAGAACGAGAAAAATAGAGTGTTGTGATGTATGGAAATCTATTTTAGTAGACCCCGAGAAGCTGTTAATTGCTATAGGCTACCTGATGAAATATTCATGACCATTTTGGCCTAAAAACATATATTTTTAAATCTATTCATTGTGAGCAGTTGTACACGCGGGCCACTTTTTCAGATTTAACACTATTTTACTATTTCCAACATCTCACATACAACTCAGAAGTCATCGGTCCCTACATCTGTGTTGTACGTGTCGCAACTCTGGGTTTCCATCACCACCACTGTAAAGAATTTTTTTTTGCTCAGAGAGGACGTGTCTGTAAAATGAGACGCGTACAGTTTAGTACGAGGGATGCATTACCGCAGCTCCTGTAACCTCCTTCAATATAAATGAGATACAAACTAATGAGCTCAGCCACGCTGTGCTGTCCGGACAGGCTGCATCCCGTTCAAAGAAAAAAGGAATAAAAAAGGTGTTTGGCATCCTCGCTGTGTTACGTGATAGAGGCTGATTATTTTGGATCTCTGTAGACGTTAGAACAGCAGCACCACCAAAAGTTCAGGAGAAAAATACCAGGAACTGAGCTCACGCTGCAGATTCACACAGCTAATCTGCAAAGCCCTGCTGAACGCGCTGTGATGGGAGGGAAACGCCTCCACGCTGGTCTCTACGCTGGTCGTCCATTAGGGGTCACTTTTTGAAGAACACAGCGTTCAGTGTGAGCACTTACCAGAACTAATGTGAAGATGTAGCCCGCATATAAAACATTAACTCTGACTGTAATATTCTATCTGTCTCTCTCTCTATCTGTCTCTCTCTCTATCTCTCTCTCTCTCTATCTGTCTCTCTATCTGTCTCTCTCTCTCTATCTCTCTCTCTATCTCTCTCTCTCTATCTGTCTCTCTCTCTCTCTCTCTCTCTCTCTCTCTATCTATCTGTCTCTCTATCTCTCTCTCTATCTGTCTCTCTCTCTATCTGTCTCTCTCTCTCTATCTGTCTCTCTCTCTCTATCTGTCTCTCTCTCTCTATCTGTCTCTCTCTCTATCTCTCTCTCTCTATCTCTCTCTCTCTATCTGTCTCTCTCTCTCTATCTCTCTATCTATCTGTCTCTCTCTCTGTCTCTCTCTCTATCTGTCTCTCTCTATCTGTCTCTCTCTGTTTCTATCTGTGTCTCTCTCTCTCTATCTGTCTCTCTCTCTGTGTCTCTCTCTGTGTCTCTCTCTCTATCTGTCTCTCTCTCTATCTGTCTCTCTCTGTTTCTATCTGTCTCTCTCTCTCTATCTCTCTCTCTCTCTGTGTCTCTCTGTTTCTATCTGTCTCTCTCTCTGTGTCTCTCTGTTTCTATCTGTCTCTCTCTCTATCTGTCTCTCTCTGTTTCTATCTGTCTCTCTCTCTATCTGTCTCTCTCTCTCTCTGTGTCTCTCTGTTTCTATCTGTCTCTCTCTCTATCTCTCTCTCTATTTCTATCTGTCTCTCTCTCTATCTGTCTCTCTCTGTTTCTATCTGTTTCTCTCTATCTGTCTCTCTCTCTGTGTCTCTCTGTTTCTATCTGTCTCTCTCTCTATCTGTCTCTCTCTCTGTGTCTCTCTGTTTCTATCTGTCTCTCTCTCTATCTGTCTCTCTCGGTCTGTCTCTCTCTCTGTGTCTCTCTGTTTCTATCTGTCTCTCTCTCTATCTGTCTCTCTCTCTATCTGTCTGTCTCTCTCTCTATCTGTCTCTCTCTCTGTGTCTCTCTGTTTCTATCTGTCTCTCTCTCTATCTGTCTCTCTCTCTGTGTCTCTCTGTTTCTATGTCTCTCTCTCTATCTGTCTCTCTCTCTATCTGTCTCTCTCTGTTTCTATCTGTCTCTCTCTCTATCTGTCTCTCTGTGTCTCTCTGTTTCTATCTGTCTCTCTCTCTATCTGTCTCTCTCTCTGTGTCTCTCTGTTTCTATCTGTCTCTCTCTCTATCTGTCTCTCTCTCTATCTCTCTCTCTATCTGTCTCTCTCTATCTATCTATCTATCTCTCTATCTCTTTCTCTCTCTGTCTCTCTCTCTATCTGTCTCTCTCTCTCTATCTGTCTCTCTCTCCATCTGTCTCTCTCTATCTATCTGTCTCGCTCTATATCTGTCTCTCTATCTGTCTCTCTCTCTATCTGTCTCTCTCTCTGTCTCTCTCTCTCTCTCTCTCTCTCTCTCTCTCTCTGTGTCTCTCTGTTTCTATCTGTCTCTCTCTCTATCTGTCTCTCTCTCTGTATCTGTCTCTCTCTGCATGACTGTCTCTGTGTGTCTCTCTCTCTATCTGTCTCTCTGTTTCTCTCTGCATGACTGTCTCTGTGTGTCTCTCTGTCTGTCTGTCTCTCTCTGCCTCTGGGTCTCCCTCTGTCTCTCTGCATGTCTGTCTCTCTCTGTCTACCTCTCTCTCTGTCTTTCTGTCTCATTCTCTCTGTCTTTCTGTGTGTCTCTCTCTTTGTCTTTGACTCTCTCTCTGTCTTTCTGTCCCCCTCTCTCTTGGTCTTTCTGTCTCTCTCTGTCTTTCTGTCTCTCTCTCTGCATGTCTGTCTCTCTCTCTCTGTATGTCTGTCTGTCTGAAAAAAGGAAAGTCTTTCTGTCTCTCTCTCTGTCTTTCTGTCCCTCTCTCTCTCTTTGTCTCTTTCTCTCTGTCTTTCTGTCTCTCTCTGTTTGCGTCTACCTTTCTCTGTCTTTCTGTCATTCTCTCTCTCTTCGTCTACCTCTCTCTGTCTCTGTCTGTCTGTCTGTCTCTCTCTCTCTCTCTGTCTTTCTCACTCTCTCTGTGTCTCTCTCACTGTCTGTCTGCCTGTCTCTCTCTCTCTGTCTATCTCTCTTTCTGTTTCTCTCTCTCTCTGTATGTCTGTCTTTTTATCTTTCTGTCTTTCTCTCTCTCTCCGTCTACCTCTCTTTCTGTCTCTTTCTGTTTTGCTGTCTCGGTCTTTCTCTCTCTCTGTGTCTTTCTCTCTCACTGTCTGTCTCTCTTTGTATATCTCTCTTTCTGTTTCTCTCTCTCTGTATGTCTGTCTGTCTGAAAAAAGGAATGTCTTTCTGTCTCCCTCTCCATCTCTCACCCTCTCGAGCAGGCTCATCTCCTGGAAGTCAGGGCTGGTGTTGGCGAGCCGCTGCTGGGTGTGCGTCAGGTCGTAGTCGGTGCAGAAGTAGAAGCCGTCCGTGTTCAGAACGCCGTTGATCATCGACAGGAACGTCTTGTTGTCCAGCATCTGTGTACAAACAACAGTGGAGTTACAAATACTAGGACGACTTCAATAACTGAACCTACACCTCCTATAGCTAAACACATCAAAAGACTAGACAGAGTTATTTAGAGAAACACATCATCATACGGTATTACAATACAATATTAGTGACTGTGTTACTTTAGAAATAATAGCTCCCACACTGTTATTAGTCCTTCTTAAAATAGTGCTTGTGTTGTTCACAAGCTCAATGACTAAAAATAGAACGACTGGGATTATTAGAAAAAGAAGTGGGCTTAAAGGGGTCCTTCTAGGGACAGCGTAGGCTTTTTAGTTCTTTTTTATTGCTCAATAAATCATATAAGCCTACCTCGATTACAATAAAAGGCTAATTTTTTATTTTGTATATAAGATACATCACTGAAAGCACCAAACACATGGCCAAACTGGCCCTGGGGATGCTGCACTGCATCCAGACTGGGCATAGCTAGCCAGCAAAATAACAAGCAGGATCAATAAATCATAAAGTAACAGCAGAAAACTAATTTTAATGCTCAGAAGGTGTTAATCTTTGTTCAGCACTGTGCATTCTAAGAACAGTGAGTTGGGCAGTAAGAAGAAAAGACGTTCTAGATCTTCACTGATCAGCTGTGGATGATTTTTATGTTGCTATTTTAATGCTACTCAATAGGTCGGTGATGGCCCCCGGATTCCAGCCATCTACAATACAAATACATCCATTGTACGTACTATCCAAATCTCCATGGAACCTAAAAGTTCATTATTTAATTTTCTAAACTGCTTATCATTATGGGCTGTAAGCTGGGGGAGGGTGTGGGGATGCTGGAGCTCCTGGAGGAAATCCATACAGACACAGAGAGAGCATGCAGGCCTGTTTAGCTGTGAGGTGATATGTAATAGTTTTGATGGTAAAATAGTGGGAAGTATGAATTAATACGTTTTCTCTGGGGACTAGTTTGCCTCTCAGCACGCTGAATGTATCTCTAAATCACAAACGGATTAAAATATATTGATTAAAAAACATTTAGGCTAAGAAATTTGGATTATATCACCACCGTGGTCAAGAATTCTGACTCAGTAGGTTTCTCTAGAAGGGAGCATTTCACCAAACTGCAGGGAATGACCTTGTTGACATGTTAACCATTGAATTACACAGAAATGTATTTTTAAAAAAAATTCTGTGGAATTTCCCTTTAAACCCACAACTAGAAGGGTGTGAGACTTCTCAGTACACAACAATCCAAAGAAGCATGCAGTGTGAATGCCTGGTTATTTTCTTACTCATCCAAAAAGTAAGATAAGGCACTAACCAGCTACTACAAAGGCCAGGGTGTCCCCAGGGTGTCTGTATGTACATGCGGGCACATGCATGTACATACAGACAAATGCTTTTCAAAAGCAAGACGAAACGGCTATGTTAGGTTAGGGTCTTGTAGGTGGACAATGTGATCTAATCAAACACATCATCAAACAACACTCACATGCTAATCCTGCTCTAGAGCAAGTCCAGTTCTCTCTGGACAAAGCAGAACCAGCGCATGCATTAAGCAGCCTGACAGCTAATCCGTCCAACCATTACCAGCAGGCCCCGCAGGGACCTCTCGGCTGTCGGAGGTAAGAGGATCTAAAGGCTAAGCTAGTTAGCTCTGAGAGATGAGAGAGGCTGGAAGGGTCTGACAGGGTGGCCATCCACAACAGGCACGCGGCACTCAGCGCTCTCCGCTCCACTCAACAACAGCTGTGCCGCATCTCCCGCTAACAAGTTACAGCAGGCACACGATTCATAATGCAGGGCGAGGCGTTTTGTAACGTTTGTCAGTTCGCCTTCCAGTGTGGGGACGTTCGTTTAAAGCTGTATTACTTTAATAAGGGTGCACAATGATGAGCGCATGACACGCATATTAGGTCTACTTGACATTAGAATCCACTGAGATTGCAAAATAACTATTTTCTGAAATATGTATTGTGATATGAAATGAATAAAGGATTTGTTTTTCCAATGACTTGAAAGAATGAGCCATTGTAGAATGAGTTGTTTATAGAGATGGAAGGATCGATCGGCTATGTATCTGTATCGGCCGATTTTTAATCAAAATATATGATCGGCCGATATTTCTCCAATTTAGCAGATCTCGAGAGCCGATCGATGGCGTTAAACAAATGAGCTTAATTTCTGTATTTCCAGCTAGCGTTTCGTTGAAACCCCCTCCAGCCAGGACCCTGCAATTCCTATCTGAACAGCTAGGTGGAAACACATACCCTTTAATTTTCCACAGACTGACTAAAGCAGCGGCCTTGCGAGAACAGTTTACCGTTGCGCTGCGTTGCGTCCGTCTGGCAGCCGTATGTGACGCAGACTCATCCAGAGCGTTTTTTAAAATCTGTAAAGTTAACAGTGTCTCGTTGGGGAACCAAGACAAAGACATTTAACACTACTAATCTGATACGGCTTTTTGAGTAGACCTGCGGCTGAATACAGTGAATATCAGCAAACAGCAGAGCTAGCACAAAACAGATAGTCCAGAGAACAGTACAGCAGCAACAATTTAATATTTTGGTTGATTTCATTTTTTTTCTTTTCAATTCAATTCAATGGTTTGAAATTGTTTGATTTACTTTGTTTATTTACTGTTAATTTAGTTAAAAATATTACGCTGTTTCACATGAGCTCATTAAAAATGGCAAAAAAAACCAGTTTAGATCATGTTTCATGACTTGCTTGCACTAATAACTACATGTAGCCCTGCCGTGGCATATAGCCCCGCCCTTGATGGGTATCGGCTATCGGCTGATCACGCTGAAAGGTGATCGGCGATCGGAATCGGCCGCAAAAACGCTGATTGATCCATCTCTAGTTTCAACTGCCTTCATTCTGGACATCGACTGTGTTTTGCTTGTAAAATAAAAAAAGCGAGGACTTGTTTTCAAAGAAGTAGTTAATATCATCTGAGCTTAATGACCACATAGTATTGTTCAAATCGCCCATCAGCTCATCTGGTTGTGTCTAATAAGATACTGATAAGAACAAACAGGTGTTATATTATAACTCTTACTTACTAACACTAAGCTTCCTTGAGGTGCTGTTTGGTAAAAGCTAGAATGAATACCGCCCTCTATCGGTATCGGCTATCAGCAGATCGCGCTGAAAGGTGATCGGCGATCGAAATCGGCCTCAAAACCACTGATTGGTCCGTCTCTAGTTCTTTATGTTATATTTTCTGCATAAACAATGTTTTTTGGCTGCAAACTGTGCTTTTTTTAACTTTAATACACCAAACAAACTATGTGTATCCTTTTAATCAGAGTTAATAATGTTATACTGTTTTCTCAGACAGACCTTTCTTCTAGATTCCTTACAGAAACTGAGAAACAAGCTTTCCTTTCATATAAAGCAGCAAACAAATTGGAGCTTGATGTGTAGATTGGTAGGGAGAACCCCCTCCAACCCCCCTACATAAAAAAAAAGTTAACATGGTTTACTGACATCAGCTGACCTTGTTGACGTTCAGTAGAAGGTCTTTGTTCCATTTTTTGGGTCCGCCGATAGATGGCAATAGAATTACGTTGTCATGACATGAAAAGACGATGAATACTCTGAAAGACCACATTTTGCTGTTGGTTTGTGGACTGAAAGCCCTGATAACGTACCACCAGCACACTACCCAGTGTGGCAGTAAGAAAATTTGCATATCGTTCCAGTCTTCATAGAGCGTCCTCCCTTTCAGCCAATGAAAAGCAAACAGCGTCTAGAAATATCATTCGAATTAGTTCACCCAAGTATTTGTAGGGACAATTGTCTAAACCCAAAGTGTTGATAGGGACACGTCCCTACTGTCCATATGCAAACCTACACCAGTTAAATGAAACCAAAATAAAAACTAATCATGTTACAGAGCTAGACTAGAAGTAGCCGCAATCTTACCCAAGCAGCGTTTTCAGCGACCACCCCAAATTCAGTCATAGCCAATTTTTAGCCTAACTAGGTCCCCAAACTACCACCGGATACTGCCAAACTGGCAGATTCGGCTATAACATGAACCACCATCGCAACTTTTCTTCCTCCAATTCGGCAACACGGCCTTCTACATCTTCAACTTGTGGTTGTGTTGAGTTTCTCAGGTGTGTCGTTAAATCTCTTGCCTTAAATTCAGTCAGCTCTTGCATCAAATCCACTCGCAAAGACTGTATTTCTGAATGAATGGCGAGCATATTTTCCTGGACCGTAGATGGCCGTAGATGGCCGTAGATGGCCGTAGATGGCCGTAGATGGCGTTAGGGGGTTAACATTAGCATCCAACCTAAGCTCTTGTGCTTCATTCCCCATACACGCGCCTGGTCCTTCCTCCTTATCGTTTCATGGTACTGATTTCCCTCTGACCTTTCTTTGTTTTTCCCCCTCCATATCTAACATGAAGATCAAACAAACCTGGAACAAAATCTTATAATTTGGGGGATTTCCACTGAGCTGACTGGAAGATGAGCTCTTTATGCAGCCTCACTTTACAGCACCATCTTGAAAGTCCACCATCTCAACTTTTCAAAGTGTGGCTAATGCAACGGTATAGGAGACGAAGGACAGCCTAACTAATAATTGTAATCTGCATGCTAATAAGATGCCCACATTGGCTGGCATAAGCCCTTGTAGGGGTAGGGGACCATCCTGGCCATTCAGAGAGAGACTACAGTGCTCATTTGACTATGGATGACTATGGTGTGGTGGGGAAGAGGGAGAGAAGAAAATAAATACAATAAATAAAATAAATAAAATAAATAAATAAAAACTTTGGCGTATTGTTTTTATTGTGCACATTCCACTACTACTATAGCAGCTCCTCCAGTCATCTTTATGTAAACATATTATATATATTAGCCAAACCCATCATTCATGCACTGAATCATTTCCTTAAGGAAGAATATACACTCTGCTGATTAGTAAAGCATCACACAACAGCCATTAACACTTCTCTTCCATGCCCTTACACTGAACCCTCTGGTTCTGCCGGTCTGTCTGGAGTCAGGCCCCACTTTGCAGCTCCTGTGGGAGAAACACCCTTTCACTCAACACACTGCCGGGTGCAGCCATAGATGGCATTTCAATTAAAGTCTGAGCTTTGATAAATAATGCACCACGTCTGCATGACTGTAATGAGATATGGTTGTCATGGGCTCCAATAAAAGCACGCTGCCGGGGACGCTTCACCTTACCTCGGCAATGCACACACACGGCTACTATGTGAAACAGCCTTAAAGTTCAAAGCCGAAAACCCTTAAGAGTTTAGATCACAGAACAGTGAAGTCATAACACCAGGACTGTCAGTCTGCCGACCCACACGGCTCATACATACATTCATAATGAGTTTTTCTTTCAGGTCGCACAGAGACATACTAGGGTTCAGGTTCTATACCTATATATACATATACACACACACACACACACACACACACACACACACACACACACACACACACACACTACCGCTTAAAAGTTTGGGATCACAGTGAAATGTTCTTGTTTTAATGGAGTATCTTCTTCCTTAACACAACAATGGACTGACGGGTCTCTAAAGAAAGTTGTTTCTTTCTGGTCATGTTGAGTCGGTCAGCAAGCCATCAACTGCTGATCTTCAGATACTAAACTAACCTAGAATGTTGTTCCCTTTTATACTCACTTATTAGTAGAATGTTTTTCAGCTGTGCATCACAATTGAGCAAGAGTGTCCTAACAACCAATTAGTCCAATAACATCCTTAACTTGGATTGGTGGCTGTACCAGGAGATTTAGACAGAGGACTGAGAATTACTGATAATAGAACTATATGTAAAATAAGCCTCTATACAAAAATAGACTTTAATACAAACATTATTATTCTTTAAAAATTACCTGATATACTTTAATTAATCGTTAAATGGACAATATTGTTTGTGAATTGCATGAAAATCGCATGAAATGAAATTCTAAAGTCATCCAAAGCTTTTGAGCAGTAGTGTATATATTTTATATATATATATATATATATATATATATATATATATATATATATATATATATATAGTTGAATATTTCTTACTACCTATGGTTGTGAACACTGATGACACACTGAATACCACAGGGTTTACAAGATTGTTTATGGTTTAGCGACACCCGTCGTTTATGGTTTTGGCTTAGCAGATCCTTCCCTAACCCTAAGCCTTGGAGATACAGATCTAGCCTGATGGGTCGAGGCTGGTTGACCTATTAACAGCCTGGATATAAATACAGTGTGTTTGCTAGTTTGAAGTTAGACCATGTTTAGACCATAACAGGGTTGAGAGCTCTCAGAATGTCTGTACCACATCCCTGAAAATAAAGATTCAACTCATGTAGGTCCTATATTGGTGATTTTGAGTTTTCTACATTATTTGAACACGCCAACGGTCATTTATATTGTGTGAAAATTTCATGATGAATGGACCAATAGAAAGGCTCCAAAATAGCTTGGAAAAAATTCTGGTTCCATTGATTTACATTAAAAGTAAAGTATGTTTTTGGGTACTTGTTTTTTATTGGACAGCGACAATATATTAGTTTACCCTCTAGCAATACACACAAGTCATAAAACACAGTATAGCTACGGCGCAAAACCACCATTTAAACCTATTTATTGACCCTTTTATGAAGATGGTTAGTAATTGTCTACTAAACTATTTGTTTTAAAAAAAACTTTTCAAGAAAAACATGAGCAATTATTTTCACTGATTATTATAATTTGTTAAAGTTAATCTTAGCGTTAATGTAAGCCATTAACTTCAATAGAGAATAATTTACCATAGCTAATTTAATCTACCATTCTCTAATCTCCCTGTCTTTCTTATTCCTCTCGTCCCCTTTAACTTTTATGTAGTTAATTACAATTAATCACATTTATTTGCTTAATCAGTACATATTCACTGCTTTCACTAAATCACTAACATCATTTTCATTATCTGATGTGACGGTTTTATAGGTTTTATATGTTCATTAAAAAGAGTAGCTACAAATCAGCCTTAACATTAAACCCACCTCCTTATATCTATTACACTCACTGTCCATTATATCAGCTCCACTGATCATATAGGAGCTACACTCACAGACTGTAGTTCATCTGATTCTCTGTATACCTATGAGTGATAAGTCATTCTCAGCACTTCAGCGACACTGATATGGTGGTGGTGGTGGTGGTGTGTTAGGGTGCATTGTGCTGGTGTGAGTGGATCAGTGCCACTGTGTCTGATATATAAAACACACACTGCACCTATTTACTGAACTACTGATGTTCCTGGCATCTGTGATGTAATTTCACAGCATGTCAGTAGCTGGAAATAGCTTACTTAATAACTTTACTTAGTAATACCAAGAGATCTATAATGAAACCAGCCACTGAAAAAGCTTTATCTGAATGAGAGTCTAGTGACAGAATCATAGCAACAGTGTGAGGGAGGAAAAAACACTAAACTAAACATATAAAGTGCCATCAAACGACTGCAGGCTGAAGCTTTGGGTGGTGCAAAAGATCAGTAATAGTAACTGACTAGTGTTACAATCATTATTGGTCAAGTTATCCATCTGAGTTTGTGAATCCACTTTCAAAATATGAGATATAAAATATATTTATACAGACTCCTCTCGGTTTATCACTGTGTTAGAGTTTTAACAACATCCTCATTATTTTTATAATACGAAACTTCACCATATACGCCATATATAGCAAAAATGTACTGTATATTGACTCTGCCGTGCACTGACACCAATTTAGCTATTTTTCAATCTCTGTCACAGCATTTCAGACTAGACGTATGCATTCCCACAGGGGTACTGGGGGAACTGGGAGAGCCACATGATCTGTGGGGCCCACTTACAATATCAGTGGTACATGTGAGCCCAGTGCAGACAAGATACATGTTAATACACCACAATTTAACAAACACTTACAATAAAAGTCACATCATATTAGACATCTGACACTGCATATTATATCCATCAGCAATATAACAAAAATAATAAAGTTATTCTCAATACTAGTTCTAAATAAAAGCAGCCAATAATATAATTAATTAGAGATGGAAGGATCGATCGGCTATGTATCGGTACATTTTTAATCAAAATATGTGATCGGACGATATTTCTCCAATTTAGCCGATCCCGAGAGCCAATCGATGGCTTTAAACAAATGAGCCTAATTTGTATTTCCAGCTAGCGTTTCATCCAGGAAGAAGAGCCCTCCGGCCAGCTCCCTGCAATTCCTCTCTGAACCACTAGGTGGAAACACAAACCGTTTCATTTTCCACAGACTGACTAAAGCAGCAGCCTCACCAGAACAGTTTAAGCGTTCACTGCATGCACTGATAGAAAACATCATCCGTCTGGCTGTTGTTTACCGTATGTGACACAGACTTATCCGGGGCGTTCTGTAACATCTAGAACATCTGTAAAATCAATATGTCTTGTGGGGAACCAAGACAAAGACATTTAACACTACTAATCTGATACGCTTAAGAGTACACCACACCGCTGAATACAGCGAGTATCAGCAAATAGCAGAGCTAGTACGCACAGCTAACACAAAACTAACAACCCAGAACACCATACAGACCAGATCTGACCGGTATGAACAGAACAGCAGCTACAATTCAAGATCTACATTTAATGATTGTAGTTTTTTTTGTTAGAGTCTGCGTTTAATGACTGCTGGTTTTACTGCATGTATTTAATTAGCTTTTTTAATTTTAAATTAAGAGTTATTAAATTGAATGATTGCAGTATTTGGGATATCTGTTCGATTTACTTCATTTATTTACTGTTAATTTAGTTAAAAATATTATGCTGTTTTATATGAGCTCGTTAAAAATGGTAATAAACAAGTTTGGACCATGTTTTATGACTTGCTTGCTCTAATAATTGCATAAAGCCCCGCCCTCAAACGATATTGGCTATCGGCCGATCATGCTAAAAGGTGATCGGCGATTGGAATTGGCCTCAAAAACACTGATCGGTCCATCTCTATGATTAATGTACACCACAGAAACAGTGGCCTCTTAATGCAGCCGCAGCTGTGGCCCCCAGTTTCCTCGATAAGTTATCCAAATACTGTTCATCAAACACTCATATAAAACTAGCAGTGTGCTCTGTCTGAGGCTCTACACTGACGGAATGCTTACCTGGCTGTCTGTGAGGTGCAATATGGTCTTCTTGTAGGAGATCATGTCAAACTCCACTGCCTTCCACACCGTGTGACCAAAGAGGCTACCCACCTTCCTCTTCCTAGTGATGACTATGAGGTACATCCCTGCAAACACAGGAGCAAGTCAGTACCGCCACAACGGAGACGACTCCTAATAAATTAACACCGACCATCTAACACACCTGGATTTAAATTGATAACAAAAATTCTTACTAATGACTGCTGGAGCTATAAGACGAATGTAGCCAATAAGAATACATCTACATATACGTGATATGTGGTTTCTCAAGCTCTACACAAAAGGTACAGCCGAAATTCACACTTGAAGTCAGTCTACTGCTTGGAGTTACGCAACCTAAGCACCTCTTTAAGAGATAATAGTGTCAGTGATCCAGAAGCCACAGAAACAAGGCTGTTTGATAAGTTCACTGAACTATACAATGTGGTTCAAGGCAAGTATGAGAAGGTTTAGGCGGTGGTGTGGCTGGAGGTGTACAAACAATATGCCAGGGCTAATAATTACAAATGCACCTGAATTTAGTCACAGATTTTAGAAATAATATCCAAATTAAGCAACCAAATATACAAATTACATAATATTAAGCTTAAGTATTTCCAGATTAAGGATGTTGAAGATAATTACCATATAATTACACTCCTAAAAGACTATTTAGTAAAGACAATGGTTCTATATATAAAATCACTTTATATATTTTTTATTTTATATATATATATATATATATATATATATATATATATATATATATATATATATAGTTGGCCATGCGATGGACTGGCGAACTGTCCATGGTGTACCCACTGTGACCCATATATATATATATATATATATATATATATATTTTTTTTTTTTTTTTTTTAACACTCTGTAATGGTATATAGAACCATGAACATGTTTAAATGGTTATCTGTTTCAATATTCTATATTAAAACTGTCCATCTGATTGATGGACAATGTGTTTATGGTTCTATACAGAACTGTCTGGTAAAGTGTTCTACATAGAAATGAGGGCTCTGCTACTGTTATGATGTCAAAGTTTGTAACAATAGAAGAACCACTTTTGTTGCTATACAGAGTCATTTTCAAAACATCCAACTGGCCATGGAGTGTTCCTGGATCTAAAAAGAACCACTCCCTTTACTAAAGAACCCGTGAGGAACCCCCTTTTTAGATAGTGATCTCTGATTTTTACTGAACTATCACTTTACTATTCAAGTTCTTGATGACCTGGATAGGTTTTGTGAGATCGGGCTTGAAATTAAAACCCACAGGAACCTCTGAAGCCCCCTCTAGCACAACAGTGGGACCTACCAGCCACGAGGCGAATGGTTCCCATGATCCCACAGATGGGCCTGGTTACTCCTGATGGAGGGATGTCCTTAATACCTTTGGAAGAGAAAGATGTCAGTCTCATTAAACAGTGCAGCTTAGCTTCCCTGCTATATAACTTACTATACAACTTCATGTTTAAACATACAGAAATACTAAAAACTGGCCACTTCACCCAACAGTACATCAAACACATGCAAAAAGTTAAGAGCATTTTTTTCCTTCACCTACAGTAAGATGAAGAAATCACATTTTGTTAGCACATCATCATCAAGAGAACCAACTTAATAAAAATACCAGCAACAAAACCACCACATTTTACTGCTAAGTTAATTGCATGGTTTCTATTCATTGGCTGAGTTTAGCATAATTTTGTATAAACTAAAGTAAACTAAAGTTTCGAGAGTGCAGGTGAAGAGCCAGTAGGTCAGGGGTGTTTAATTAGAGTCAGTAAGGTCCAGTTAGAGGAGATCTCCTCAGGCCAGGGTCCAGACCGTCATCATTTCTAACGTGTGTTCTGATTCAGTGGTGTATCCTGTTTACTGAAGTAGTCTAGTATCAGCATCTTATACCATCAGCTACTGAAACACCAACACATCACACATACCGTTCAGTATATTTCAGTATATTTACTGTTTAATTACTGAACTGAATTAATTATTTAGAAAGCTTCAAATAAATGTTTTGTCCTCATTTCAAGTTAGAACAAGAAGTACATTTAAAAAAACAGAATGCTTTTGAATAAAAGAGTGCATCTTAAAGTGTTTATTTATAGAGAAAGTAAATAAAACGTGTGTCTTCTTGTTAACTCAGCTTCACAGATGAACATGTTGGTTGTACAGAGCGGTGTTCTCCAGAACTAGACGAGCAGGTCCATTCCAGAACCGTTCCTGTTACACACTCAGTTCTCTCTGTTCACTTTTCTGATTTTAGAGCTCCTTATTCTTTCTGACTCGCTTTAGTCTCTGACTGCTGCTCCTCGCTTCCTACCTTGCCTGTGTGCGCGCGCCGCACGCCCCAATGTGTACAGATCTGATTGGCTGAGGAGCCTTCGGTGATCTTACAGCGCACGTGATTGGTCTCTGAGTTCACTGTGCCGTAAAGATTAGAAAAGCTCCACCGCTTAAAATAAACACAGTCAAAATCAAATCATTCTCAATAGTTTATCAGTTTGGGTCCGCATTGGACAACGTCTGGGTCTGGATCTGAACCGCGGTCCACCTATTAGTGACCCCTGCAGTAGGTTGTGGGTTTGCTGTTGGAGGTGTATTATAGCTGACAGGCTCGGGCAGGCTTGGACAACTGTGGGCATTCTACCTTGTCCGAGGAAAGTGATGTTACATGATGTGATATGACAGGTTCACAGTTCTGTTTTGCCTAAAATACACAAAGTTGTTTTTGGAGCTGCAGTTGCGTCAGGTTTACAGGCTGTTCCACAGGTGCTGCTAAGACCATACAGGTGTTATGCTAAGGTTGGCAGTGTGGTTGAAACAGGTGGGTGCAGGCATTAATAAAGAAGCCCATACGGACATCTAGTTATCAACAACAAGCAGGTATCTATAAAGCTTCAGCACTGCATTTTTTTATGACATACCAACATAAAAACTTCTGAAACTGAAGATTCTGGTCAGTCACCGGACCTCAAGCCAACTGAGCGCATGCTGGAGACAAAACTGAAGGCAAAAAGACCCCCAAACAAGCAGCACCTAAAGGCGTGTGCAGTAAGAGCCTTGTTAAGCATCTTCATGGAGGAGTATTTGGTGATCTCCATGGCCTCCAGATTTCAGGCAGTCATTGTTTGTTTAATCACGTCTTGACTGCTTCATTTTAAATTGTGTTGTTGTGCAAAGGAAAAATGACAAACACATCACTGTCCAAACTCCAGAGAACACGTCTCCGCTGCTCTAGAGTCCAGTGGCGGCGTGCTTTACACCACTGCATCCGACGCTTTGCATTGCGCTTGGTGATGTAAGGCTTGGATGCAGCTGTTCAGCCATGGAGACCCATTCATGAAGCTCTCTATGCTCTGTTCTTGAGCTGATCTGAAGACCACATGAAGTTTGGAGGTCTGTAGTGATTGACTCTGTAGAAAGTTGGTGACCTCTGTGCTCTATGCTCCTCAGCATCTGCTGACCCGCACTGTCATTGTACGTGTTCTACCACTTGGTGGCGGAGTTGCTGTCGTTCTCAATCACTTCCACTTTGTTATAACACCACTGACAGTCCACTGTGGAATATTTAGTAGTGAGGAAACTTCACCACTGGACTTGCTGCACATCTGGCGTCCTATCACGGTACCACGCTGGAGTTCACTGAGCTCCTGAGAGAGACCCATTCTTTCACTAGTGTGTGCAGAAGCAGTCTGCATGACTAGGTGCTGGTTTTATACATCTGTGGACATGAAAGTGATTCCAAGACCTGAATTTGATGAATTGGATGTGTGAGTGAATACTTTTGGCAATATATGGTAAATTAAAAAAAAAAAACAAAAAAACATGACAATATGCACTGGTTTGCTAATGCTAAGGTTGGCGGTGCGCTCTTACACTACTTGTTTACACTGGAGTAGAATAGTCTAATGGCTGGAAATGGATTACAACACTGCTATCTAGCGGTCAGAGGTTTAAACACAACACTGAGTTAACCACTGGTTGCAGCACATCTTTGCATGCAAACTATTAAATAAAAATTAAAAATTAATAAATGAGAATTAAGTGTCACAAAACATATGATTGCAATATTTGATATTTTCTATACTATTAATTCCATTTTTCCCTATTAATGTTATGTATGTCAGTGTGTTCATTCTAGCTTTTTCCAAACAGCACCTCAAGGAAGCTTAGTGTTATGAAGAGTTATAATATAACACCTGTTTGGTCTTATCTGTATCTTATTAGACACAACCATCTAAGCTGATGGGCAGTTGGAACAATACTATGTGGTCATTAAGCTCAGATGATATTAACTATTTTTTTGAAAACAAGTCATTGCTTTTTTTTATTTTACAAGCAAAAACACAGTCGATGTCCAGAATAAAGGCAGTGGAAACTCTCTGCTTCATTGCACAGACTTCCGCACAGTGCATTACATTCTTTGATTTGTATATAGACTTATTTGTGCAATTCAGTTCAAACTCGAGCCCATTCCGTGCAGAACTCAGCAGAACTCTTTCCCTGCGTGTGCTCCCAGGACCCACCTGTGAGGGTCATCTCTGTGGAAACCCGGTCGATGACCAGGACGTCATTGGATCCATCATCACAGGCCTCAATGAAGAACTTCTCAGGGGTTGCATGCCTATGGAACGGGAACAAGAGTGGATGGAAAGGTGAACCTGCATCTTCGACATGTGGAAACTACCCGGCGAGGATTCCCGAATTGTCTGTTCTGTGAGACATACGATAAGCTGCTAACCATTTCCCATTTCCGATCCTGCTAATTATATCTGCGAATAATACCTAAACTCTCTGTGGTCAATCTGGGCGCTTGCAGAACTGCACGATCACTTGCAACGCATTCTGAGAAGCAGAAACTGCTGCAGCTGGCAGCTCTGGTTTTGGAGCTGTAGCAGCAGAAGCTTTTGCACAGTAATAATGAGCAGCAGCTTTGGGAACTTGTAGATAAGCATGACATTATGCCATCGTTACTGTGGTAAATTACATTTGAATGCTCATTTCTGGGTATATGATTTCGGGGTACCGACCGACAGCAGAGACCACAATGATTTAGATCAATTATAGAAAGCCTGTTTATAACAACAACATGTGTACAGCCATCCTCTATTTTTTTTCCATTTTAGTCCATTTTGTTCACTGAGGGTGTAACTATGCAGTCAACCTCTGGCTTGATTAACGATACTGAGCCCAGAATTCAGTATTCTGGCAATATTTTGAAGAAAATTTGAATTACTGAAAAACCACTATGACTCTAATCATGTCATGTATAGGCAAAAGCTTGGCAAAACAATATGAATCATGATATGGATTCAATATAGCATGAAATTAGAGATCGACCGATATATCGGGCCGATATTTGCCTTATTTTTATATATCAGCATCGGCCGATATCAGCGTCTCGCAGCGCCGATTTAAAGTTGAACCTGCTGCTGCCGCAAGTGAAGGACGCCGGGCCGAAACCACTGGAACTGATCAGCCAGTAAGTAAAAATTAATCATTTATAGCGAACAATGACGTTTTTAATGATTTCGGCCTAGACGTGAACCAGAGTGAATGTTTTACTCCCGTGTCGCGCACGCTGTTTTGTATGTTACACTCTTTTAGCAGTAATGTGGTCACATTGCATTTTTTGGGGGGAGATAATATTTTGATTTTTTATTGTTAAGGCAGTATTCAATAAATCATACTAAGTTCAGAAATGTTGTGCATCCACATAGATAGATAGATAGACAGATAGATAGATAGATAGATAGATAGATAGATAGATAGATAGATAGATAGATAGATAGATAGATAGATAGATAGAGACAGACAGAGGCAAACAGAGATAGATAGATAGATAGATAGATAGATAGATAGATAGATAGATAGATAGACAAAATAATATATACAAGAACATATGAATACAGACTATACACCCTGACTGAAGGTTAAAAGGCAGTGCAGTAATAAACTAAGTAATGTGTAAGAGAAAAACGGGTATCAGCAGATACATAACAGTACTGGGATATTTATTAAAAAATAAATAAATGTTCAAAGATTGTATTTAAGTAAAAGTTAAATAGTGTCCAGGAGTGCAAATGTACAGGATGTACAGCAAAGTGTCAAATCACACTATTATTATTAATAGTGTGACATTTGAGCAGTAAATAAAACAGAAAACTTCTAGAAATCGGCCCCAAAAATCGGCCAAAAAGCCCTGACCTCTAAACATCGGCAATAGAAAAACTCATATTGGTCGATCTCTAGTATGAAATACTGCAATACTGCACACGGCAATATTGAGATTTTCAGGGTATAATTTTAGGAAACTGTCATATTAATAAAAACATACCACCATATCTCCAAAATGGCAACTTTACAGAGTCTTTACTTTCAATGTAAGCTAATGGAGCCAGAATTTTTCCAGGCTATTTTGGAGCACTTCTATTGGTCCATTTACCATGAAACTTCCACCCAATATTAAGGCTGTGTATTGGCAAGAACCTGGCGATACAATACGTATCTTGATACAGCGGTCACGATTCAATATATCACAATATTCTGCAATACTGCAAGTGATATACTGTGATTTTTTCAAATTCTACTATTAAAACACACCACTATATGAACAGGTTTATCAATGCTTCCAATAGCATTGCACCCTTGAGGTATTTCACATTTCGATATTTTCTTATATTTATATCTTGTTCTTATACTACATGAAAGAGCATATAACCTAGATTTTAGGTTATATGTTATTTATAAGCCTTGTCATATGCATTTATGCTTAATGTTATTTAATGTTAATGTTTATTCCTGCACCATGGGTCAGTTTCAATCCTCTATATGTCCTGTAAATGCTCTGTTGTAGAGAAACTGGAGTCAGTATTGATTACAGACGTCCACCTCTAAAACCTCACTCAAAGTTATTACATGAAACGGTTATGAATCTGCTGCCTGATGACCCTGTTTTAGAATAGTTTTAACATAAGCTTTACATGTACTACAGATGTGTAGGCTCACTGTTGGTTTTGGCTAGTAAATAAAATGGCTATATTTGTGTTGGAGACATGGTTTGCTGGTTTTTACTAAAGGAGTTTCAAATGGGCTATTTTGCAACTCCATTCATATACATTCTTAACTTGGGAGTAAGTGGTGCGTTTGAAAATGTTGTTTACACAATGGTGGGGTCCGGAAGGGCCGGATTCCAGCACAGTTTGGTGAATTTCTTGCTCGGACACACCTAATTCAACTCAGCAGCTAATTACTGGGTTTAGTTAGAGTGCTAGTGTGCTATGCTCTTTAAAAAAAACCTGTTTCTTATACATATATACACTACCGCTCAAAAGTTTAGGATCACTTTGGAATTTAATTTCATGCAATTTTCATGCAATTCATAAACAATATTGTCCATTTCACAATTAATTCGTGTATCAGATGATTTTTAAAGAATAAAAATGTTTGTATTAAAGTCTATTTTTGTATAGAGGCTTATTTTACATATAGTCTATTATCAGTAATTCTCAGTCCTCTGTCTAAATCTCCTGGTACGACCACCAATCCAAGTTAAGGATGTTATTGGACTAATTGGTTGTTAGGACACTCTTGCTCAATTGTGATGCACAGCTGAAAAACATTCTACTAATAAGTGAGAATAAAAGGGAACAACATTCTAGGTTAGTTTAGTATCTGAAGATCAGCAGTTGATGGCTTGCTGATCGGCTCACAATGACCAGAAAGAAACAACTTTCTTTAGAGACCCGTCAGTCCATTGTTGTGTTAAGGAAGAAGATACTCCATTGAAAACAAGAACATTTTACTGTGATCCCAAACTATATATGTGTATATATACACACACACACATACACACACTATACAGCATCATATACAACACATTCTCCTTCAATCTTTGGAAATATTCCACCAGGCAAATGGTTCTTTGAGCATTTTTGGTTCTATATCAAACCACTATCTTTGCTAAAGAAGCCCTGAAGAATCATCAGAGTGTGGAAAGGTATAATGCATCAAAAGCAATAAATTAATTAATCTAGGAAAAAACTAATTTTCCATGACAGAGGCCCAAAAATCAAAACAACAGAGAAAATTCATGGATTTAAAATGTGGCATTGATGCTTTAGCTGGTACATTGTATCTGTTTCAACTTGACTGCAAACTGTGAGACTGTGCAGATCTGTCACATTATGCCAAATCGCCCACCCTGATTTGAGGCTGATCATTAACTTGGCTGTTTGCCTTCATTGAACACTCTGATTCAGCAAGGCCTGACTGAGGCTTTAAATCAATACTCCTCCCGTGCAAACACATGTTCGGGCGTGCTTAAGCACAGACCAGAGCGAAGCTATGCTGATACCTCCAAACCGACTGCACGGACCACCTCTGGTTTGGTCTTCCTTCCTCTCGAAAGCGCTGAACAGCATGTTTCCTGTGCACTTAAATTCACTCCTGACCACAAGCTACTCTCAGAAAGTAGTGCAAACACATGCCCTGCTCTGCAGCATCGGGCTACATCAAAATATGAGCCAATCCTTCCCTTGTGATATCGCTTTTTGGCCTAGTACTGTTCTACACGCTCACACAAACAAAGAAGCAGTGTTTACAGATTACATGACCTCACGCCAAACGCATACGGGCCTACAGCAACACAAAAGCGTCGTCATCTTGATTAGAAGCTTCAAAATCCATTAGTTTTCTCCGGCACTGACACCCTATGAGTTCCTGATGAAGCAGCTAGTTTGGAAACCTTGATATCTTCTGGCTGACTGATCAATGACGTTCCATTTCACCAAGAACTCTCATATCACTGCAGTGGTGAGCTTAATGCAGGAGCCATCTCCAGCTCAGGCCGCATTCCCAGCAAAGACAATCAGAATTCATGTTATAGGACCATTTTTAGAGACGGACCAATCAGTGAGGCCGATTCCAATCGCAGATCACCTTTCAGTACGATCGGTCGATAGCCGATATTGATCGAGGGCGGGGCTATATGCCACGACAGGGCTACATGTCGTTATTAGCGCAAGCAAGTCATGAAACATGGTCTAAACTGATTTATTACCATTTTTAATGAGCTCATATGAAACAGCGTAATATTTTTAACTAAATTAACAGTAAATAAACAAAGTAAATCAAACAAATATCCCCAAATACTGTAATCATTACATTTAGACCCTTAATTTAAAACGAAACAAGCTAATTAAATAAATCCAGTAAAAACTGCAATCATTAAATGCAGACTCTGTTATTTTAAACTAAATCTGTGGTCATTAAATGTAGAATATTGAATTGCTGCTGCTGTTCTGTTAGTACCGGTCAGATCTGGTCTGTATGGTGTTCTGGGTTGTTTGTTTTGTGCTAGTTGTGCGTACTAGCTCTGCTGTTAACTGATACTCACTGTATTCAGATGTGGTGTCTATTAAGTGCTGTATCAGATTAGTAGAGTTAAATATCTTTGTCTTGGTTCCCCTGCGAGAGACGCTGATTTGACTAATTTTACAAAACGTCCTGGATGAGTCTGCATCACATACGGTAACAAACTGCCAGACAGACGACATGTTTTCTATCAGGACATGCTGTAAACGCCATAAACTGTTCTTGCGAGGCCGCTGCTTTAATCAGTCTGTGGAAAATGAAAGGGTATGTGTTTCCACCTAGCGGTTCAGATAGGAATTGCAGGGAGCTGGCCGGAGGGGGGCTTCAACGAAACGCTAGCTGGAAATAAAGAAATTAGGTTCATTTGTTTACCACCATCGGGATCAACTAAATTGGAGAAATATCGGCAGATCACTGATCACATATTTTGATTAAAAATTGTACTGATACATAGCCGATCGATCTTTCCATCTCTAACCATTTTCCAACCTTTTCTCACCCCCAAGAACTGAACTGTGGCTTTAAAACATGTACAGTTTTAAAGCCACAAAACTTTGAACACCCCCATTTAAAGTATATAGAATAAATCACAGTGTTTATGGGGCATAAATAGGTGTCAACAGTTGTAAACAGGCCACACTTTATGTTTTTCTTTTGACTACAATCATGTACACTGCCTACCCCAGTTTAGACCACCTTTAGCTTTGATTACAGCTCCCATTGGAAGTGGCTCTATTTCAATTGGCTTCTACATCGCTGTTTATCCCCGTCCAGAGTTGCATTCGTTTGCTAGTACTGCCGTTGGGAGAGTCCAACTACTCCATTAACTCTTCTTCAGCACATCCTAAAGACTTCCAATGGGGTTAGGCTCAGGACTGGTGGTCAGCTCATGCGTGAAGATGATTCCTCATGTTCCCTGAACCACTCTTTCACAACAAGATGCCGCGACAACAGGGAAGATCAGATCCATTTATGGGATAACCTGGTCATTCAGTGCATTCAGGTGGTCATTGAGCCTTGGCCTGACCAAATGAAGCACCATCAGATCATAACCCTGCCTCCAGAGACTTGTACAGTGGACACTATGCATGAGGGGGCATCACTTCAGGCGCTGGACAACCCAGTCATTTCAGCGTCTTCTTATTGGTTTTCTTTGCTTGATGTCAATAATTTAACACAGTAACATCTTCTCCATGACCAGGATATGTCTTCCCACATAGTTGTTCAAGAATTTAGAAGCTACTCACTGCAGTAAAAGAACAGTTGGCAGCTGAAAAGTATTAATCACTGCAGTAATTATCCAAGTGTTTATTCATTTCAAATACAAACAGTGATTTTTTTAGCCCTCTAATTAATGTTTTACTTTTTTAGGTTGCCAGATCTCTTTTTCCCTTGTGTTTTGATTTTTGGAATCCAGAAAATTACTGTGTGGAATTGACTCCTGAAATCGACTCCCATCACTTGGAATCAGGAATCGAACTTTACGTAAACTACATCAGTTATTGAAAGTAGGACAGCATGCCAGTAGTTGAAAAAGTTCAATCTAATAATTAAATGTCATTTATATAGGCGTCCAAACATATTTCAGTTTTTCTTTTTTTAATATATTTAAATACTGCATGCACTGACTGGAAACAAAATTGAAATCAGTCATGCACGATCATGGAAAGGTATGTTTTTACACGGCGTGCAGTTCTGAACCACAGCGCTACTGAAACACAAGCAGCGTTTGCAAAATGTGCCCTTGTTTGTGGGAAACCCTGATTTTATCTACCAAACCAGTATTTGCAGTTACATTAGCACTGGTCTGTAGAATCAGTACACTTTTTTAACTCAAACAATATTAAAAACTAAAACCAAAGACTATTAAAAAACAGAAAACATGTTTGCTATTTTTATACAATCGCAACTTGTATTCCAACAGGTGAACCAGAATGGAGAATACAAATAAAACTAGAAAAGTTAATTTCCTAAACTTTGTTTGCACATAAACAACAAATAAAGGAGTGTGGGTGGGTATGTCTGTGGATTAGAGTTTGGGGGTCTGCTCTGAGTGAGTACAAAAAGTTTGGTGACTGAACTGAATGAAACTGTAATGTTTGGGTTCATCAGAAAATGAATGGGATCATATGGGAGGAATGAGGGATGAATAAATGACAAATAGAGGAGTGTGGGTCAGTGTGTCTGTGGACTAGAGGTTGGGGGTCTGCTCTGAGTGTGTACAAGCAGTTTGGTGGCTGTAGGTTGAACGAAACTGTAATGTTTGGGTTCGCCTAAAAATGAATGGGATCATATGGGCGGAACAAGGGATGAATAAACGAAAAATAGATGGGTGCGGGTCAGTATGTCTGTGGATTAGTGTTTGGTGGATCTGCCCTAAAAGAGTACATGCAGTTTGGAAGCGAATGAAGTTGGGTGTGTCCGAAAATGAATGGGACTCTATGGGGGGAAAAAAGAGGGATGGAAAAAAAAGACAAACAGACGAGTGCGGGTCAAACCGACACTACAGTCGTGGTTGAGGGTCTGCCCTGAGTCTGTGTATGCAAAATGGTGTCTGTTGTTCGAGCAGAAGTTCAGTAGATTGGTGTGCACTTTTCCATCCTATTCATTTCTTATGGGAAAAAATTCCCACATGCTTGCATACAAGCCCGAATCACACAACCACAACAAGTTAAGCGGCGAAGATCTGGCAGAAATAGTAACATTTCTTTGCAAAACACAGTGTTTACATTAACTTTCACTCTTATTTTACTGCAGACAGTGTGAACACAGGATATTCCACATTCTGTCTTCATTTCATTTGTTAATTTGTACAGTCCTGGAGTTTTAGGGGTTATTTTGTCCAGTTCCTGCAGTAAACACATTTTACGGTGTGTGAAGTTTTGAGTGTCATCGTTCAAAAATTCTCCACAGTCTGTACTGGGGTCAGAACTGCAGGCAGGCCAGTCCAGTACCCGTAACATCTTCCGCAGCCAGGCCCTTGCAGTGTGTATCAACTTTTTCTGATTTGGGGTTGTACCTATAAACGCTACAATACCACTCAAGTGCTATGATAGTGTGCAACACCTCCCCAGTTAGATTTTTCTTTTTCTTTAATTTGTATATTGGATTTCTTAATTTATATTCCTTTCATATGTTTCTTGTGATGGTGCTACTGGGATCTTATTTTCCCTGAGGGAACCCTTCCAAAGGGACCAATAAAGAAAGCTATCTATCTATCTATCTATCTATTTATCTATCTATCCATCTATCCATCTATCCATCTATCTATCTTTTTAAACCAGTCAATATTCTCTAATCAATACACCTCCAATAACTATACTGCTATCAGTGCTATATTATTCTTGTCTTTTTCTTCTTCTTCTTCTTGTTATTGTTGTTGTTGTTGTTGTTGTTAATTATTATTATTATTATTATTATTATTATTATTATTATTATTATTATTATTATTATTATTATTTCCTGCCAGATTTTTGCTGCATAACTCGTCCCACAGTTTCTGATATATGGACACCGTTCCAGCTCCAGGTTGTCTGGTCTGATTGTGGGATTCTGGCTTGTATACAGCTTTTAGAATTGGATGCATGGATTCCGGAAAAAAAACTATAGATTTTCCCGGAATTTCCCATAGAGAACGAACAGGATGGAAATTTACACCCTGGTTTGAGGAACTTCTGCTTTAGAGATAAAGGGGATGGGATGGGAACTGCCGACTCACATGACAATGTAAGAGAAATCTTTAATGCAGTTTCTGAAATAAAGCTGAGCCTCTAGGGCCGTCGGGCCTAGCAGTACACACGGAGCCAGCTCTGGTGGGGTGCAGGAGTAACACACGGTAAAGAAAAACATAAGGAGACCTCAGAAGAACGGACCTCAGCACACAGTCCAACAGCACCTTTAAACCTCATTCTTTATTTTTATGTTTATTTTCTTTCTTTTAAATATTTGTGTATTTCTTATTTCTTTATTTATGTAAAGCACTTGGAGTTGCCACTGTGTATGAAAGGTGCTATACAAATAATCATTTAGGGCAGAATTCCAAATACACTGACCCACACTCCTCCTCACTCCTACTTGTCGTTTATTCATCCCTCATTCCTCACGCTGCGCAACCATCCTGTGTTTCCTTCAGGAGATACGCTTTTCTAGTTGATATTAGCAGCTTTTAATCAAAGTATCCCACTTGAGATGGTCATCTAGGAGTTGATCTTGCAATAACCACTCAATCTATCAATCAATCAATCAATCACTCAATCAATCCCAATTAATGTTACATTACATAGTGAGGCAGAAGGTTCTATATAGATTCATTGCTTCAACGGCTGAGATAAAAGGAGAATGTGTTGTATACTATTCTATCTAGAAGCAAAAAGGGTCAAGCTTGTATCCACAGAAGAACATTTTTGGTGCTCTGTAGAACCATTTTTTAAAAGGTTCCATATAGAACCATCTCCATAAAGAAGAACCGTTTAAGTGTTCATTTTCTTTACTGAAGAACTTTGCTATTGTCGTGATGTCAAACTTGACATCACAATAATTGTAGAACCTTTTTTTTCTTTCACACAGCACCCTTTTCAGTTAAGGTTCTATGTAGATCCATATACACCACATTCTCCATTAACCTGAAGAACCATTTAAGCATGCACGCTTACAGAACCAAAGAACCACAAACACTTAAAGAACCTTGCATCATGAAAGCATTATTCATACAGACGAACGGAAAGAAGTGCAGAAAGATGGTTCTAGAGGTAAGCTTTCTGAAACAGATTCTATATAGCTCCAAAAAAGGGTTCTACTATGGTTACAAGCTTGATAACTATAGCAGAACCATTTTTGGTGCTGTGTAGAATGTAAAAGGGTTCTACTGTGGTTACAAGCTTGATATCATAACTATAGCAGAACGCTTTTTTGCACTATACAGAACCTAAAAGGGTTCTCCAATAGTTAAAGTTTGATAACATAACTATAGTAGAACCCTTTTTCGCACTATACAGAACCTAAAAGGGTTCTACTATGGTTACAAGCTTGATATCATAACTATAGCAGAACGCTTTTTTGCGCTATACAGAACCTAAAAGGGTTCTACTATAGTTAAAGCTTGATAAGATGCCTATAGCAGAACCCTTTTTATGCTATACAGAACCTAAAAGGGTTCTACTATGGTTACAAGCGAGATATCATAACTATAGCAGAACGCTTTTTTGCGCTACACAGAACCTAAAAGGGTTCTACTATAGTTAAAGCTTAATAACATAACTATAGCAGAACCCTTTTTGGTGGGTTCTACTATGGTTACAAGTTAGATATCATAACTATAGCAGAACACTTTTTTGCGCTATACAGAACCTAAAAGGGTTCTACTATAGTTAAAGCTTGATAACATAACTATGGCAGAACCCTTTTTGGTGGGTTCTACTATGGTTACAAGCTAGATATCATAACCAAAGCTGAACTCACTTATTGGTGTTGTTCAGAACCATATAGGACACATTCTCTATCAATCTGAACGGATGGAAAAGATTCTCTGGTTATTCTTAGTTCCATACTGAACGATTCTTTCACTACAGAAACCTTGAAGACCCATCTTTGTAAGAGTGCACGACTGGATCTAATCCAACTCCTCTCTGATAACCCATCCGGAATTTACTGCTGAGATCAGCCTGATGGGACAGTTTGAAGGCATGCAGTAGTTTGATGACTACATACCGAGGCCTTTAGTGTTGAGTGGGCGGCACTGGACGACAACTCTATTACACAGTGCAGCCACAATGATGAGCACAGCTTCAGAGCAGTGCTTCAGAGACTAGGCCTAAAAATACTGTAATAGTACAACAGTGTTATAAGTACTAGATCAATCTGGGAGATAGATAAATAGGATTTGGGCTGCTGGCTGTCCAACCAGTATGAAGGTATAGAAACACAAGCACAGCCCCTGGTTCTCCAGTCCAGCTGACCTCAGCAGTCAGATCATGCACAGTTTCACTGACCACCCCAAAGCTGAAGTGTTGGAATAGGAACGTCCCGTTCCACCTTAAATGTACCTGCTGCACCTTTTAAGGTGGAACCGGAAAATTCCAATTCCAACAAGAAGCTGGCGAATAGAAAACCCCCTTCAGCCTCGTCTGACCACCACTGTCAGTCAGAATCCAGTCTGTGTGAAATAGACGCGAACATCCGTCCAGAAATATGTAAACGTGAGGAATGTTTATGAAAATAAAGAGACTACATATCTGTTAGTGCCCCAGACAGCTAAACAGCAGCACGCAAGCTAGCTTTCAGGCTAACAAACAGCTCGAAGAAGCTTCCCAGCCTAATGACACGCAGTGGGTCACATAGTGAGTGAGCACGACAGGTGAACTAAACGTGTCTCGGTCGGAATTAAAGTCAAATTCAGCTCAAACTTACAGGTTAAATCTCTCGTAGGCGGTCGCCATCTTCACTTCCTGCCCTGCTCAGCCCTCCAGTGACGTTGCCGTACGTGACGTAAAGACGTCAGCACCGGAACCCGGAAAAAATACGAATAATAATACATTTATATAATTTAAATTTAAACATAACTATTTATTTAATGATATATATGCACTCTATATATATACGCATATATAAAAATATATTTAAGTAAATAAGTACAATTAAAAAAGTAAAAAGTTTAGTGCACTGTTTAGTGCACATTTAATGCACTGGTTACATAAATTATTTATTTTCAGTAGCGTAAATATCCCTTACGATTAAATATAGAATGTTGACTTTTTTAGTCAGAAGTAACGTAACTTTATAGTTTTTCCAATGAAACCCTTGATTTATTTTCTATTTCTACTAATAGAATGAGGTCACCACACTGTGGATTTTCCTCACATTCACTAATGACTAGATCTCGTTCATTCTCTCTTCTGTAATGGACCTCTGAAGTTATGTGTGATTACACTGTATCGACAGGGGGGGCTCTGATGTGGGGGTGCTGTTTTTCTTGATGATGTCTTCAAAAATCGCCTCTATCACACCCTGTGGCGCACTTACCTGTTCCAAAACTGATATGTTTTGTCCCATTTCCATGTCCTTGGGTCCCACATTATCCTTTAAATTAGAAGACCTTTAAAGCTACACCTAATAAGTTCTGGAGATTTGGCGACCTCTCTGGTGGAAATGTGTAATGGCATGCAACATGCGGAACAGCATCATCTAGCTCAAGTTCAAGAGGCTTTATTGTCATTTCAGCTGTATTTCAGCTGTGTTTATTTAGATATGTATCTATTTAAGACAATAAAAAGTTTTCTTTTGTCCTTTAAACATATATACATAACAAAAAAAAACAAGACATATAGAAGAAATAGTGCATTTTGTGTTGATTTTACTGTTGATTTTTTAATGCAATATACAGTAATGTAGATGATTAACAAAAATGTTCTTTCAGCCCATTTAATGCAATAATTGCATAAAACGTTATTTTTATTAAATATGCATCAATTGAAGACAAAAAAAATATTAATTAGATGACAAAAAATGCAAAAAACTGTTATTTAAAAATGAGTGTGCCAATTTATTTGGGTGGGTTAAATATGATTTGCATTTTAGTAAATAGTAAATATGCTTATGTAGTGCTGATTAAAATGTCTTTCTATTTTTATGTGTCTTCTATTGTGAACAGATTGATTCTGAATACATTTACAGGGATCAGCCCATTTTGGTTAAGAATAATAATAGAAACGTTACTACAGATTGTTAGAAATGATTTTGAGTCTGAAACCAGTAATTCAGAATAAAATACCTGTCATGATGACTGCACACATAAATCAGTTCCCAGCTCTCACTGATTGGATAAATGGTGGAGCTGGCAGCAGGCCTTTCTGGGGTTGACTAAGGTGCTACTGATGCAGGACTGAGGCCGTCTAATCAAGTGCCGAGTCTCAGTTTTAAAGTATTTTTTCTTTGGCCAAGAGATCTTACAATCATGAGCATCCAGTAGGTGGAAACAATGCTGATTGAGAGCAGAGCGACATCAATTAGTGCATAAGTGCAAAGGTGTAATCATTTGAATTGTTCTACTGAGAAGCAAACAGTGTAGACATATTTCAGCACTGTCAGTCTTTTGGCTGCGCTGTGATATTTCTGCCTTAAAAAACTCTTAAACCTTAAAAGTGTTCCCTTTGTAGGAGAAACCTCATGCAAAGTTCTCACAGCAATGATATGCAACTGAGAAACCTCAAAGAAGTATGATGGTAAACATGCTATTTAAAGTATGTTATTTTATATGTATGTGTATGTATAAAATGTATATAATTTGTATAAAATAGTATATACTCTACAGTTAACAGAAAACTTCCTTATATTATACATACTCTTAAAAATAAAGGTTCCAAAAATCATTTTTCTCACTATAGCAGCAGCACCTTTGGTTCCTTTAGGGAACATTTCGATGGATAGGTTCTAGGAAAAACCCTTAAAGAACCCTATAAACAGTTTTGACACTTCCTTTATATACAGAAATGGTCATTTGTGAAGCCAACAGCGGTTCTACTGAGTATACCTTTATTTTCAGATGCGTAAACAACCCTTAGGATCAAATATAGAATGTTGACTCTTTTTAGTCAGAAGTAACGTAACTTTATAGTTTTTTCCAATGACACACTGGTTTTATTTTCTATTTCTACTAATAGAATGAGGTCACCATACTGTGGACTTACATTCACTAATGACTAGATCTCGTTCCTCTGTAATGGACCTCTGAGGGTATGTGTGATTATGCTGTATCGGCGGTGTGCTCTGATATGGGGCTGCTGTTTTTCTTGATGATGTCTTCAAAAATCGCCTCTATCACACCCTGTGGCGCACTTACCTGTTCCAAAACTGATATGTTTTGTCCCATTTCCATCTCCTTCGGTCCCACAGGATCCTTTGAATTAGAAGACCTTTAAAGCTACACCTAAGAAGTTCTGGGGATTTGGCGACCTCTCTGGTGGAAATGTGTAATGGCATGCAACATGCAGATCAGCATCATCTAGCTCAAGTTCAAGAGGCTTTATTGTCATTCCAGTTGTTACTGTACTTTCTACTCCTTACATTTACACTCCATTATCTGTACTTTATACTCCTTACATTTACACTCCATTATCTGTACTTTCTACTCCTTACATTTACACTCCATTATCAGTACTTTCTACTCCTTACATTTACACTCCATTATCAGTACTTTATACTCCTTACATTTACACTCAATTATCAGTACTTTATACTCCTTACATTTACACTCCATTATCAGTACTTTCTACTCCTTACATTTACACTCCATTATCTGTACTTTATACTCCTTACATTTACACTCCATTATCAGTACTTTATACTCCTTACATTTACACTCCATTATCAGTACTTTCTACTCCTTACATTTACACTCCCATTATCAGTACTTTATACTCCTTACATTTACACTCAATTATCAGTACTTTATACTCCTTACATTTACACTCCATTATCAGTACTTTCTACTCCTTACATTTACACTCCATTATCTGTACTTTATACTCCTTACATTTACACTCCATTATCAGTACTTTCTACTCCTTACATTTACACTCCATTATCAGTACTGTCTACTCCTTACATTTACACTCCATTATCAGTACTTTCTACTCCTTACATTTACACTCCATTATCTGTACTTTCTACTCCTTACATTTACACTCCATTATCAGTACTTTCTACTCCTTACATTTACACTTCATTATCAGTACTTTCTACTCCTTACATTTACACTCCATTATCTGTACTTTCTACTCCTTACATTTACACTCCATTATCAGTACTTTCTACTCCTTACATTTACACTCCATTATCAGTACTTTCTACTCCTTACATTTACACTCCGTTATTATATTTACATTGTACTAAACTACATTCATGTTTAATGGGCGTATATGAGCTGAAACAGGAAGCCTAGTGCTTCCCAAATTTATCAACATTAACATTTTAATATAACATTATAGTCATTATGACTTTTAGAAGAATGGGGTTTTTGGGGAGGTGGGCTAGTGCACTATAGACCCCTGTGGTGCAACCTAAGCTTTTGTTCTTAATGCCATTTTTTTCCTTACGTTACTTTTACTTTTATGCTTTAAGTAGTTTTGAAAGCAGTACTTTTACACTTTTACCTGAGTAAAAATCTTGAGCTGATACTTCAACTTCTTCAGAAGTATTTTTTTAAACCCTAGTATCTGAACTTCTACCTGAGTAATGAATGTGAATACTTTTGACACCTTTGGTGACCGGATATATAAATTGTAATTAACATTATATTCTAGACTCCTACTCTGATGATTGAAGTACATTAAGGATTTTTTAAGAGAACTACATCAATATGAGCGAAATTTTACCTTTAGCAATATTATGTTGAATTTAAATTTGAGACCTAAAAAAAACAAGCTTGTGCTTGTTTAGGAATTACAATAAATCAGTGGAGCTCAAGACCAAAAATCCTGGACAGGTGGCAACCATACTCCCAGTGGACACGAACCCCAGTGGTCTTCAATATTTTACAATGTGTGGTATAGTCCTGACCATAATGGTCATTTGGAAACTACTGTCCACAGTCTTTCACTTACTTCCAGTACTTCTGGAACTGAAACAGTGTCCAGCATTCCCCCTTCAAAGTGTCCTCAGCTGTGTGAGCTGTTGTAACTTCTTTTATTGCCGTCAAAAGGAAGAGGGAGACCAGTTCAGAGTACAAGCTTTATTCTTGAGGATACCGTGGTACAGATGCTCTGGGAGGAGCTCTCAAAACATGGTGTTCCCTGGTTTTGACAGCCGCACAGTCTTATAGACCTGCCTCCTTGTTCCCTCTGGCCCATGTAATCCGTCTGGCCAAGTCGTTAGGCTTGTTCAAGATACAGCTGTGCCGGCCTTGGTGGTCAGCAAGAGCAGCCGGATGCAGTTGGGGGAGGAGGTTCGAAAAGAGCCTCAACTCGGACAGTCGTCACCCGCAGCCTACGTGAACAACGGCGGGTCTCAAAGCGGTGTTTGCTCTCTTTACAGCTGATGAAGTAGACCCAATAGAAAAAGAGTAGAAAGAAAGAAAAGAGGTAGAAACAGTAGAAACAAAGAAAAGAAGTAGAAAGAATAGAAAGAAAAACTGATCCAAATGCAATAGTGATGTAGTGCTTTTAAAGACAGTTACAAATCACAAGAGCATTTCAGAGCACTTTAGAAGATCAGAGTATAAATCTACACTTGAGTCTCTTCATGATCTGAAATACTAATTTATTATTATTATTAAAAAGAAATATGTTGAATACTGCATGAAAATGAACTGTCCTGCTACTAGATATGATAGTATTAGTGTAAATATGGGGTCTTTAAAAAGTTTTAGAGTAGAAACTAATTTTACAATGAAAAGAATCAAACATCAGAGGTGTCCACAGAGCTTCTGACCAATGAGGATTAAGCTCTGTCGTCATCAAGCCGTCTCTCGGCTCGCGCAGTTAGTGGAGAGCAAGTGCAGCAACTGTGTGTGAAGCCTGCAGCGCCTCACACTCGCGAGATGTTAACGTAGTATGTCATCGTGAAGCGATGGTGGCGCCGACTCAAGTCAAACAAAAAAACTAACCAACATGCACCGCACCGAGCCAGGCAAGACATAACGCCTGTTACTGCCATAAATGACGAGATTCACTCAACCATAAACCTCTCACAACCTCGGTAGCATTCAGTGTGCCCACCCATATAAACCACAAATACCATGGTATGTAAAAAATATCCACAACAGAGCTATGAACTCTGTTCATAGTATATATAATATAATATATAGCATTCATTATCTGCTTTATGATCTTAACAGTCTAGTTTGTCTTTGATCATGCATCAGTGTTCTTACAGTGTTTCTGACGCCTGCTTGACTGATAATTGTAGTTTACATGTCATCTCCAGTGCACCCCTTTAATTGATTCCATCATACAAATGTTATACTTGTACTCTTACATAATAACACAACAGAGTAATATGCAATTAAATACTAGAACAATATGGATATTATTAATTATTTTGTGGTTGATTTGACAGGGAAAAAATTCGGAATGAAGATAAATGTGGTTTGTGGCGTCTCGGTGCTCAGTATGTTGGGAGATAGCCGTGTGCTGTTTACAGACAGTGACAAATAGCGATTCCTAATGACTGATTGTCATTTAGGATAAATCACAGCTGGAGAAATATGGTTCCAGATAATGGAGTGGTTGAGGGATGTCTAGAGGTATCGGAGAAGTCCTTGCATTGGGGACTTTCTGACTGACAGACAAATGAATTCTCTCATTTCATGTTCAAGCTGTAGGTGAAATTTTGTCATCCAAAAATGATGAATGTTGTCGAGACATGTAAAGATGCAGGAATTAATTAGTTCCCAACTGTGGAGAAGAGTAAACAGCTGGCCCTCGTCCCTCTGGCAATGGCACGTGAAGCAGTGATCTCTGAGGATTAGCTCGAGGGGCTTCTACTTAACCCAGAGGTAGAACAGCAGAGGACCAAATACTCAATCTTGTGGAATATATATATATATATATACATATATATATATAAATACATATGGGTTTATATGAAGTATAAATTTATGTGAAGTATTATGTGAAGTGCAGTACCGTCGGCTGCTCTCTGCGCGCGAGAGAATTATTCTCGCTCGAGTTTTCAGAGGCGGTGGGTTTGACAGTTTGGGGGGACATGGGCTTCCCAAGCGTGACTCAGCAAACTAGCTACTGGTGGTAGCCTAGCGGGTGGAAATGATCATACAGTTAAGCCCGCCCACTTAGAGGGAAGATATGATTGGTCAGTTTTACTGTCATTTGAAATTGGTATGGGTTGAATTAGAACTGCCTGGCCCCCTCTGTACATGAACAGCGGGACCACCAATCAACACCATTCTGCGAAGGCAACACAGTCCTTATAGGGGGAGACACAGACTCACAGGCTTCCACTTAACCCCTCACATTCCAAAACAGATTGAATAGACACGTTTAAATAATTTATTTGTCTATATTTTTGTTTAGATGTTAATTGTCAAACTGTAAGTAGAATATATATATATATATATATATATATATATATATATATATATATATATATATATAGTATAACTAGCATACTGAGTATTATTATATATTATTATTATTATTATTATTATTATATTAAAACTTGGTTGGTAGAACTGGGTTTGTAGAACTGAAGGCCTATTTTGATAGAAATCATGAAGGTATTTTAAAAACTAGTGTGTGTGTGTGATGTAAATGACAAGAATGTACCACCTCCACCAAAAATAAATGCCTTAAAATGTTTATTACATTAACACCTTAATAGGGCTAGATACCTGTTAGATACCTGATACCTGTACAACTCATAAGATCCAAAACACTCAATATATTTTAACCAAATTTTGTAAAAATTAGGTAAGCAGGAATATTACAACTCATTTCCACCCCGTATGTGTAGGAGTTTTCTGTGTAAGGATATAGAGGAGCATAGAATGTATTTAAGTTACTACAATCATAGTCTTGGATAGTATTTTCTAATTGTGGCGCTACTTTGTCTGGTCCGACTAAAATAAAAAAAATATTCTGATATATTGTGTATTATGGAAACATCTTGAAATATCATCATATTACATTTAAACATATTATCCAGCTCTTCATTCGTTCACTATCACAGACAGACAGGAGGAGCGCTAGAAGAAAAGTCCTGGCTGTGTTAATACCATGACATACACTTTCCTTCTAAATGGGGATGGAACTCCACTGTGAGAGAGAAAGGAGCTTACCTTTGTGTCATTAGGCAACAGAGAGCACCAACTCACACAGGGGAATCCCCGAGTTTCAGTCTGCTCTCTCATTCCAACCTCAGCCCCCATAGACTTCCGCCTACAGCTCCACCTAAAGGTAAAGCAAGGTGTGTGAGTCAGACGCGTTCACGCATGCGTTAATGGGGGCCAGACAGAGCCGTCACAGATGCCTTACACATGTTTGCGAGTGACCTCATTCATTCGCTGGGTTCAGATGAAGGGCTGCATTGTCAGCTCCATCTGTCTGCTGACAGGTTCCTCTTCTATGTGTGTTCTGATTGTAAAAACACCTTAATGTGGTCTTAAGTGGTGGATCAAAGCCCCCAGGCCTTCTTGTGGGCTTATTCAGCACTCCAGGACCCCTATCTGTCAAACAAGTATCTCCAAAATGGCAACTTTACAGGAGAGAGCAAAAACAGTCTTTCTTTGTAATGTAAGTTAATGGAACCAGAATTTTCCCCAAGCTATTTTGGAGCATTTCTATTGGTCCATTCCTCATATAATTTTCTCACAATGTGAACAGCAGCTGCTGCGTTCAATTAAGGTAGAAAAATAAAAATCGACAAAAATTGATATACTTGTCTATTTTTGGATTTTGCGTTGCTGCTCGTGTACCTTTATGAGGTGCTGGATGGCGTGTTGTTGTTGTTTTTTTTGGGTCATGGCAAACGTGTGAATGCAACATTAGAGATGCGTTTTATTAAATTAGCTCCACTCTGATTGGCTGCTCAGTATTTCGCCACATCCATGAAAACACTGAAACACTCCTTATAACCTAAGTGTGAGTGGGCGGGGCTAAAATGCTACAGGCTGAATGAGTGGGCTCACATAGAGCTACTCCTCCAGCACATGATACTCAGCTCAGCTCAACTCGGCTCGACTTGAGTATTCTTTGGTACTCTTACTGGTGCTGGTGCTGATGTTTACATTTCAGACTTTTTCTTCCCCGACCCAGTTTTACTTCCTCTGGTCACTGAGAATATGAAATTAGGCATCGTACAAACATCAGAAGTGGTTTGTTCCATTTACTCAAAGAAATGTGCTCACGTAATTCATAAATATTAAATATAATATGTAGCTTTTCACTGTTTCACTGTTCCTCCATTCACCAGTAGATAAGATAACAAAAAAAAGAAATAATAAAAATATGTACAAAATATACAAAGTATAATAATATAAGTTGAAGTAAATGAAAGTATTTTTATAGTTAAAGAATAAAAAAAAAAGTTATGTGTGCTTTTATGTGCAAGTATGAAGAGCAGTTGTTAGTACTGTGGTTCTTTAGCTGCTACACTTCTTCACTACAGCCTGTTAAGTTGGAGACGATGATTAATTTTCTTGTGTTAGTAAATTAGCTGCTTAACTAATACTATTAGTGAATAGTGGTTTACTACTCTAGTATTAGGTAAATGCAGAGTGCTCTGTTTTTGAGGATGGACTAAAAGAAATGGCCTTAAATGGCTTGTTCCATTGACTTACATTTAAAATAGATAGGTAGGTAGGTCCGCTCGACTTGAGTACTCTTTGGCACTCTTACTGGTGGTGTCAGATCCAGCGAGATTCTGATGTAACAACACTGGAGACTTCTGATTGGTCACTCTAACACCCTAACACCAGCTGCCAGATTAGCGTAGCATCTTGTGACACTAGAATCATCTCGTCATCTGAACTCTGATGTAGTGTTTCCTGAAGTCTCCTGTTTATTTGCAGCAGTCTTTTTACCATCAGCCAAAATATGAGCACCAAATTTCATTCCCCATCACTGCGACAGCCGGCTACACTTAGAGGTACCATATCTGCAGTGGGAAACGAGGTACCTGGTTGAAAACGTGATGGAAAAGCTGCTTAAATATGTTTGATTTCTAATGATATCACAACAAAAGCTTATTTTCCATTTACAGACTGGAAGGACTGGAAAGTGGATGATTTTTTACATAATCAACCCTTTAACATAAAGAAGCCTTGATTAGCTCAGCAGGTATTGGATGGTAGCTATAAATAATACTGGGCTTCCCGGAGGAGAGGTCTGAAATGGCTTTATGACAACATTAATAGACATGAAGCACAACATATCAAATTAATGTAATTACCACACACACGTTTGTCTTACTATATTAGTGAGGTCATCCATAGGTTTCTATTGATCTTTGTTTTACTATAACTAAATAATACTACACCGAAACCTAACCCTAAACTTAATCTCAGTCCCCAAAAGACTTTTTCTTTTTTCTGCTCTATAAGATTTTTTTAATTTGATTTTTGGAGAAAATAACATGTGCTAAAATTCCTAGACTAGTATATATACTAGCGTATAAATATACCTCTACAAGAACACACCCACACACCCACACACACATACACACAATATATATATATATATATATATATATATATATATATATATATATATATATATATATATATATATATATTTATATCATATAATGCAATAAACATGGGGCATTGGTGAAAAAATACATAAAAACAAAAAAAAAATTATAAATAATACCAGGGCAACATTAATAGACATAAAGCACAACTTATCAAATTAATGTGATTTGTATATTTTTTTTAATATTCGTTTTTTTTGTCTTACTATATTGTTGTGCCCACTGAAGAGAGTTAGAAAATGAGGTAGAGGGGGCTTGTCAGTATGAGTTTTGGGAGCGTGAGTAAGCACAGAAACTCCACAGCCTTTAACCCTCCTCCACAGCCTTTATCTCCTCCACATCCTGGTGCTTTATGGTGCGGAGAAGTTCCCCTGTGTTGCTCAAGGTGCTGCTGAGGGGCTCTTTGTTCACAGCACCACCCTGCTGAAAACCTGGGTGAGCAGAGCTGGGCAAGCCCCTTACAACCACGCACACACACACACACACACACACACACACACACACACACACACACACACACACACACACACACACACACACACACAGACTTACACACACACACCGGTAGGATAGTATGGACAGTAGAACAGTTGAACAGTGGGGATTAAGATGTAAATATGATGACAGTGAGGCCGCTGTAAAGAAAAGACAACAAAAACTGATGAATGTAGCAGACGCATCATATATAAATAAATAAATGACAAATAAAAATTGTTAACAGTACAAGTAATGATATTATTACTATTCAACTGCATTAGTAATGATATCATTACTATATTTAAATAAGAAATATTTATATAATAATTATAATAAATAGATATTTCTTACAATAACAACAAGATTATAATAATAAAAGGTTGAAAATAGTGTATAACAATAACAGTTCACATGATTAATCATAAACATATGTCATGGGTGAAAAAATAAATATATAAATAACAAATACAAAATGAATAATAATAGAAAATAATAATTTACAGTAGATGTGACAGACAGACAGATAGATATAAAAGCCCACAGATAGATATTAAATAAGCTGTGTCATGGATAAATAAAAAAATACAGATATAAAAACCAATATAATATATATTTATAATAGATAGATAGATAGATAGATAGATAGATAGATAGAATTACCTATTATGGTAATTCTATAATAATTCTCTCTCTCTCTCTCTCTCTCTCTCTCTCTCACACACACACACACACACACACACACACACACACACACACACACACACACACACACACACACATCAACTTCATCATCAAGAACACGTCACACCACACAAGCTGTCATGGAGAGTGGTCAGTCACTGACCCCATGATGAAAAACACCACAGAGAGGAAGTCACTGATCACACAAGACTAACTCTGCTGCGGTTATTTCACTGTCATTGTGATATTACATCCTGGGCACTCGTTCTTCTGACTCATGACTCTCTCATAATCTCTTTACATTTCAGACTTTTTCTTCCCCGGCCCAGTTTTACTTCCTCTGGTCGCTGAGAATATGAAATTAAGCATCGTACAAACATCAGAGGTGATTTGTTCCATTTACTTAAAGACATTAACTAAATACTAAATACTAAATAACATAAATATTAAATATAATATGTAGCTTTTGTGAGAAACCCACAGTTTTACTCAGTTTATAGTAATTACTATTTAGTTGCTAATACTTCTTTTGTGTTATATTGGATGTACTGAAGAGTTCTGCTGCAGCTGTATCTTCTCTGGTTCTTTAGCTGCTACACTGCTTCACTACAGCCTGTTAAGTTGATTGACAGTTGAGACAATGATTCATTTTCTTGTGTTAGTAAAGTAGCTACTTAACTAATACTATTAGTGAATAGTGGTTTACTACTCTAGTATTAAGTAAATGCAGAGTGCCCTGTTTTTGGAGATGGACTAAAAGAAATTGCCCTAAATTACTTGTTTCATTGACTTACATTTAAAATAGATAGGTAGATAGACAGACAGACAGACAGATGGATAGATGAACAAATGAGAAATAAACATGTGGCATGGATAAATAGATAAATAAATAAATAAATAAATAAATAAATAAATAAATAAATAAATAAATAAATAAATAATGACATAAAAGAATAAAAACAGAAACCAACTGTATTAATACCAATACAATAAAATAATAATTTACAGTAGATGTGATAGATAGATAGATAGATAGATAGATAGATAGATAGATAGATAGATAGATAGATAGACAGATATATCTAGATAGATAGATAGATAGATAGATAGACAGATATATCTAGATAGATAGATAGATAGATAGATAGATAGATAGATAGATAGATAGATAGATAGATAGATAGATAGATAGATAGATCGAATCAGTTCTACACTTACAGACTATAACTCATCTGTTTCTCTGTATACTGTGTTTTTTAATGGTCAGGACCCCCACAGGACCACCACAGAGCAGGTACTATTAGGGAGGTGGATAATTCTCAGCACTGCAGTGACACTGACATGGTGGCTGTGGTGTGTTAGTGTGTGTTGTGCTGGTGTGAGTGGATCAGACACAGCAGTGCTGCTGCTGCTGGAGTGTTTAAACACCTCAGTGTCACTGCTGGACTGAGAACCGTCCACCAACCAAAACTATCCAGACAGCAGTGTCCTGTGGGCGGCGTCCTGTGTCCACTTAATGAAGAACTAGAGGAACACAAACTGTGCAGCAGCAGATGAGCTACTGTCTCTGACTTTACATCTACAAGGTGGACCAGCAAGTAGTAGGAGTGTCTAACAGAGTGGACAGTGAGTGGACACAGTGTTTAAACACTCACAACAGCACAACACACACACTAACACATCACCATCACAACAGTGTCAATACACACTGGCATGCTATGAGGAATTGTGTGTAATATTAAAATATAATATATGTTTCATTTACAAACCAGTTATTTAGATTTCAGGGTGACTCTGAAGAGCATAAGGAGCGTAGCTCATATTCATGAGAGCAGCGTTCAGCCTGGTTTTCATTTCTAATGTGTAGTTTTTGTAGAGCTCTAAAAGGAAAAAGGAAACCGAGTGGCTGAGAATTTAAAACCTGTGAAAATAGAGACACACTTCTGCACAGTTTAACACACCACTACTGAATCTAACACGATGGAGATGCTTATATGACAGATATGTAGAAATTCTGAGAATCGAGATCTGGCTAGTTTAGTAAGAGACTATAAAAAGGTCCAGCTTCCCTTTTATCTGTAGTCTGCATTGGAAGATCTTTCTCATATTTCTCTTCTCTTCACGAGTTCAAATCGCCGGTAGCCCACACATGGTGCTCCTCTCATGTTTCTAGACCTACACATAACCTGTTTCAGCCAAAAACTGAATTATGATTATGAAGTAAGACGTTCCAATGGCTGTTCGTTCTGACTCACGGCTGAGTCTGATTCTGAGTGTTTTCCTTTTCTAGTCCCTTCTTCTGCTCTTTGTGAACCTGACTGCACCAGTTTTTGCATACCTCGCATAATGTTTGCATAGCTTTGCAACCCACCCTCCCTATAGAGCGTTATGGAACTCATCAATCATACTAACACACCACCACCACGTCAGTGTCACTGCAGTGGAGAGAATAATCCACCACCCAAATAATAATGCCTACTCTGTGGTGGTCCTGGTGGGACCTCCTAAATGAGCTCTTTGAGCCCTTGAATGTCTCGAAATTGAAATTCTGGTCTCTGGTCTCTACGTATGCCCTCCGTTAGAGGAGAAATACACTTGTGTAGCTGCTTCACCCACCAATCTGAGTCTCTTAGGTATTCTAACTGACCTCAGGGTGGCGCTGTAGCAAACTGGTTTACCCAACTGTAACTATACCCGAGATACCTATAAAAAAAAAATTTCACAATATGCCATAAAAGTATTTGTAAATCTGAAAACGTGCCCTACTGGTAGGAGGAGTGAATTATTATCTATTTGTAACACTGCAGTGACACTGACGTGGTGCTGGTGTGAGTGGATCAGTCACAGCAGTGCTGCTGGAGTGTTTAAACACCTCAGTGTCACTGCTGGACTGAAAATAGTCCACCAACCAGCAACATCCAGCCAACAGCGTCCTGTGACAAAATATTTGGATCGTGCAGCCTAAGCAGTCCCCAGGTGGTTGCTAGGTTGTTGCTGAATGGCAATGTAGGTGGATGCACATGCTATGTGATGTTACATAATCCCAGGTGACTGGTAAGGTTCTCCACCTGGTTAATAGGGTGTTACTAATGCTCTTGGATCAATACGACATCAACTGGGCGCACAAACTTTTGGACCCCATTCATTCCTATATACAGCTAACAATGATTATGAGCCACCTAAGCTTATGATTTAAAATCCTTTATTTTATCAATAAGTGTATGTCCACCAGTAAGAACACCAGATCTGATTAGAACAGATGTAAATAATCATACATACAATACAAAGTAACATGAATATGTTATTGTGAGAGAAGTAGATCAGATCTTGATCCAGTTTGAAGAACAAAGTTAGGTTCCAGATTTCTCCTGGACGCCCCAGACATTGTATGAATGCGTTCAGTTCCTTCAGCAGCAAATCTTGATTTAGCTTAATGAAGTACTGAGCAGTCAAAGCTCAAAATAATACTGGGTTGTTTATAGAAGGAGAAGCTCGGAAAGGGTTAAAAAGACACACTGACGTATGTAAAAGCACTACTTACTGTATTAATACTGTTTAAATATTTAAATAATAAACTTCCTGTCTGTAAAAATAGCTGTTTAACTATAATAATGTCCATAAGCGACTAAAACCTTTACACAGTACTGTATACAGAATTGCACAACCTTAGACTGTGACTATACAAGGACGCTTATAGGGGTTAAAGAGAAAAGACCAGTAAGTGTGAAGGTCTGACGGAGGGGAATGACGTCCTGATTTCCACTACTGACGTTGGCCGGCTGGCGATGCTGGAGCCAACATGGGGTCGCAGGCTACTTCACACACTGACTGTAGAAGGCTCCGTGGAGTGTAGCTCTACTTTTTTCCCCTCCTGATATTTAAAAATTTCTTTTCTCCGTTCAGGTTGAGACTGAGGGTAAACAGCAGGGGATCCCCTCATCCAGCCCCTCAGTTTTCACCCCAACTCTCCACCTACGCTTGCAGAGAAGTGCTCAGGTCCACTGTAGCACTTTAAAATGTCCTACTTTCAGGTCCTTAATTTTCTAGTGAAACTCGCGTCTCTTTCACACCTCCACCTCCCCTTTCCGCCCACAGACACACTCATGCTCTGCAGTGCGGTCGACCAAACTACACTGACTTTTGCATAGAAAAAAGTGAAGGTGTGATCTGATGCTATCTGTCGTTAAGTAAGTGCAGTACATACAGTGGGGACCTGCCACAGTCCCCACATTAAACAGTTTTATTAGGAAATGCTGGCCAGTTCCAAACAGGGCTGCAGACGCAGTAGTAGTGAAATTCACCATCGGAGGTGACGTGGAACAGCAGTGTCAGCTGTATTCACCAGAGAGTACGTCACGCCCTCCACCAAGCTGACCTGCACAGCTTCTTCTTACTTATCTCCTTATTCAAACTTGTTTGGTGAAATTGTTTTCAGTCTTTCTTTCTTTCTTTCTTTCTTTCTTTTTTCTTTCCCGTCTTTCTTTCTTTTCAGCATTTCTTTCTTTTCAGTCTTTTTTTCTTTCTTTCTTTCTTTCTTTCTTTCTTTCTTTCTTTCCTTCTTTCTTTCTTTCTTTCTTTCTTTCTTTCTTTCTATTCAGTCTTTATTTCTTTTCAGTCTTTTTTTTCTTTCTTTCTTTTCAGTTTTTCTTTCTTTTCAGTCTTTCTGTCTTTCTTTCATTTCAGTCTTTCTTTCTTTCTATTCAGTCGTTATTTCCTTCTTTCTTTCTTTCTATTCAGTCTTTCTTTATTTCTTTCTTTCTTTTCAGTCTTTCTTTCTTTCTTTCTTTCTTTCTTTCTTTCTTTTCAGTCTTTCTTTCTTTCCAGTCTTTCTTTCTTTTCAGTCTTTTTTCTTTCTTTCTTTTCAGTCTTTCTTTTTTTTCAGTCTTTCTGTCTTTCTTTCTTTTCAGTCTTTCTTTCTTTTTAGTCTTTCTTTCTTTCTATTCTTTCTTTCTTTCTTTCTTTCTTTCTTTCTTTCTTTCTTTCTTTCTTAATCATAAGGCATACTGAGAGTGCCCATATAAGGAAGTCCAGTAGGTTTTCCTCTTTGGAAAAAACGTATATCTTTTTTTCTAATTTTTTTTACCTTTATTAGTCACACATTAAATAATACTTATACACAATAATGTTACCAAATTGACAAAATTATCCCCCACCCCCGAAGGACAAAGACAAAAAAAAAAAACACAAACAAACAAACTGCAATGTCTATATTCACACATCAGAAATAGTCCATAATAGAAGCACTGTAGTAATGTTAAACTTCACATCTACTTCAAGGTAGTAGCTGTAGATATCAATCTTATTTTAACAGATGGTTATGGAGAATTGGAAGAAGACATAAAGGTGATTAAACTTCCCCATATTGTTTTAAATGTCTTAGGCTTTTTTCTAAAATTGTACAGAATCTTTTTGTGTGGAACATAAGAAAACATTGAAAAGTTTGGAGGCTCACTGTTTTTCCACTTCTGGGTTATACATTTGTTCTCAGCAATTAAGGCCAGTTTAATAACCTAATAGATAAAATGTATATCTTATTAAAAAAAACTTCTGCAATAAATAAATAAATACCTGTGTATGTGCAATTCTGCACACATATGGAAATATAACTATCCTAAAACTTAGATCAGATTAGAACAGGGGAGTTTAATTAAAGCTCAGTAAGTTCCAGTTAAAGAAAATTTCCTCGGGCCAGTCATCATTTCTACCGTGTGTTCTGATTCAGTGGTGTATCCTGTTTACTGAAGTAGTCTAGTATCAGCATCTTATACCATCAGCTACTGAAACACCAACACATCACACATACCGTTTAGTATATTTCAGTATATTTACTTTAAATGCTGAACTGAATGAACTGTTTTTAAACTTCTACTCACTTCAGTAAAAACAAGATATAAACACTACCAGAATTAAATCGTTTAGTTTATTGGTTTGGGTCGTAGGACAATGTCGGGGTCTGGACCTGGACCGCGGACCACCAATTAGTGACCTCTGGATTAGATTATTATTATTTTTATTTTTCTACTATTTATTTAACTAAACCGACTAACCTCCTCACTGTATTACAATAACTTCTCTGTACACATATAATAAAACTATAAAGTAAAACTTGTGAATGTTCATATCACCATGTAATATTCTCTATCTGTCGACTCAGACCTGTATATGTATATATATTTTTCTCTTAGTTAAATACTTGTTAACAGTCTGTGTGCTTGTCTGATCTGTTTAATATATTATATGTCATATATGTGTGACTCACTGAGACTGAAATCCTTTATTTTATCAATAAGTATATTTCCACCAGCAAGAACACCAGATATTATTAGAACAGATGTAAATAATCATACATACAATACAAAGTAGAGAAGTAGATCATATCTTGAGCTCCAGTTTGAAGAACAAAGTGTAGTTCCAGATTTCTCCTGGACGCCCCAGACATTGTATGAATGTGTTCAGTTCCTTCAGCAGCAATCTTGATTTAGCTTAATGAAGTACTGAGCAGTCAAAGCAGGTATTAGATGAGAACTGTAAATAATACTGGGTTGTTTCCACAAGGAGAAGCTTAAACAGGGATAAATAAACACGCTTACTTACTGTATTAATACTGTTTGAATATTTAGATAATAAAGTGTTTTACTGAGTAAATAAAAATAAAGTAAATAAAGACATAAAGTGATTCTAATTCTTATTAGATTAGATTAGATTAGATTAGATGACCTTTATTTTCGTAATTGAAATGTACATGGGCGGCGTTGAAGCTCAATAAGAAGATCAATATACAAAATTAAGCATTCATTTCTATTCACTTCACTACCTACAGTAATGTTACTACCAAACCCAGTACATTTGTTCTCTGTATATTTTTATAGAAAGTCAGTGAAAACGCTAAATAACACTGATGTTCCAAAGTTTGGAATTAATGTTTTCAACAACATATAACCAATTTGTTTGCAGTTTAATAAATAAAACTATTCTAAAACTATTCTAATGTCTAATGTTATTTCTATTTTTTTTAATTCATCACATAAAAACTAACAGGACTCTAGAAACAGTGATATCAATAAAGAATAAATAGAATTTAATGAAAATACAAATCACAGTTTATACATTATATGTAATATATAATACAATAATATGTATAGTGTCATTGTATTCAATTCACATACAAATCACAAAAACATTCCTGGAATGACGGAATAAAGAAAAACTAAGAATTCCTTCCGATGAAGAGTTTGTAATATTTAAAACCGCATTGGCTGCGATTTTCAATAAAACAATAAAAGAAAGTTTGAAAACGCGGCAAGTGGCTCCAAACTTTTGAGCGGTAACGTATGAGACTGTTAAGGAGCTGATTTATTCACACTTCTACAAGAAAGCTAACAACATTGCAGCAAGCTCAACTCACATCAAAGGCCTGACATCCTCACCAAAAGCCCCGTGAATCAGCAAACTTCCTCAAATGTGCTGGTTAAGATGTTTTCTTAGTAGAACACAGAGTGTAAGAAGCTGGTGTTGGTACATAACAGTGTTAAAGTTACAACCTCAACAAAAGATGGTTCTTCAAAGGTTCTTTAGTAAAGGGAATGGTCTTATTTAGAACCATGTGTTCTATAGAGAACAATATGCATGGTTCGTTGCATGGTGAAATTGGTCCTTCCGACTGATAGTACTGTACAGCGTCATAGGGCAGCAGTGTTCCACAATGTTCAGCAGAGATTTCCTAATTTAAGAGGTCCTTATTTGGACATACTGCTGAGTAGAAAATGACTCATGAATTAAGTGGCCTGTAATTCAGTAACTACATGAATGTGTATAATATATTTACGTGCATGATGAATAAGGAATAGAAGTGAATGTCGAGATGGGATGGTTAACATTAGAGGTTCCCCTTTAAAGCAAATATCAGTTTCAGTGTTGATACTGAACTGAAAATACTTCACAGGAAAATCCACGTACCTGAGCTGCTACATTCAGCTGCTGTGTAAGTCTGGGTTAATATTAGTCAATATAGTTATTAGGAGAGCAGGAGAAACTGCTGGACTCTCAGCATAATGATAGCCTTAATTTAGCCTTCAGCATAGCAGCCTGCTAGCTGGGCCAGTGTGTCCTTGAGTCCTGCCAGAGGTGCCCCTCCATCGGTCAGGTTTATCACTCAGCTGTGGGATCTTGTGGCCTCTCTGTGCTTTAACCAAGCCAGAAAGCAGTAAAGAGTGATGATATTTACTATCTCCAATGCTCAGAGATGTAGTGTGAGTCAACAAAATGCATAAGACATACAAAGAAAAATCATTCAGCTCCGCATTTTGCTGCCAGAGAAGCTGTTCGGTGTCACGTATACACACCACAGGTTTATCCACATACTGTTCAGCTCAGTTTTTAACTCTTTTATACATACATATTTACTTAAGCTGTTCAACACAGTTTTTACATTATAATGTCTTATGGTTGCCATCAAAAGAAAAATGTGTGCCTCTATTTTGGTGATTTTTGTGTTTATGCATCATCTGAATGTATAATATATATATTAGGCATGTATGGAACTACAGATAATAATCAAAAAACTTATATTATAGTGTCGCTGCTTTGGTATATCATTTTTTTCTCTCTTTTTTTCTATATAGTGTGAATGCAGCAGCTGCTGTTGACATTGTGTGAAAATGTCATGATGAATGGACCAATAGAAATACTCCAGAAAATTCTGGTTCCATTGACTTACATTCAAATATATATATAAATTACTCTGTATTGGCCTATATGTAAGGATCAAGTATCAGGTATGTACGGAACTAAAGATGCCGCTGTCCTATTTTCTATATAGTTTATATGCAGTAGCTGCTGTTTACAGTTTCATGATGAACGGACAAATAGAAATGCTCTAAAATAGCTTGGAAAAAAATTCTTACATTAAGTAAAGTTGGTTCTTGCCAATTTGGAGATCCTTGGGTTTTTTTTGGGCAGATATTATATTTACACAAGCAAACCCTGAACACAAAAACATGTCTCAGCTGATCAGTACACTTGGGGGGAAATTTGAGTGAAGCTAAACTTGCCTTGCGTCGAAACAATTGACAGGCATTTGTAATGAGCTTCATGAATTAAATCAAACAATGGCGGCTGAGTGATGTCATAAGGATTGTCATCACATTCGTTTATAAAGGCACGCTGGAATCACCCCGAGAGCTGAGCTCACACTATGCCTTAATTTCCTGTCCTGCTATTTAAGGACCGATACGAGGAACTGCACCAGTCACAGTTAATGACCTGGTGTGTTGATATTCTGTAGGTTGGGTTTTCACAGGGATCCTGTTTGTCATATGAATATGTGGGCGGAAGCTCAGAGCCTGTTCTTCCAACCCATCCTGCTGTGTTAATCAGTTATAGGATGAGTGAGTTGATATACCACTGCAACAATGGAAACACAATAATAATCACAAACACTAATTATTCTGATCACTGTGTACAATTAGCAGCTTTTTAAAAAACCTCAGAGGAATAACGAACCAATGGCTACAGAGGCCATCTTAAACTGTAGGATTACTGTGAGCATTGCTCTACTGTTGCTTTTTACATTTACATATGTGTTTACACAGCTTCCATTCTTTTCAGGAGACTCACCTCCAAAGTTCAGTCTTAGAAGTTGGTTGAGCTGGTTTTCTGCTTCTCACCATCCCAAAAATCCCAAACACATTCATTGATGTTGAGGGCTCTGGACTGTGGGTGGTCAGTCCACCTGTTTCTCTCTTTTCTACACATCCCTTTCAGACCCTGAGGTGTCTTCTCACAGTGGAAGGATGGACAGAAACACCTGTGTATCTTCTCAGATCTGAAGCTTGATGTTCTCCTTAATCTTAAAGCTTTAAGTACTGCTTATGTTGCTGCAGTGTTGGTGGGTCTACCAGCTCCTCCGGGTGGTTGATAGCAGTCCCTGATTGAGTCGGGAAACTTTTTTCCCACTCATCATCGTTTGGCTTTTCTCCTTCTGTGTGCAGGGAGGTTTATCTTCTCTTCTCCGAAATATGTCCTGAAAATGAACACATGGCAGAGGCCCCACAGGGGTGCAGTGGGTATTCCTATGGAGTGTCAGTGCCCTTTTATCTTGGGGCAGTTGTGGGCTGGATGTTGGAGAACCAGCCTTGGGATTGGAAGGTCGCTGGTTTGATCCTCTGAATCGACAGGACACGACTGAAGTGCCCTTGAGCAAGAAACCTAACTCTAACCTTACCCCCGACTGCTCTCCGGGCACTGTGAATGGGGCAATTGTGCTTACTGCCCCCTAGTGTGTGGTTTCACTAGTGTGTGTGTATGAGGGTGTTAGTTACATTTACTCAAGTACATTGGTGGATTTGTACTCTTCTTTCTAATAGTAATAATTATAAAACATATTGAGCTGCCACTAGTATGAAAATTGCTCAATAAATAAAGATATTATTATTATTATTATTATTATTATTATTATTATTATTATTATTATTATTATTACTTCTACGCGAGTATATTAGTGAATACTTTTTCTGTTTTATTTAATTCATTTTTGTTGCTGACATCAGTACTGTTTTGTGATTGGTTTTAGAAACAATTTTGAAATAATAACTAGAAGAACTGGGTCGTACAAACTTTGTGTGCTAATAGATGCTGGATTTACTAAGAAGTTCCAGTGCAGTTCTGTTAGTTACTCAGTACTAAAGCAGTGTGTTTGATTGGACACTTTTATACTGAAGTTGTTTGGTCTGTGGGTACTCTTACTTTTAACACAGAGTCAGTATTTTACCTAATTATCAATCATTTTACTCAATTATTGATTTTGGCTACTTTAACTGTTATGTTTTCAAACTTCTGTAAAGCTGCTTTGTAAAAAGCGCTACACGAATAATGATAATGAATTGAATTAAATGTTTATTGGCTGTTGTAACTGGAATTGAAACATATTAGAGGTGTTCTCTGACCTTTTCCACAGCAATAATCAGACTAGTAAACCATGCTGCTCATAACAATTTCACGTTATCAAATAAATAAGTTGCTTGCTTGGTGTTAGTAAGAACTTCTGAGGTTCAGTCAGTCTAGAAATTATGTCTGTGTTTCAGTACTTTTAAAAAATTTCAGTATAATACCGTCAGAACTGATTATTATACTGCTGTCATGATAAGCCGGTTCAATACAGTCCCATCCCAAGTCCGTTAACTGTCCTGTATCATGACTAAGGCTGTGTAGATAATTAATATGCGAGGCATTGTACGCCCGAGAGAAACTGCTGATTGCAACACGTTGGTGAGGAGCAGTTCCTTTAGCACTAGGGCACTATTTTTAGTTGAAGGAAGGAAGTGTACCCCCCTGGATATCTTAAACCAAATCAGGCACGGCACTCTGTTCACATAAAAACGGCATATGATGCAGGAGTGCGCTCTGTAAGACAGTCGGCCACGAAGAATGCAAATGCAAATGGCTGCTGGTGGGACAAACACGTGGCACCACTATTTTGTTATCATTTATCTTTTTATTATTGAGAATTTTTTTTTTTTTTTTTAAAGGGTGCTGCTAATGTCTGTGCAGCATCATTTGAAAATAACAGCTGCTGTTTATATTGTAACAAAATTTCATGATGGGTGGACCAATTGAAAATCTCTAAAATTAAGTATAAGTTAGAAATGTAGAGATACAATGTTTGCTTTATATTTATTGTTGTCTATATATATATATATATATAATATATATATATATATATAGTTGTGAGTTGCATGATTTGAACATGACAGCTGCCAAAAGTCTAATCAAGTCTCTTCAAAGAGCCATTGCTGTCAATAAAGTGCGAACTTAACCCTAAAATTTAAAGAAACCTCCACATGGAAGTTTAGGCAAGCAATTTTAGAAGCCTTACATCATATTCATTAAGTAAAACAGGTTTTTCTGTGGTCACACTCAAGGAACCTCCCCTGTTTTTAAGAGCAGGAATTGCAAAACTCTGAAAACAGACACAACCAAAAAGGGGAAAGAAGAGCTGAATGAAAATATACAATGAAAGGGAAACAGGGAAGGAAAAGTTCCATTACAGAAGAGAGAATTAACGAGATCTAGTTATTAGTGAATGTGAGGAAAGCCCGCAGTGTGGTGACCTTTGTATTTAGGATTCTATTTGTAGAAACAGAGATGAAAAATATTTGTGAAATAAATCCAGCGTTTCATTGGAAAAAAGTAAAAAGTTACGTTACTTCTGACTAAAGATGATCAACAGTCTATTTTTAATTGTAAGGTTTTTTACGTTTCTGAAAATAAAGGTGAATAACTAAGACATAAAAGTGTGTCAAGACTGTTTACAGGGTTCTTTAAGGGTTCTTCCTAGAACCCATCCATTGAAATGGTCCTTAAAGGAGCCAAAGGTGCTGCTACTATGTTGAGAAAAAAGAGAGAGCCTATAAAGTACATACCAATCAATCCATCCATTCTCTTCTGCTTTATCTCGCTAGTTGTGATCACAGGGTTGGGCTGTGAGCCAATCCCAACGTCATCAGGCAGGTCGCCAGTCTATTGCATGGCCAACAATCACTCATGCACTCATCACTCAACACACTCACACCTACGGGCAGTTTACAGTGACCCATCAACCTAACATGTGTTTGGACTGTGGGAGGAACCAGACCCATTGGAAACCCACTCAAAGCACTGAAAGAAATGCAAACTCTAAAGTATACAAATTCTATACATTATATACATACACATACATATAAAAGAACTCTATAGAGCCTCATACCTAAAATCATGTATGCATATATTCCAATGGTTCTTTGTATTGTCTCATTTGAACTCGACAGCTGTGCTTTATATCCTGTGAGAGTTTCATGATGAACGTTAAAGTAACTTACAGTGAAAGTAAAGACGTCTCTCCTGTAAAGTTACTATTTTGGAGGTACTAGGTACTTCTTTTTTGGACAATGATGATATGTATCTATTGCCTTTACTAAAGAACCCCTGAAGAGCCACTGTTCTTAAGGGTGCAGACCTGTACACCCAAGTCTAGAACCCTATTTTTCAGAGTCAACAGTTAATCAGTTTAGTTTACTTAATTACTCATTAACATTTGAGTAAATTATTACAAATTTAAATAAATTAACATAAAGGAAAACTCCACCAGTTTTTCAAAAAGTTTGCATAATTAAACAGATCAGTCAACAAAGTCGTCCAGGGTGAAAAGCCAGTGATGGTGACAGGATGCTGCTTGATGTCTGACGCATTGTTTTATGGTAGTTTGTTGAAAACGATTAGTCTTAAATCTGTTTTAACATTAAAAAACGAAATAGTCCCCAAAGAAAAGTCTAGCATATAAACACGTGTAGGTTCACTGCTGCTTCTGGACAGTGAATTAAATGACTGTAAATGTGTTGTAGACATGTCAACCCCTGGTTACTATCACCACCACTATAAAGAAACCAATCTGTTAGAGTCTATGTACATCCAATAGATTAAACTATTTAGAATTTTTAAAAAATTTGGTGAAATTCATGTTAAATAAAAAAGTGGTATCATTATATTAAACCAAACTGCAGAGCAAAGTGTTAATATTCACTGGAAATGTGTTTCTTAGTCACACGTCTTTGATTTTTAAAGTTTACTATTATCACATTTGAGCTGGTTATATATATAAAGTATGACATTGTCTAAACTTCTGTATCACCAGAGCAGACTCAGGAGGAGATTTGTATTCTCATTAAAACAAAGCAGCACAGATCACATTGGTCCTCATTGTTTTTTAGACAAGACCGTTTAATTGTAAGCATGGTTATTCCTCTGGAGTGTCTATCCAGAGTGCTTGGTGTGGGTGTTTCTGCGTGGGTGTCTGTGTTTTCGCAAAGAAAAAAACTCTTCTCTTTCTTCCAGTGCGTCCCCTTTTGGGTTTACACCTGACATCAGCGGAGTTTCCCCCTGCGCCACGACAGAGCTAAGCCCTTAAAAGAGGACGCCCCTGCAGCTACAGAGGCAGAATCCGCCGACAAGCCGACCGCAACCACACCCTCTGACAGACGAAGACGAGAGGAGGTCAGAGCAGGTTACAAAGTTTACAGCAACTTCCACAGAGACCTACAAAGCACCGCAGAAGACTCGAACTTGGACTACCTTTCTAGCAAGGACTACCTACTACATACTTTCACAATGAGCACTGATAAGCAGGTCATTTTGGATGTTGACCCGGCCCAGGTGATGGTCAGCAGGGAGAAGGCTTCTTCAGCGTGGTCGGGCAGGTGGCGGTTGTGTATGGCTTTCCTGGCTGTGGCTCTATGCACTGCTGCTGCCGTCTTCTTTACATTCAACAAGGTGAGTCTTCAAAACGAAATCTCACTATCTTTAACTTTCGACCAATAGAAATAGTCCAAATTTGGAAAATAGAACCAATTTCAGTGACATTAATGTACACTCTAGGTTCAAATGCATTACCATTTTAATATATGTATGTATGTTTATATGTATATAAGTATGTACATTGTCTTAATCATTAGCTTCACAGTGACCAATAATCTTTCTCTCTTGTTCCTCCTTTCGTTCAACCAACAGATGCAAAGCAAACCAGACGAAACTGACGGTGAGTTCAGTCCCGTGCTAGTTTCATTTCATCAGACCATTCATATCGACTCCTTCTAGTTCAGGAATCTAATATCACTCGTTCTTTTCACCTGCAGATGTCAGACTCTCTCTACGACAGGTGTCCGCCAGCGCCAAAGCTGCCATTCAACTTAACAGGTAAGACTGCATCCAGCATCTAAACATCATGCTCAGTGTGGTCCACACTGTATAACCAGAAGTCTTTATATAAAACTATACACAGAGGCACAGTCTGAGCATTGGGCTTCACTGGGATACAATACTGGTCCAATACATAGTCTATTTCGTAGAGTTATAGAGATACTTGTAGATATTACAATTGTTACTATGATGCTTATAATTCTTGGTAGTGTAAGGCTACCAGAACACCTACGCAAGACATCTACAAATCAATCCTCCAGCCTTCATAAAGCCAAATCTGGTATCACAAGCTGGAATAAAGCCTTTATGACTGTCTAAATAAGTATCAATCTTTAAAACAAGGTTCATGGAGATGTGATGTAGCCTTTTGACCACTCTAAAAAGGTCAGAAGGATATTTTAGACATTGCTTGTAAGCAAACCATATGTATCATCACTGGCCAAAGAAAACCAGTGTCTATTTTTTGTGAGTTTCAGTTTTCAAATGTTACAGTTGTCCTTTACATCATCTCAAATTGTTTTATGATGATTGGACCAATAACAATGCTCTAAAACTGCTTTGAACAATATACCTTTCCATAAACCTACATGGAAAGTAAAGAGGGTTTCGGTCCTCTGCTGTAAAGCTGTCATTGTAGAGAGCAGGAATAGAATATATAGATGTTTTATTGGTTGTTTTCTGTTATAATTTATGGTCCTAATATACTGATCAGATAACAGAAACATTGATGAAGTGGTGTTCAAACCCTGAATATGATCAGCACCACAATGACTAGGGGACCAAACATCAACACTTCATTTGATGACTGATGCATTCAGGTCCTATTTAGGAGGGACAGACTTGGCGGACACAATAACTGCAAGCAGGAAAAACTCCTTATCCTATCTTCCCATACTGATCACACTCTAACCCCTCACAGGCCACTACAATCCGAAGTACACTGACTCCGTGGAATGGCGGGACAACCAGGGCCAGGCGTTCAAACACGGAGGCCTGAAGCTGCTGAACAACCAAATCCACATCCCGCACAACGGCTATTACTTCGTCTACAGCCAGGCGTCCTACAGGGTCAGCTGCAGCAAGGACGACAAAAGCGGGGACGAGGACACGGTCCACCTGAGCCACATGGTGCGCCGCTATTCCTCCTCATACGACGGCACCAAGCCTCTGCTGAACGCCGTGCGGACGGCCTGCAAGAAAGCCCCCCTGGAGTCCGAGGATGCCGACGACCAGGAATGGTTCACCGCCATCTACGTGGGGGCCGTCTTCAAGCTGGATGCCGGCGACCATCTCTACACTGAGATGATGGGGAAAAGTCTGCCTCAGGTGGAGAGCGAGGACGGGAAGACGTTCTTCGGCGTGTTCGCCTTGTGAGGGGCGGACTGGTTCAGGGTGGAGAAGAGAGGGGAAGGATCAAGTGTTGTTTTGTATTGGTGCACTAGAGGCAGGACTTTCCAGTTAGGAGCTGTCACAGTGTTTCCCATCTCCAGTCATGTTATCCTGCACTGGGAGGTTCACACAGGATTACTCAGACAGCCAGATAAGTTGAGCTTAAAAAAAATGTAGTCCAGTGGGAGCATCAGAGACAACTCTACAGCACTGGAGAAGCAAACTAGACAAGTATATGTGTTTTATATTAAAACATTAGTAATGTAAACAGCTGTGACTGAAAAGAAAACTACATCCAAACAGCTGGTGATTTAGTTATTAATTTCTGTATTTATTTTTAATATTTATTTATTTCATATTTATTGACTAATTTATTTATATGCGGAAATATTTATTTACCTGTGTCATGTTTAAGTATGTTTAACATTAATAATAATAAAACAATAAGAAAATATACAAAGTGCCTCAGCCTCATTCTTAACGCTCAGATGATTAATAATTAGTTTTCTTCTGCAGTCAGATTAACCCCTTCTACTACATTCCACCCACTCCCATAATGCATAATGCATCTGTTTGCATTGCTTTCATGTACAGTTATTGAATTTTTCAGATTTTTAGTTCACTATTGCACGTCTACAACTAATCGCTCACTTGTTCTGCTTAGATCTTTAGTTTACAGATCAATTTACAGATCGCTACAATGTGTCACATGGTCCCAGCAGGATAAATGGCCATAGTTAAAATACAGCCCTGTAAGCATTAGTAGTGTGAAGTCTTTAAGCCGTATGTATTAAGGGAATTAATAGGGGAATCAGGATCGAGGTATTCATATCTAAGGAATCAATAGAATTAGTCAGTACATCACTATAATAGGATCAAGATAATGTTTATATCTCTGCTGTAGGAGCAAATATGTCTTTCTATATTCAGTTTTTCTATTCTATAATCTATTTTTTATATTATGTGTACATTTCATGACGAATGGATGGACAGAAATTCCCCAAAAAAAGTAAAAGTAAAGCAAGTTTTTATTTACTGTGTATATATATATATATATATATATATATATATATATATATATATATATATACACACACACACATAGCGAGAGAGAGAATTTACCCCTAAAAACTTCATATCAACAGTGTACAGTTATATAGATCTGACTGTAGATCTGATAAAGCCAACATAATATTAATTATATTAATATAACAAGTTAATGAGTTTATGTTACTACTCACCATTTTCTCCAAAGAAAAACAGGTCTCCAGAATATCAACTTTCGAGGACAGAGCAAAAACATTTTATAAGAGATTTTGGAGCATTTCTATTGGTTCTCTTTAGATAGCAATAATAAGTATTAAGACATTTGCCTAATTACTTCATATTTCATTATTGATTATTGATTGTGTATAAGCGAGATGGTCATTACAAAACGTACAGTCAGTCAGTTTTTCTTGACACTGAACTGTAAATTCAATCACTGTTATACATAATATACATGGTTTCAGGTTTTTCTTTGCACAAAGTATTCTGGTACTTCTGAGAATTAGGGATGTTATTGACCCCCATAGGAGTCTCAGGACCACCATCAGTGCATCAAAATGTGCACACCATCCTTCTTTCCTCAGTCTTAAGACTCAGCAGTGATTCAGTAATGAAGTTACTGCATAATAAGCCTCAGGACATTGACAAAGAAGTTTAAGCAGTTAGTCAAGTTAATACTCTAACTGACCAATCGGACCATATATTTTTAAGTAGATTTTTTATTTAAGTACATTTAAGTACATTTTTAAGTAGACTGCATTTTTAAAAATCTATTTTTTAATTACATTGATCCGATTAGCTAGCAATTCTTTTGTGTCTAAGAATCTTCAGCACAGCCGCGAGTAAGCAGAATGAAACGTATCACACAGAAAAGTAGCTGTGTGGGTCACAAAAATGTTTGTAACTGATATAACAATGAGGTATAACAAAAAAAACTGGCCAGTTAGCTAGCATAGCTACCTAAATAACTTAATAGCTAAATTAATTTGTACCAGAGACACGAAATGGTCCGAGTTCATATCATATCAAAGCAGCAACATTATATATATACAAACATACTTTGTTGTTTTGTGAGAGTTTTGTGGCGTCCAGCATGTACCAGGGAATTCCAACTGAAAACTCTGGGGGAAGTCTTTAAACTATTTGATTAAGTTGTCAGAAATAAAAATTTTATCCTTATTATTTAATGTAACATTTTAAGTTCCGGTTAGTTATGATAGTGTATTGAAACAACACTTATAGTTTGTGTGTCACCAAACTATGATTTCATGGACTTTTTCAATAGCAAAGTCGAGAATATTAGACAAAAAGTTCTACCAATACGAGTAACCTATCCTTCATCCGGTTTGGCTCAAACAGCACAAAATGTGGTTTTAGAAGAAAGACTAGAAACATTCTGTCTACTACAGCAGACAGAACTAGAAAAACTTATCTCTTCCTCAAATTCTGCTACATGCACACTCGATATGATTCCAACAAGCCTATTGAAACAAGTATTACCAGCTATTATTAAACCTATCTTAACTATCATCAACTCTTCTCTTAGTCTGGGTCATGTACCTAAGTCTTTTAAACTAGCTGTGATAAAACCCTTGATAAAGAAGCCAAATCTTGACCCCAGAGAACTGTCCAGTTATAGACCCATTTCCAATTTACCTTTTATCTCTAAGATTTTAGAAAAGGCTGTAGCTCGACAACTCTGTTCTCATCTACATAAGAACAACATATATGAAAAATTCCAATCTGGTTTTAGGCCACATCACAGCACAGAGACAGCTTTAGTTAAGATAACAAATGATCTTCTTCTTGCCTCTGATCAGGGCCACGTATCTCTACTGGTGCTACTAGATCTAAGTGCAGCTTTTGACACTATAGATCACACTATTCTCTTGGACAGGCTAGAAAATATAGTTGGAATCACAGGAACAGCGTTATCCTGGTTCACATCTTACCTTAGTGATCGCTTTCAGTTTGTAAAGATAAATAATGTATCGTCTAACACTACAAAAGTGAAATATGGAGTTCCACAAGGTTCTGTTTTAGGTCCTCTGTTATTTACACTATATATGCTACCATTAGGCTCAGTTATAAATAGACATGGAATTAGTTTCCACTGTTATGCCGATGATACACAACTGTACATATCAGCCAAACCAGATGATAAATCCAGATTAAATAAGATAGAAGATTGTGTAAGAGATATTAGACTTTGGATGCTACAGAACTTCCCTCTTTTAAACCCAGATAAAACAGAAGTTCTCCTTCTCGGCCCAAAGGCTGCTCGGACTAAATGTTCAGATTTAATATTAAATCTTGCTGATTTCTCTGTAGTTCCTGGTTCAGTAGCCAAAAATCTTGGTGTAACAATTGACTTAGATCTGACATTTAATCAACACACAGGTAATATTACAAGAACAGCGTTTCTTCACCTACGAAACATTTCAAAGTTAAGAAATGCGTTATCTGTGTCTGATGCTGAAAAGTTAGTACATGCCTTTATAACCTCAAGGCTAGATTACTGTACTGCATTATTGTCAGGATGCTCCAGCAGGAACCTGAATAAACTTCAGTTAGTTCAGAACGCTGCAGCTAGAGTACTAACTAAAACCAGAACCTTCCATCACATCAGTCCAGTTTTATCAGCTACACTGGCTTCCTGTTAAATTCCGTATCGACTATAAAATTCTATTACTGACGTATAAAGCCCTGCACGGTCTCACACCGGAGTACCTGCAAGATCTAATTTCCTATTATGAACCACCACGTTCACTCAGATCACAGGATGCTGGTTTTCTAATAGTTCCTAAAATTCAGAAGACTACAATGAGGGGAAGAGCTTTTTCCTACAAAGCCCCCAAACTGTGGAATAATCTCCCAGTTAATGTTCGGGACTCTGACACAGACTCTATATTTAAGTCTAGACTGAAAACATACTTGTTTCGTGTAGCTTTTGGTAATTAATCTTCTCTTTTAGATAAAGGCAGGAGATCTGGGGGTTCTTGGACACAGAGGTTTGTGGTAAACTGACATGTTGGTGCTGTTGTTCCACCACTTCACGCGATCACACAGGTTTGTTGATGGTGGAGTGGGGGGATCCCAGTGTCTCAGGGTGCTCTCATGTCCATGTTACCTTCTGGTTCTCTCCTTTTAGTTTAGGCTGTTATAGTTAGATCTGCCGGAGTCTCCAACCACACTGAAAATTCATATTCTCTACAGTCTTACTCCCGAGCCCAACTAACTCTCTCTCTTTACTCCTCCTGAGGTAATGACTGTCCTCCCGTCTGTTGAACGCTGTTGAAGGACTGATCATCAGGGCCTCCTCCCCACCATCACCAGCCAGCTCACCTGTCCATTTACTGCTACACCCTCAGTTACATCACTGTGCCATCCAGATGCACCAGCACTGAGATAGAATGGGACTGTTTCAGCTCACGCCCACTTTACATAAAGACTCATTCATAGACTGCCTCAGTCAGAGACTGCCTCAGTCAGAGACTGCCTCAGTCATACACTGCCTCTATCTGTGCAGCTTCTAAAGCTTTGCTATCCAGATTTCAAACAGAGGCTCCTTTCTTTGGTATTTAGTTCAAACTGTAAATACTGTTTGACCAGAGGAGGACGGGTCTCTCCTTGTGAGTCTGGTTCCTCCCAAGGTTTCTTCCTCCAGTCTGAGGGAGGTGTTCTTGCCACTGTTGCCTCTGGCTTACTCACTGGGGGATATATGTTATAACTGTCTGTTTTCAAAACTGCTGCTTTGAGACAACATTGTTGTAAAAAGCGCTATATAAATAAACTTGACTTGACTTGACCAGAACTAAACAATATAGCAACTGCGAATAAAAAAAATCAAGCAAAAAGTTGTTTTTTAATCTTACAACAGCACATAAAACGCTATTATGACAACGTTTTGCTTTAGTATTTTTGAGTTCTGCCAACTACTGATAGAATTACCATCCAAGTATGGTGAATTAGCTTATCACCAGAGCAAGAAGGCTTTTTTATAGATAACATAAACCTAATAACTGTCAACATAAAAAAATTTATTTATTATTATTTATATAAGATGACATCATATATAAAATTATATTTTTTAATCACATTGATCCAATTAGCTAACAAGTTAATTCGTTTGTATCTACGGACCTGTGCCAGTCATAAAAATATGACGGACATAAGTTGGCTGGCTAGCTAACTAGCTAACTAACCAACTCACTTTGATACAGTAACAAAACGGGCCATGTTAATCATATCACAAGTTTTATATTTTATATATATTTATATCTTAATAGGATTATATCTTGTAGTAATTTACCTGGACGCAAGTTTGACCCTGTGTGTGTCTCTAAAATCTTTAAATATTTAGTAAGTCATATAGAGTATATAATATATATTATATATATCACTCCATATAATTAATCCCTGTTACAGCCCGGTGTGCGGTCAGGGTCTAAGTATAAATAGTGAGTGATAAAAGTGATAAAAAAGAGTGATAAAAGTGGGTTCTCTTTGTAGACCTGCTACCAGACCAATCACCGGACCCCATTATCACAAGAACCCATATATGATAAGACGGCTAAGCTGAATAAGGTGATGGTATATACCAAAATATTAAACAAAACAACTAAAGGTCCCAAAACTAACTACCCTGAAAATGAAAACTACTGGTTAAACCAGGAGACGATGGGTGATCAAAACTAATGGCGCTCGTCACCTACAACTTCAGCCAACAGATTCACTGAATCTAATAGAGCCTCCACATACTGTCATCATCTAAAGCAGCAAAGTGAAGCAGAGTGGAGCGAGGAGTGCTGGGCTGGTCTGGACGGGTGAACCTTCAGGTCAGGTTAAAGAGGACAGAGGCTTGAATGTCTCCTGAGATGGTAGCTTAGTGACCTCTTACACAGCAGTGTGCCCCCATGTGGTCAATAATGGACCTGCACATAATGCAAGATACAGGAGGGAACGAGTAGACACCAATTCAGAAAGGCCTTAACAACTGGAGGTCATAAGAGCATCGCAAGATATTTCCAACTTAAGCAACATAATGATACTGTCAGAATAAAACCTTTTATTCTTTTTTATTCTTTTTACATTTTATGATGAATGGACCAAAGAAAATATATACAAATGACTTGGAAAGAGCTCTGGTTACATTGACCTAATTAAAAGTATGATATGAGATATTTGGTAATGAATTAATTTTACAGTCAATGAATGAATCCATAGAACTAATTGAATAAACTGAATAAATCAAACAAATAAATGGCTGGACTAATACTAAGCTGGGATATCCTGGTAAAAATGTATATATTATTAATTCTGAGTTGATCCTGAACTGTATGATTAATCACTGTCATACTGAAAGATCCGTCTTCAGCTGAGAGTCAGGACTTTGCAGAGAATATCCAGAGAATTAATAATGGTATTGATCTCAATACTGGCTCCAGGCTCCTCAGCAGAGCGTCAGATATCGCTCAGTATGTTTTACATCAGCTTCTCTTCCACACGCCTCTAACAGTGACTGAGTCATGTACTGGATGATGAGCCTCAGGATGTGGACACATATGCTTACGTTAAGTTCAAACACTCATCCTCACTTCTGAACTGTACAAATAACTGGGCCAGTTTTGTTACATACTCAGGCTTATTAATCAGCATCAGCATGTGGATTTTTATTTATTTGTTTTTAGTATGTCTGTACTAGTTTTCTGATGTTCAGCTTTAAATATATAAAATACCAAATAAGATTCAAATGGTCAAATACACTTATATAATAATTATAAGTTTATAATATGTAGAGGTCATCTTTATAGATTCTAAACTATTATAGAATGATATTATAAAATGTCCAGCTACATAACATAAAAAAAAAAGCTTTTATGCAGTATTTCTCTATATCATCTTCATTCATTACAATATAGTTCCTGTTTAAACAAACATGTTTATAGATATATACAACCTATAACTAATCAGTTAAGTATGTATAATTAATAAAAGAAATAATAATGATTATAATAATGAATACAGAATGTGCTAATAGATATGTACAGCTGTGCATTTGGTATGGTCACTCACTGTCCCTCAGGCTGTGGCAGGCCTGTACTAACTGCGCTGCCAGTGTGCAGCATTGTATGTTCTCCCAGGAGGTATATATATATATATATATAAATATATATATATCACTACCAATTAACGGTTTAAGTACACTACCAGTCAAATGTTTTGATTGGTAGTGATTTAAAATTATATATATATATATATATATATATATATATATATATCCAGAGAAATTCTAAGAAATTCAGTCTATAGAAATGCAGTGAATTTGTTCTAGAGAAACTCAGCATTGTTCTCAGTGGTGGTGAATGGAACCAGACGTTCACCTATAAAAACACCCGCACAGAAAGTTATTACATAAAATGTTTATAAATACACTGCCTGACATCTGAGACATTGTTTAATGATAGTTTTTAAAATATATTTTAAATTTAAGGTAGAGAGATAAATGTAAGGCATAATAGCACATAAAGAAAGATTACCATTATAGATTATTTTAGATTTTATACTACTTTATCGTCATCAATGTTGCATATAAACATTCAGAAAGTTTACTGGTGGTTTTGGATTGTAAATAAAATGGCTATTTTAGTGTTGTAGGCATAGTGACACCTGGTTCCTATCAGCCCCACTGTCAAAGTCAACCACTGAATTATACAGAAACTTTGACAGATTTGTGGAATTACTCTAAATTACTTTACTCGGCCAGTTTGCATAGTTTTCTCCACACGGTTAATGAATAATAGGGGGTTATGTACTTAAAAATGAAGGTTTGTTAAGGTTCTCTGGTAAAAGGCAATGGTTCTACTATGAAACATGAGTTCTATCAAGTATCATTACAAGCTTTGCATGGTATAATGGTCCTTTTTGGTAATACAGAGCCATTGCCTTTACTAAAGAACCCTCAAAGAACCACCTTATTGAAGTGTGTATAATATAATAAGCTTGTGAATGTAGAAGCACAATCACCTAAAGATAATTACAGCAGAAGCAATTAGTTACTCTTAATGAAGTACTGGTTGGAATCATTTGTATATTTATTATATTTGTATATTTTATTTCTATGTAATGAACTCAAAAACAGATTTTCTTTATTCAGCACTGTCTTGATTTTGACCTTTGGGTAGACTGAGCGATCCATCTCATACAAACTTCAAAGCTTTTCCACATGACGCCCTGGTACCTTCCAGAGAACTGACTACACTATTGATCATAAAGGACCCCACGACTCTTGGCAGAGCATTAAACATCACTCACCATGTTTCACAGTATCTCTGATGATCTTTTCAGAAAATTCAGCTCTTTTCTAACATCAAAACATTCTCCATTTACGTCTTATTCCTGTCCCTGTTCCGGTGGATTTTACACTACAGGCCAAGTCAAAAGTCACCTGTAGGACACCTAACCCCTTAATCACTTTTATAGAATGTTCAGTAGGACATACGTAATAAAACAAAAATATTGCATCACAAACAAGAAAATAATTAGTGATAGAAAAGTCTTTATGCACTATTGCTTGATATCATCTTCATCAAATAGCATCCCTGCTTGGAATAAAGTTATTTTACATTAATTGCACATTAACTTTCCAGGACTTTCCAGAAAATATCCAGGACCACCAGCAATGTACAAGAACTCTGAAGAATATATTTACAAATAATTGCACATTGCCTCTGAGATTACACTGAGATTACACTGCATTAGAGTGTAGTTTGTATGCACAATTTCCAAAGTTAATATATATTATATATTATATATATACATACACACAGAATTATTATTATTATTAGCATTGCAGGATTAAAAACCTAAATTCTAAAAATAATAATTATTATCAAAAAAGGATATTTAATGATAAAACAATTACATCAAAATGAACTATAAAAATTACTAAAATAAAATACCTTAAAAATAGAATAATAAAGAAAGAATAGTAAAATAAAAAAAAATAGTAAAAGTTGCTAAAATTAATTTAAAAAAGAGTGTATTAAAACGTGCAGATGTGTGTTCTCTGTACACTACTTGCACTTAGAAATTCAACAGAGCGGGTACTTTAACCAGTGGTGTTCAAACTTTTGCACACAACTGTATATCTATACCAAATTTCATTATTTCAGAAAGATCGGAATATGTCCGGTGGTGTTTTTCCTCTGCGTACTAAAGTTAGTTGCTTGTTCTCATTATTACCATTACGTACTAAACCAGTAACGTACATCACAGAAACACCCACTGATCAAAAACACTTATGTCTTATTCCTGTTCCTGTTCCAGCAGATTTTACACTACAGGAAGTCACCTACATACCTGTAGGACACTTAACCCCTTTAATACCCACTATATATGGAAACGTATCTGATGTCCAACTTTAATAAATACCAAATAAGACTCACATGACTAGGTATATTTTATAATAATTAGAAGTTTATAATATCTAGAAATCATCTTCAGGGACTTTAAACTATTATAGAATGTTAGTATAGAATTTTTTCAAGCTGGACTTTAGGTAATGACATAATGAAAACCAAAAAAATCATCACAAAAAAGTCTTTATGCACCATTGATTGATCTCATCATCAAATAGCTTCCCTGCTTTCACATTATTTCACATTAATTGCACATTAACGTTGTACTTACAATAAATAAACTTACTCCAGGTACAGGTATCCACGATTTTGCAGAAAATATCCAGGACCTTGACTGAGAGGGGCTCCCAGGACCACCAACAGAGCTTCCAATATTGCTCACCATGTTTTACAGCAGCTTTCATTCCATTCCTCACCCCTGTATGTACAGTTTTTGACATAATGACATAGTTTGAAAGTTTGACAATAATCATGATAATTATCCATTATCTATATTCAATAATAAAATACTACAGTCACTTCATTGTTTAATAAGATAAGATAATCCTTTATTAGTCTCACAGTGGGGGAAGTTCACAGTGTTACAGCAGCAAAATGATAGCAAGACACAGTACAAACAATCGAAAAATAAATAGTACAGTATATACAATATAAATAAAAAAAGACAAGAATTCAGAAGAATATATTTACAAATAATTGCATGTTTCCTCTTAATTGCACAAGGTAATGGAAAAATATTGTAAATTAAGTTACATAGAAAATAAAATCTATTTCCTGTAGTGAGTGTATAGAGTTCAATTTCTATAGTTTAAAAAATATAAAATATAAAATGTGTCATAAGTCACAAGTGTACATCTGGGCACCTCAGGTCAATAAACACTTATACTCAAAGTACATTTACAGTGATGCAGAAAATGCAGGATTAAAAACCTAAATACTAAAAATAATAATTGTCAAAAAAGTATATTTAATAATAACAATTAAATCCACATAGATTATTAAAATTACGAAAATAAAATACTTTAATTAATAAAAAGACTAAATAAAAACATACAATAAATAAAAGTAAGAATAGTAAAATAATAATGATATAAATAATGTAAAAAACTTAACTAAAAAGTAGAAGTTGCTCAAATAAATAAAAAAGTTATACATGTAAAGCAATTACTAAAAACATATGCAAATTATATAAAAATAGAGTGTACTGAAATGTGGCCTGGGTTAAAAGTTAGAACATGTTTAAAAAAGAATGAAGTAGTGTATTAAAACGTGCAGAAGTGTGTTCTCTGTACACTATTTATACTTAGAAACTCAACCAAGCGTTTAACCAGGGGTTCAAACTTTTGCACACAATAGTATATCTATACCAAATTTTATCATTTCTGAAAGATCGTAATATGTCCGGCGGTGTTTTACCTCTGCGTACTAAAGTTGCTAGTTCTCATTATTACCATTACGTACTAAACCAGTAACATACATCACAGGAACACCCACTGATCAAATAGACAGGGAATAATGGAATTAAAAGCTAAATATTAAACAATATCTAGATGGTTTCTGACTGTGGGCTTTGTTGTGTAGAGTAGTCTAACACCAGAGAAATTAAAACAACAGTAAAAGTTGTAAAAAAAACAGTAAAAGTAACAGATTTCCAAAAACAATTGGAGTAGAAAAACAAAAGAATCAGTTCAAAAGAGCGACTTAAGTACTGAGTAAACTAGAGAACCATCAGCGTCTGTCAGCATACAAAAACTGAAGACTGTTAGAACCTTTGGAATTTTTCTGATGTAAAATAAAATGAAAGTCAAAAGTGAGAGACATGAGCAGCTGCAAATCAGTACAGCAGCTGAATCTAAACAACCGAAAGAGAAAATGATTAAAAAGACAAATGTAAGTGAATAAAAAGTAGATTACTTTCTGAACAAATATGAAACGTATAAGAATAACACGTTGAACGCAGTCAGGAAAGTACAAATACATCAAAATGTTCCTTGAATACCTGAAACCTGAGCAAATGTAACTCGTTGCTACGCTTCTGGTTTTGACTCAGCCTGTACTGCTTTGATGATAAATATCGCTACTGTTAAAGTGCTGATCTTGCTGTAAGATATACTTACCTTCTAATTGTAATTAGCTCATTTGCTTTTCTCATACTGGTGGATGTGTTAGACTGGATGTGTCAGATTTGAAGTAACAGTGAACACAACAGAGAACACACATACATTTTCAGTATCATCAAAAACTTAAATATTTATCTATATATATGTCTATGTTTTTCAGTTATTGACATAATATGAAAATGACTGTTCCTTCAGATTGAGTGTAAATGGCATGATCAGTAGACAAAAAGACACAAAAACAAAAATTGCTAAATTATAAAACAATTTTTCATTTTTCTTTTAAAAGTACGTGGTTTGAAGAATGTTTTAATGGCTGCAAATGTATATTCCTTTTTTTTCTAATAACAATTTAGCTAACAGGGCTGAAAGATAGAGCTTCTGTGCCAAATCAGCCTTCTGAGAAAAATGGAATGAGAATACTGACCTGTCTGATAGTCATTCTGCAGAAAACAATAAGATGATGGACATCATGATAAAGGCATGTTCCATTATTATCATTACAAAACCTTTTAAAGTAAAGTATGTAAAGTTACAATAGAAATCACCATTCCATAATATATACAATTATATAAAATCAAATATCTCTCTCTCTCGCTGTAATAATATATATCTTTCTGAATATATTGTAGTAAAACACTGTCTATATTAACTATATTATTATAGAACTATAGAATATTATAGAATATATATTATAGAACATTTGAAATAATCAGTTTACACATTGTATGTATCTATGAAGATAGTTATTTCCTTTGCAAAACACACACACATATATATGTGTGTGTGTGTGTGTGTGTGTGTGTGTGTGTGTGTTGGTGTGTGCGCGCTGAGACGTTGTATTATAAATGTATTCAATTCCTTCAGCATACTGAAGTACTGAGTATTCAAAGCAGGTATTAGATGAGAACTGTAAACAATACTGGGTTGTTTCCACGGGGAGAAGCTTGGAAAGGTTTAAATAAACACACTGACGTATGTAAAAGCACTATTTTATTTATTTTATTTAAAATAATAAAGTGCTTTACTGAGCAAATAAAGTTTCCTGTCTGGAAAAACAGCTTTTTATATATAATAACGTCACCAAGTGCCTCAAACTTGCACAGTGCTGTAATACTCCTCTAGCCAACATGTTCCTAACTTTACTTGTAAAACCTCATTTACTGTAGAGATGAATAGTTTTGAACTTTCCGGCTGCCTAAAACTTTTGGATAGTGTGGAGCTTCAATATGCTTTCGCCTTCCGGTTCACTTGCTTTCAGTAATAATTGTGCTGATGTATATTTTTCATTCATGTGGAAATAAAGTACACATTTGTATCCAGTCAGTTCAGCGCAGCAGATTTTTCCAAAGTCTGGTTCCTCGTGTTGGTTGGTTGGTTATGCTCTGATGACTCAGCGAAAGAACATTTACTTCTATTTACTTCTGTGGAAACTATTCAGACGTATATTTATGATAAACTGTAACTGATTGGCCATCTCTGAGTGTGGGAACGTGGGCCGATTGCTAAAGCCAGGGTCTTGCTAAATCTGGCACGAAGTTTACGCACATATGCAAGAAGCTTTTTCACGTTTCCATTCGCGCAGTGTTTCCTCCCATCAGGGGGAGTGTGATTTCTGCTCAGGGGGAAAGTCCATCCTCTTTTATGCACGGAGATCAGTGGCTCTTTTAGTGGAGCCACAACTTCACACAGCCTGAGCTAACTCCTCCACAGTTCACGGCCAAAGCCACCACAACCTGGGGTCAGTGAGCGGGGGTGAAGAGAGGGGGATGTCCTGAAAACATCACCTTTAGAGTAAACAGGGGCACAGAGGCTGTACAGGAAAGACAAACATGCTGACAGAGCTGACAGTGTGCTGACAATCAGATTGTTGCTCTCGGAAACTGAGATTTTGAGTAATTTGAATGCTTCCTATTGAGTCACAAGACATCTAGGGCAGTTGACATTTTCATACCATGTAATATAGGGGTGTGAGAAAATATAAGTAAATATCATATAAAATATTATATGATTCAGTATCGATCCTCAAATCTCATTATGGATTTTTTATAGTTCAGTCTAACAGATATGGTTTAATCTAATGTTGTAAACTACATTGCTAAAAGTATTCACTCACACATCCAAATCATTGAATTTAGGTATTCTAATCATTTCCATGGCCACAGGTGTATTAACCCAAGCAGCTAGTCATGCAGACTGCTTTTACACACATCAGTGAAAGAATGGGTCTCTCTCAGGAGCTCAGTGAACTCCAGCGTGGTACCATGATTGGACGCCACCTGTGCAGCAGGTCCAGTCGTGAAGTTTCTTCACTACTAAATATTCCACAGTTGAGTGTCAGTGGTGTTCTAACAAAGAGGAAGCGATTGGGAACACCAGCAACTTAGCCACGAAGTGGTACAGACCTCCAAACTTCATGTGGCCTTCAGATTACCTTAAGAACAGAGAGCTTCAGGGCATGGGTTTCCATGGCTGAGCAGCTGCAGTGGTATAAAGGATGCTGCCACTGGACTCCTGAGAAGTGGAGACGTGTTCTTGTCTGACTGCGTTTTGCTGAGTGTAAAGTTTGGTGGAGGGGGGATTATGGTGTGGGGTTGTTTCTCACTTCCAGTGAAAGGAACTCTTAATGCTTCAGACCAAGAGATTTTGGACAGTTTCATGCTCCACACTTTGTAGGGACAGTTTGGGGACGGCCCCTTCCTGTTCCAACATGACTGCCCACCAGTGCACAAAACAGCTCCATAGAGGCATGGAGGAGTGAGTTTGGTGTGGAAGAACTTGACTGGCCTCCTGACCTCAGCCTGATAGAACACCTTTGGGATGAATTAGAGTGGAGATTGAGAGCCAGACCTTCTCATCCAACATCAGTGTCTGATCTCACATATGCACTTCTGGAAGAACAATCAAACATTCCCATAAACACACTCCTAAACCGTGTGGAGAGACTTCAAAGATGAGTTGAAGCTGTTACAGCTGCAAAGGTTGGGTCGACATCATATTAAAGCCTGGGGATTAAGAATGGGACGTCACTCAAGTTCATTTGCATGTGCAGGCAGACGAGCAAATACTTTTGGCAATATAGTGAATCTCCTGCTCCAAATGCTGTACTGGTTATATTAAGGTGAAGTTGAGAAGTTCTTTATCACTAAATCAAGGCTACGAGGGCAGGTTTAGTGCAGGTTTAGTGCAGGTTTAGTGCAGGTTTAGTAAGTATTAAGTGCTCGCTCGACTTTGTCATGTTCTTTAAATCCTGACTCCACCCCCGAAGGTTTTTGTTCACATTTCCTTTATCTTCCTGGGCTCTACCTGAATGAGTATGAGGCTAATTAAAGTGGTTTCAGGATTAAACAACCTAATCTGTTAATATGATGTTATAAAAATTGATGCATGTATGTGGATTACAGATAACAGGATAACAGTTAGCATGCTAACCAACTAGCCATGTACCATCCCGTCCCATAATATCACTTTATACCTCGAGAGCTGAAAGTAAGTCACCTCCTATCTATGGAAGACCTGGTAAACCACCGAAACTGTCTCCATCAGATAACCAGCACTTAAAGCTTTCATCTTTAAATTATATCACAACAATGTTCACTGAGAATAGTACAAATTACGGAACTCGCTCCAGTTATTGGATAGGAAACACTAAAGCTCAGCTTGCTTGAGTCATTTTAAGCTCTTCATTTCTAACCACCTCCGTGCAACCTGACAATGTTTTATTTGATTTTAGTTAACAGTTTTATGATTTTATACGTTATCAGTTTATTTATTTTTATTTTTACTTCCTTTTACCATTCTTTTATTGATTTTTTTATTACTTTATTATTATTATTATTATTATTATTATTATTATTATTATTTATTACTTTTATTATTTCTTTTACTATTTTAGGTTTTACTACTATATTTATATTTAGTTTTTATTGACTTGATTTTAATTTCTTATTCAGTTTTTATGTTTTTCTTTTACGTTTTATCTTACCTAATTTTGTCTCTGTTCTTATTGTTTCTTTTATATTTTAAGTACTTACTAAAATTTATTTTTATTTATTATCAATCCCTTTCTGATAAAAGGAGATACAGACATATCAAACAAAGCTGTTCTCAGAACAATGGGCTAACCACCCCACAGTGGAGAACCTCAAGACCACTGAACATGTTTGGACTGATTTGGATGTTAAGAAAGCCGGAATTGCTAAAGCAAAGTCTAAGACTAAAATTTGGAGGTGTGGAAAAAAGCATCCCTGCAGATTGGGATACTGAATAATGAATAACGTGATGTTTTTTTTGATTGGAAGCTACTATCATTCCAGCACCAGCATCGCTGAGATAGTACAAAAGCGATTACCATTAGTTTTAGCCTAATTCAAGGTAATACTGGGAGGCTCATACATGAATTTACACTGAGGCCTATGAGATTGTAGTCATGCCGTGAAAATCCTGACTAATGAGACTCTATGGGCTTCAACCAGCTCCAATCTCTCAATTCAGTTTCCGGTACATCTCTAACATTTGCTCTTTTTCCAGAGCGCTCGGACTTCATTAGGTCAAGTCAAGCGCTCATAAGTTGATGAGAATTGTTCTAACAGTGAATAATGAATGCACGCCTGAGTTCTCAAAGGCAAACAGGCACAAACGAGCATGTGAACGTAAATGACTTTCCTTTGAGAGGCATTTGGAGTGAGCGTACAGCACTCCCCTAAAATCTTGTTCCTATTTTAAGATCTATATAGAAGTAATTTGGCCAAAAGAAAAGAAGTCATCAGTTTTAAACAGCCCAACTTGAGAAGACAGGTGAATAGCCGAGGGCTCGGATGAATGCACTGCAGCGCAGGACAGTAAATTTCTCAGCTATCGATACTCGGAGAGAGCCGCAGAGTTCAGAATTTCTGACTTACAAAAGCGGCCCACATGTTCAATAATGATGACCTGGCAAATCGTTTCTCCGGAGTGCTGAAATAAATTAAAAAAGTGAGAGCGGCTGAAGCCATAAACAACAAACTGCATCTTTAGGGGTTTGGCTGCAGTGCAGATATGGCAGGAAATAAATAAAAGCCCACACTAAAAGAAAGTGCTGTAGATTTCCGCATGAATAAAACATATTACACCAACACAATTACTGCTCCAAGTAAGGAAAGTGTTCATGTTCATGTAAAGCACTGTGGAAAAGTCATTCATTTCTCTAATTTCCAGTCAAAACAGCTATTAAAGCAACATTATGTAGCAATTCTCATTCTGATGGTACTATGACTTATAATACGGATGATGGCATCTCTGTCATGTGCCAATGTATTGATGTTCCCCTCCTTCCTCCCCACCACCACCAGTTTGGCCCTGTCCAGTTGCCATTACGATCCAGCAGGATAACCACAGGTCTTGAGGTCCAAGACCTGGACCAAGGATGGGGCCTACACCAAACACTCCAAATAATCCTTCACATTCTTTAACCATATCCAGGATCAGATTTATCCCCCTTCACTCCTTTCTCCTGAGTCTTCATGGCAGAACAATCTAATACTTAATGGTACAACCTCAAACACCAACTAAAAGAAGGAAGCTGGCTTGCTATTTCCAGGTTTGAATCATGGCACAGACTGCAAAGAGATGGAAGAAGATGTCAAGAGAAGAGAAAAGAAAAAGTGACAGTGGAACAAGAGACTGAAAGAATGCGAGACGGCTGACAAGAGAACAACAAAAACCTGACAGCAGAGTGTTCAACCCCGCCAATGTTATTTATGAATTTATCAATTTCAATATAGGCTGTAACCTTACCTGTGCACTCCTGTCTCAGGGTTTTTTTCCAGATACCAAATGTCATCCAACCTCAGTTCCATTTCAGGCTGTATGCACAGAAATCTTACAGCAAAATAGTTTGGTAAGTCTTCCTGTACTTCCTTGACATGGTTCTTTCTCTTCTGATTATGTTTTTGCCAGCGTTGTGCCAAATTCCAACTCCCTGGGAGAATCTGACTCTAGTTCTATGTGCATCAGGGATATGAAAACTACAGATAATATTTGCAATTTCAGTTATTTACACAGAGACCACCGGAGTCATGAGTGTTCTCTAGTGTTCATATCAAGTCAAGTGGGTTTTATTGTCAACTACATACAGAGTACACAGTGAAACGAAACAAGGTTCCTCCAGGACCATGGTGCAACATAGACAGTGCATACAAGACACAAGTGCAACACAAACAAACAAGTGCGGACAGACAACACAACACAACACAGTACAGACAGAGAATAATAAATAATTGCTGGTAGTGTGCAAATTGTGCAATGTGTAATAAATAGAGTCCAGAGGTAGTAGAGTTATTAGTGCAATGCTTTGTGCAAAAAAGCTTCCCCTTATTTATATCTGGGGTAAATGGTTGGAGAAAGAGAGAGAGAGAGAGAGAGAGAGAGAGTGTACATGTACCAGAAAGATATCAGTTCAGACGTTGAGTTGTGTTGAGAAGTCTTGGAGGAAGAAGCTGTTGCAGAATCTGGTCGTGTTGGACCGGATGCTGCGGTACCTTCTTCCTGATGGCAGGAGGGAGAACAGTCTGTGTGAAGGGTGGGTGGGTTCATCCACAATGCTGGTTGCTTTGCGGATGCAGCGGGTGGAGTAAATGTCCAAGACGGAGGGGAGAGAGACTCCGATGATCCTCTCAGCTGTCCTCACAATGCGTTGGAGGGACTTGCGGTCAGAGGCTGTGCAGGTCCCAAACCAGGCAGTGATGCAGCTGCTTAAGATGCTCTCTATGGTTCCCCTATAGAAGAGGGTGAGGATGGGTGGAGGAAGACGGGCCTTTCTCAGCTTCTGGAGGAAGTATAGACGCTGCTGGGCTTTCTTGGCTGTAGAGCTGGTGTTCAAGGACCAGGTGAGGTTCTCCGCTAGGTGGACACCAAGGAACTTGGTGCTCTTAACAATCTCCACAGAGGAGCCGTTGATGTTAAGCGGAGAGTGGTCCGGTGGTCCGGTCTTGATTTCCTGAAGTCAACAACCATTTCATATGCCTGAGCACAAGGATTCTGTTGCCTTGGATTTATCTAAAAACGGAAGTGTGCAGCAGTCCATGAGGGGCTCAATGTGGTGTAAAAATGAATTACACTCTGCAACTGTAGGGGGAGCCCAAGAGCCAAAAATACTAATTCCAACATAATTTTTGTTACTTATTATGAGACATTGCTAAGCATATATAAGCCAATCAAATAACATAAGGAAATAAAATAAGTGAGAATACAGGAGATTTCAAAAACTGGATTTCTAAACATGGAACAACCACCTGGCAGACCTGATAGATCACAGGAACATCCCACCTCAAAGAAGGTTTGTAGGATTTCTGGTTGAAAGAAATCCTAAAGTAATTGAAATTATCAAAAGAATGTGAAGAAATAACAGTTTTGACACTGTGTACCATGTTGTAGAGACAGCTTCTGAAGTAGGCATGTTAACTAGCTAACCCTGACCCATCCTGTCTGTAATACCAGCTTGTACCTGAGGGGGCAACAGTAAGTCATTGTAGTTTGAAGCAGAATCAGTCCATCATGAGAGGATGAAGAAGTTGTGCTGCTGCCCCAAAGAAGTATTCTAACCTTTTATTAACCATGTTGAAGCTACTGCTCCCAGTTATATTGTTTAAGACCAGGTAGCCAATTACAGGAACAGTAAACACAACGAGGGTTGATCTTCTTGGTAAGTGCCCATGTTTGTCTGGTTGGTGTTGTTTCCATCACTGGAGAAGTTCTTGGCCAGTAAAGGGATAAAGTTTGATGCTGAAGGTTTCTTCTAGACCGGAAAGAAGCACTTTGAACAAACAATGAACAAAAAAAACCCAATGAACTAACATAATTTGACCAGATACCCCCAAACTTTTGCATGTTTATCTTCTTTTTCTGCTGAAAAATGAACACCTTCTTCTTATTGGCCACTTTTGCTGGAAATTAAAAAAAATGATAAGACGTCTCTGACTTTTGCATGAAACATTTTTAACCTCAGTGAATATCTAATTTACAGGCCATTGAAAATGACTGCACCGTTCAGTAAAAAAAACAGGTATTTATTATATTTATCCATAGACACCAATCCTGTTGCAGCTTACAGACTCTCAGCATGTGATGTCTAGAATAGTAAATATAAATAGATTTTCAGTACCACATGGGAATACGATTTACTGAATATACTTTATACCATATCTGCAAGAGAATACATTTACATGTACATGTAGCGTTTACACCTTCTGTGCATCTGAATTAGTATTATTCTTATTATTATTATTGATATTACTATCATTTCCATCTTTTGTTTTATTGTCAGACAACACAGACAAATCAAAGGACAGCACAGATGGGGGGGTGGTTTGCATTGTAACGTGACATTTTGCTCTGGAGATAAAAAAAGTTAAATTCCTGTTTATTTGCCATATTTCTTTATGTTAATAAACAACTCTTCACTTCTTATACCTCCAAAAATGATACTTCACAGCAGAAGGGAAAACCATACAGTACTGTGCAGAAGTTTTAGTCTCTTGAGAACATTATTATATTTAAATATTACTTTATTATTAAATATTTAAACAGTACTTATAGAGTAAGTATTGCTTTTACATACGTCAGTGTGTTTATTTAACCCTTTCCAAGCTTCTCCTTCTATAAACAACCCAGTATTATTTACAGTTCTCATCTAATACCTGCTTTAACTGTTCAGTACTTCATTAAGCTAAATCAAGATTGCTGCTGAAGAAACTGAGATATGATCTACTTCTTTCACAATAAGATATTCATGTTACTTTGTATTGTATGTATGATCATTTGCATGTTGCTGGTCTAATCAGATCTGCTGTTCTTACTGGTGAACATACACTTATTGATCAGGTAAAGGATTTTAAACAGCTTAAGTGTCTAAGACTTTTGCACAGTAGTGTAGTTTTCTTTTAATGTAAATCAATGTAGGTCATTTTTTGGTCCATCCTTATGAAATTTCAAAAACTGAAACAACTAGAACAGCATTCAGCCTAAGTAACACAAATAAAAGAACAGAACCTAATCCATACCTGTCACATTTGCATTGCACATTTTAAACCCACTTACAATAGAACATAATGGGCAGATGCTGAGGCAACGATCCATTGGCTTCCATCGTATATGGGTTTCAAGACAACAGGTTTTTGTACTTGTACTTGTAAATCCAGGGAAATGTGTTGAAATGACCATCTGTGGTAACCAATCTTGGTAACCAGTGCTATAGATGGGGGCAGACAGAGATCAGGTTGAGAAATGCTGGCATAGGTATAAGATCACGTGTAGGGAGCATGGAACACAGTCCGAATCAAAAACAAGACATTTCCACCCACAAGAACACAAAGTAAAAACCCTCGGGGGAGAGTCACTGAGGCAGACGGACCGACGTTGAGCCAAAACACTCTTTGAAACACGTACCGAGAAAGGCAACGCAGCAAATTTTGCACAATGGAAGGCAAACGCCTCAAAGAGATCAGAGCAGGCTACGAGTTTCTTTCTACGTGGTTCAGAAAACCTGCAAAAAGTACCTCAGCACTGGGTATTTCATAGTGAAAGCCACAGAGAAACCACAAGACTGGGATTTGCACTGAGAGGAAACTGTTTAACCTGCCTAAAAAGTGGTGGGCTGACTTGCGAGGGGTCTTAAAATAATTCATCTAATGCATATTACACTATATCATTCCAACAGCGTAACAGCAGCCCCATAAAATAAACCCCCATTTATCTTTGAAATAAAACCAAGCCTCTTCGTTCTTATTTCACATGTCCTCCAATCCTCATCCTCCACCACTAAGAGGCAGTTTAGATAAAAGCTTTATAATGTAGGCCCAGTGCGCAGCCACCCCGCTCCGCGCTGGATGGTACCAGTACAGCTATATGCAGGTGTCGTTAGGGAGATAACTGGATTATAGCAGCAGGAAGATTAAATCTAAAGCTTTCAGCTGTGGAGAGGATAAAAGTGGCAAAAAAAGAGAGAAAGGGAAAAAAATCAAATCAATTATGAAATTGCTCGCACACACATCTCCCACACTAGGCTTTTAAACACACAACAACTGCAAAACCCAATACCATGTTACTGCACTGAGCTGTGGGAGGATGAGAGACAGCCAAAACCAACACACGTCATTTCTGAGCATGTGCTCCAATTAGACCCTTGAAAGAAACGACGCTGTTTAAAGGAATGCTTTCGGCAAAAAAATCCAAGTCGCAGTTCGGCCCCCTCCTCCCCCCAAAACACAGTCCATCGATGAAGACAAGCTCAGCGTCTCGAGTTCGCTTCTTTAGTTTTGGACAGTTACGAGACGATCGCTGCTAAGCGCTAGTGCAGGCTTATGTTTAGCATCGAGCTAAAGAGTTTGAAGCGCAGTTGTGACCTCAATACGACGTGTGGTTTTTGACCAGGCCTTGTTGCCACCATTACGACGAGCCAAATCTGTGGTTAGTTCTTCAAAACCAGCTGAAGATAGATTTGAAGATTATCAATCTATCAATTATCAATCGTTCTTGAGATAAGTAGCTTATATGGTGTTTAAGCTTCAGGCTAATATTAGATTCTTCAATAAAGACTTATTATATGACAGATAGTGACTTGATCAAATTTAGATTGGTCCTCATGGATTTGGGTTTTTGGTAGTTCATACCTAAAATATTTTATTTTCAAATCTAGAAGCCCCCTATGTCCATTGTGTCCATTAGATCAGTGTGGTTGGTTCTTCAAAACCAGCTAAGGTTTAAGTGAACAAGTGCCAAACCTATTCTCAAACATACTTGAGATAAGCAGCTGTATGGTGATGTATGGACTAAGACCTGTTAATGTTGGTTTCCTCAATAAGAACTTTGACAGAAATTGACTGGGCCCTCGTGGATTTTAATTTTTGGTAGTTGATATTTAGTAGCTCCCTATGCCCATTACATTCATTAGACTAGTACTTGAACTGTGTGGTTGGTCCTACAAAACCAACTAAAGTAAATTTTAAGTGAATTTGGACAAATCTATCAATTCTCATGTATCACAAGTATCACATACCTGAGATAAGAAGCTGTATGGTGATGTATGGACTGAGACTTTTGTTAGATTCGTTAATAAGGACCAAGACAGATATTGACTGGTCCAAATTGTCATGGGATCTTTGGCAACCTTAACTTTAAATTCTTAATTTTCAAGTCATTTGTAATTAAATAAGAGCAGTAGTGCTCTGTTTTGAAGACTCCCTTCTTGCATGTGTTTGCACTTGTAATTCATTTTTGATGGATTCTGTGACTGTTGCTGTCTTTATCATAGGCTGTTATGTTAAATAACCCAATTGGAAAAATAAAATAATTAAATTGGAAGATGGGGAAGTGGAAATGACAAATGAACTGATTTAAACTACTGCTCATTTCCCCCAATTCAGTTCAAGAATTGATTACAAAAAGCATGGGTGGCAACTCTACCAGGCCTGTCCACAAACATTCTGGGGGGCAACATGTAGTCTTATTACAACATTTTAAGGCTGCTTGCAAATCTCTATAAAAGTGTTATCTAAATTATGGTCAGATCTTCATTAAACCAACGATAATAGATACAGAGAGCTCAATAAAACAGAAAGCACAAACAATTATGTTGTTTTTCTTCCCTTTTACTGAACAATGTGGTCCAACATTAAAGGTGTTTGTTGGAAAAGCATGTGGACTTTATCAGTTTGGTATAGATGATAATTAAGATCAGGATCCATTGGATGATGATCAAGTGTGTCTCCGATGATCTCCGTGAGTCATTATCTGGTCTTTACCACACACATTTATCAGTACATGCCATGTCTTCATGGCCATATCCACTGTGCTCCGGCCCTCAGTATTGTTTTTCAGGTGTATATAGTAAGACATGAAACAACACTGCAGTGAAAACGAGTGCTCGGTGCATGTTTTGATTAAATACATATCCCTGAGACACCACAGCAAGCTAAGTTTTTGGACCTCTGTGTTTCTAAAACCCTGCAAACCAACCATGCATGTCTCAGTCAAATAGATTTCTGAGGACCTCAGAAAGACATTTGCCAAAGCTTATTAGGCTGGAAGAGGTTCCAACAGGGTTTCTAAGAAATCTGGACTTCACTGATTCATTGCCAAGCAGACAGTGTTCGAATGCAACTAAAATTCAATACCACTGGTACCTTGCCTAGGTGTGGCCATTCATCATACTGACTCATATCCTAAGAATATTGTGAGAGATCACAAAGAAGCCCAGGATAACATCTAAGCATCCGCAGGCCTCTCCTACACTGGCTAATGTCAGTGTTCCTCAGTCCAAAATCTGGCAAACACTGAACAGGTATGCAAGATGGCATAGAGGAAGCTAATCCTCTCCAGGAAGAACATTTCTGCCTGTTTGAAGTTTATTACAAAGCACCTTGATGAGCCAACAACTTCTGAAATCATGTTATGTGGACGGAAAGCATAGATCAGCATTGCTTAGGAGATGCTATGTTTGGCAATCATTCTAGCACAGTTCTCATCTGAACTGTGAAACATGGTGGTGGCAGTATCACAGTTCTACAGCTAGTCGTCATTTGATGGAGCTACGAATTTTGTATTATATCTCAGAACTCTACAGCAGAACAATAGCACATCCATTCATGAACTGTACCTTATCAGAAAGTGGGTCCTGCAGAAGAACAACCTCCTAAAAACACTAGCTATTCAACAAAGTATTGTTAAACGGGAGAAATGTTATATTTTTAAATCAATGAGTGATTAGAAATGAATGGAAATGTTACGGCTGGATCGAAGGTGTGGCATTCATGCAAGACCAAGAATCCTACAAGTCAATGTGCAGGTCTGATCAACACCTACATGAATCATTTACTTAAAGTCATGGCTGTTCAAGGGGGTCACACCAGTTCATGAAAGCAGAGGTTCACATGCTTTTACCAACCAAGACATTTAATGATAGATCACTTTGTTCAATAAATGAGTGAAAATCTATATACTATATTGTTTTACTGGGATCTCATTATACTGTTATGAGTGACAATCTGATCATATTTCTGTAGAAATGTACTGAATTAAAAGGGTTCAACATTCCCGAAAAACATTTTAATGAAAAGTTTCTTTGTAGAACCATTTTTACAAATGTGATGTGAGCGGGAATAACTTTTCTTAAGTTTAAAGTATGTTCACATTATGCAAAGGTTCTAGGAAGAACACTGAATGTGCTATAGAACCTTTAGAGTATGTGAACTTTCTTTGAACCTTCACACTAAAATTTCCACTTTCTTTCCAAACTTGGTTCTTTAGGAACCCAACAGTGGTTCTTCTATGGTATCACTCAAAGAACCCAGTGTAAAACCCTTTTTAAGGCTTTTATAAAAACTGTAATCCAGTTTTATCTTAAAAATAAAGCCCCTAAAAATTATGATTGACAATCTGATAATATTTTAGATCCAATTTCTGTAGAAATGTACTGAATTAAAAGGGTTTACTTTTCAAGCAGCACTTTTCAAGCATTTGTGATTAAAATTAGTAAAATAATAAATGTCTTCTTTTACTCATTTGATACAGCTACTAAAGCACATTTTACCGTCCAAGTTATTGATACTGTCCTTCTTCCTAGTTTTTGAGTCCAGCTGATGACAGAGATAGCTCGAGCTCAAATAAAAACACAAGCTGACCACTACTGGTTTTACGGCATCAATCACAAGCTGTTTTATTAAGATCCACAACTATGGTCATCACCAGGCCAGTTCATGTTATTTAGGCCCCTCTTTCCATACAAATGTACATCACTAGTTCAGATCATCTATAGAGACTACGTTCTTTACAGTGGGGTGAGGCCGGGTAGATCTTGACTGGCAAAAGAACAGATTATTATACATGGTGACCACAGTACAGTACCTGTTTCTGACATACCATTATCTATAAAAATGGACCAAAGTATGCAGCACAGCTAGAAGAGTAGCTAGAAGAACCGTTCTCCATAACACTGTGCTTAAAAAGAAAATCTGCCCCAGTGCAGCTGATCAGGGGAAGAAAACACTAGACAAGGCCTTCAACGTCACTCTCACGCTTACTCCCATTATATATGCCATTATACAGTCTATGGATTATTAATCAAACCCAGTAACATAAAGAATCCATTACAGCGGCAGCAGAGAACCGCACGGGGAGGCCGGCTGGCGTGTGAAAAAATCAGTAGCAACTAAACACCTTGTGATGTGATGAGTGATGCAGCCCAGGCCCTGTAAACTTGCTCCTCACGTTGGTTAATTATGCAATGTACCAGCATGAGAGTGAGATCATCATAACAGGACATGATTGCAAAACTGACAGTTTTCCCTCGAACCGCTCAAATGATCGGAAAAAGACTGGAGTCCGATTTGTGATCCAGGAAGAGAAAGAACTGTCAAATATACAACAAGCACCAAAGAAGGACAACTTTTGGATTCCAGTGGATGGTTCTTTAAAGACCTGTGCTTGTATATGAGGTGTTCCAGTGTGAGGAACATCCTGAAGTTTTAAGAACCTCCATTCAATCATTCAATGTAAACCTTCTTTAACAATTAAAGTTATCTTGGAACCATAAGCTGACCTTAACTTTTAGGGGTGTACTGAAGTAAAAAAAATTAAAGAGAAAATTTTAATAACCAATATTTCTTATTATAGGAATTCTATATAAGATAAAATAGAATATATATATATATATATATATATATATATATATATATATATATATATATATATATATATATATAATATATTAGAAACAGGAGAAATATTAAGAATGTTTCCCACATTTAAAACACTACTTTTTGGCAGAATCATGAGTAGTTTCCACTCATGGATCCAAAAACAAGCCATATTTTAAATAAAAGTACCAAAGGGTTCTTCATAGGGCCGTAGAAGAACCACTTTAAAGTCTATCTTTGGAGAACCACTTTGGTAAATGAGAAGTGTAAATGTGAATAACTGCCATGCACTTCCAAATCACCTTTCAGTCATAGTTCTTTAAGGAATTAAAAGTGTTTTCTTATCTCCGGCCTTACTTGTGGAACCCTTTTTGGAATGCTTTTCTACAGCAGGAGTAAATGTAGTCCAGCTGTAGTCCAAATGTAGTCCAACAACTTTCTTTTAAGTTTAAAGTATGTATACAAAATGTAAAGGTTCTAGGAAGAACACTGAAGGTGCTATAGAACCTTTACACTATGTGTACGTTCTTTGAACCTTCAACAGCTTTTTCACACTAAAATTTCCAATTTCTGTTTTCAAATTCAGCTAGTTAGAAAACCAAAAGTGGTTATTTAATTATTTTTTTTTAAATCTTGTAAAATGTTTAATAAAGGGTTTAATAAAAATAAAGGATTTAATAAAAATGTAACTTAGTGTTTTCTCAGATTCGCTCTTAAAAATAAAGCCGCTAAAAATGTTCCCAAAAACTTTTTAATGAAAAGTTCTTTGGAGAACAATTTTTACAAATGTGAAGAGAGTGTTCTTTGAACTTTCACACTAAAATTTCCAAATTTTTTCCAAACTTGTTTCTTTTGGAACCCAACAGTGGTTCTTCTATGGTATCACTCAAAGAACCCCTGTGCTCCACTCTTAAAAATAAATCTGCTAAAAATTGTTGGTTCCCTAAAAACTTGATGTGTTGCTATAGAACCTTTACACTATGTGATCATCCTTTTAACAGGTTCTCCGCACCAACATTTCCAATTTCTCTTTTCTAATTCAGCTTTTTAGGCAAAGGTTTTTTTATGGCATCACTCAACAAGTTCCTTTGTGGAACTTTTTTAAAAGTTTAATGAAAACTTTAATCCAGTTTTATTTTAAATGCACTCTTTAAAAAAAGCCACTAAACATTTTTGGTTCCCTAAAAACCTTTTAGTGGAAAGTTCTTTGGAGAACTATTTTTAAAAGCGTGGCACATAGTGCAAACTACTTTTTCTTACCTTCAAAGAATGTTTACATTATTATTCACATCAACAGGTCCTTCACCCTAAAATGTCCAATTTCTCTTTTCAAATTTGGCACGTTAGGAACCCAAAAGTGGTTCTTCTATGGCCTCACTCACCATACTCCTGTGTGAAACCTTTTTCTTAACCTTTTTTTTTTTTAAAAACTGTAATCCAGTTTTGTCCTCAGATTCGCTCTTAAAAAATAAAGCCGCAAAAACAATTTCAGTGAAAAACCCAAACCCTGAAATTGCTTTAGAACCTTTACACTATCTGAACCTTCAACAGGTTCTCCGCACCAAAGTGTTATATTTCTCTTTTCAAATTTGGCTCTTTAGGTAACCAAAAGTGGTTCTTCTATGGCATCACTCATCAAACTCCTCAGTGGAACCTTTTTAAGGGTTTTAATAAAAACTGTAATCCAGTTTTATCTCAGATACACTCTTAAGAATCAAAGCGCCCAGAAGGGTTCTTTGGAGCGATGCTGTAAAAGAACCACAAATTCAATGTATTCAATGACGTGTGAGAGTTAAAACACTTTTTTTTGAAGATCTAAGAACCTCCAAACAAAGTAAAGGTTCTATTCCAATCAAAGGTGTTTTCGAGAACTGAGGCTTGTAAGACAGATTCTTTCCGAGGAAGTCTTTCAAAATCGCTCACATTCATACCTGCACTTCTGCAAGTCACTGTGTGTAAGCCTTTCTCAGACAAACCAAAACCTCCACCAGGATTATTCATCACCACGACTGTTGTGGAAATTAACAATGGCTGTAGTTAACACTGCAACTCAATGTCACATGAGAGGATGAGCTCCGCCTGACGCGTCCAACGTGATTCCAGGGGACGGAGACAAGCCAGTAAAAAACACTAAGTTCTGCTGGACGAGAGAGACACAAACAGGCAGACAGTGGACAGACGAGGGCGAATGTTTGTCCCCTTCACTTCTCATTGTTATTTTTTGTTCTTCGCACCGCGTCCCTTCCTCCGCTCTCCTCCGGGGGGCGCTCACTTGTAGAGCAGCTGCAGGCGGCTGGCGTGGCAGTTGTTGCGGCCGATCTTGCCGTCGGGCTGGTAGAGGTTGGAGGAGTTGGAGAAGGACGGAGGGAGCGAGTGGTTATCGGAGGTGGGAAGCGGATACCCCGGCGGGGGCAAGAGCGACTTGGGGTCTGGGTGAGCGGCTGGGAGAGGTGGGGAGCTGTGGTTGAGGTTGGAGGGATGGCCGCCTCCGGAAGCGCAGGGCCTGCCTCTCCGAAAGCTGGTTCCTCAGCTCAGACACACGTTCCTCTTTCTGTTGGAGAGAGGAAAAAAATGACTTTTAACATTTTACACTACTGTCCAAACATTTTAGGCACCTAAGCTGATAGTTTAAAAGTCTTCATCTCATTTCTAAGTATATTTCCACCAGTAAGAACAGCAGATCTGATTAGAACAGATGTAAATAATCATACATACAATACAAAGTAACATGAATATGTTATTGTGAGAGAAGTAGATCAGATCTTGAGCTCCAGTTTGAAGAACAAAGTTAGGTTCCAGATTTCTCCTGGACGCCCCAGACATTGTATGAATGTATTCAGTTCCTTCAGCAGCAAATCTTGATTTAACTTAATGAAGTACTGAGCAGTCAAAGCAGGTATTAGATGAGAACTGATAATAATACTGGGTTGTTTCCACAAGGAGAAGCTTGGAAAGGGTTAAATAAACACACTGACGTATGTAAAAGTACTACTTACTCTATTAATACTGTTTAATATTTATATAATAAAGTGTTTACTGAGTAAATAAAAGCTTTCTGTCTGAAAAAAAAGCTTATTAATATAATAATGTTCCCAAGTTACTAAAACATCTACACAGTACTGTATATTATAGTAACCTATAGGCTTTATCATAATGTTTCAGTATCTTTGTTCTTCAAACTGGAGCTCAAGATCTGATCTACTTCTTTTACAATAAGATATTCATGTTACTTTGTATTGTATGTATGATTATTTACATCTGTTCTAATCAGATCTGCTGTTCTTACTGGTGAACATACACTTATTGATCAGATAAAGGCTTTTAAACAATCAGCTTCCTTTGTTCTTCAAACTGGCGCACAAGATATGATCTACTTCCTTTAAAATAAGATATATTTATGCTACTGTTTATTGTATTTATGCTTGTTTAAATCTGATATAACAATATCTGGTGTTTTTACTGGT
>CM038703.1:48932969-49060666 GCA_021613375.1 Megaleporinus macrocephalus | reverse complement strand
TTTTCTATATAGTTTATATGCAGTAGCTGCTGTTTACAGTTTCATGATGAACGGACAAATAGAAATGCTCTAAAATAGCTTGGAAAAAAATTCTTACATTAAGTAAAGTTGGTTCTTGCCAATTTGGAGATCCTTGGGTTTTTTTGGGCAGATATTATATTACACAAGCAAACCCTGAACACAAAACATGTCTCAGCTGATCAGCTACACTTGGGGGAAATTTGAGTGAAGCCTAAACTTGCCTTGAGTCAGAAAACAATTGACAGCATTTGTAATGAGCTTCATGAATTAAATCAAACAATGGCGCGGTGATGTCATAAGGATTGTCATCACATTCGTTTATAAATGGCACGCTGGATTCACCCGAGAGCTGAGCTCACACTATGCCTTAATTTCCTGTCCTGCTATTTAAGGACCGATACGAGGAACTGCACCAGTCACAGTTAATGACCTGGTGTGTTGATATTCTGTAGGTTGGGTTTTCACAGGGATCCTGTTTGTCATATAATATGGTGGGCGGAAGCTCAGAGCCTGTTCTTCCAACCCATCCTGCTGTGTTAATCAGTTATAGGATGAGTGAGTTTGATATACCACTGCAACAATGGAAACACAATAATAATCACAAACACTAATTATTCTGATCACTGTGTACAATTAGCAGCTTTTTAAAAAACCTCAGAGGAATAACGAACCAATGGCTACAGAGGCCATCTAAACTGTAGGATACTGTGAGCATTGCTCTACTGTTGCTTTTTACATTTACATATGTGTTTACACAGCTTCCATTCTTTTCAGGAGACTCACCTCCAAAGTTCAGTCTTAGAAGTTGGTTGAGCTGGTTTTCTGCTTCTCACCATCCCAAAAATCCCAAACACATTCATTGATGTTGAGGCTCTGGACTGTGGGTGGTCAGTCCACCTGTTTCTCCTTTTCTACACATCCTTTCAGACCCTGAGGTGTCTTCTCACAGTGGAAGGATGGACAGAAACACCTGTGTATCTTCTCAGATCTGAAGCTTGATGTTCTCCTTAATCTTAAAGCTTTAAGTACTGCTTATGTGCTGCAGTGTTGGTGGGTCTACCAGCTCCTCCGGGTGGTTGATAGCAGTCCTGATTGAGTCGGGAAACTTTTTTCCCACTCATCATCGTTTGGCTTTCTCCTTCTGTGTGCAGGGAGGTTATCTTCTCTTCTCCGAAATATGTCCTGAAAATGAACACATGGCAGAGGCCCCACAGGGGTGCAGTGGGTATTCCTATGGAGTGTCAGTGCCCTTTTATCTTGGGGCAGTTGTGGGCTGGATGTTGGAGAACCAGCCTTGGGATTGGAAGGTCGCTGGTTTGATCCTCTGAATCGACAGGACACGACTGAAGTGCCCTTGAGCAAGAAACCTAACTCTAACCTTACCCCCGACTGCTCTCCGGGCACGTGAATGGGCAATTGGTGCTTACTGCCCCCTAGTGTGTGGTTTCACTAGTGTGTGTGTATGAGGTTTAGTTACATTTAGCTCAAGTACATTGGTGGAGTTGTCTCTTCTTTCTAATAGTAATAATTAATAAACATATTGAGCTGCCACTAGTATGAAAATTGCTCAATAAATAAAGATATTATTATTATTATTATTATTATTATTATTATTATTATTATTATTATTATTATTATTACTTCTACGCGAGTATATTAGTGAATACTTTTTCTGTTTTATTTAATTCATTTTTGTTGCTGACATCAGTACTGTTTTGTGATTGGGTTTTAGAAACAATTTTGAAATAATAACTAAGAGAACTGTGTCCGTACAAACTTTGTGTGCTAGAGTAGATGCTGGATTTACAAGAAGTTCCAGTGCAGTTCTGTTAGGTTACTCAGTACTAAAGCAGTGTGTTTTGATTGACACTTTTATACTGAAGTTGGTTTGGTCTGTGGGTACTCTTACTTTTAACACAGAGTCAGTATTTACCTAATTATCAATCATTTTACTCAATTATTGATTTTGGCTACTTTAACTGTTATGTTTCAAACTTCTGTAAAGCAGCTTTGTAAAAGCGCTACACGAATAATGATAATAATTGAATTAAATGTTTATTTGGCTGTTGTAACTGGAATTGAAACATATTAGAGGTGTCTCTGACCTTTTCCACAGCAATAATCAGACTAGTAAACATGCTGCTCATAACAATTTCACGTTATTCAAATAAATAAGTTGCTTGCTTGGTGTTAGGTAAGAACTTCTGAGGTTCAGTCAGTCTAGAAATTATGTCTGTGTTTCAGTACTTTTAAAAAATTTCAGTATAATACCGTCAGAACGATTATTATACTGCTGTCATGATAAGCCGGTTCAATACAGTCCCATCCCAAGTCCGTTAACTGTCCTGTATCATGACTAAGGCTGTGGTAGATAATTAATATGCGAGGCATTGTACGCCCGGAGAGAAACTGCTATTGCAACACGTTGGTGAGGAGCAGTTCCTTTAGCACTAGGGCACTATTTTTAGTTGAAGGAAGGAAGTGTACCCCCCCTGGGGGGATATCTTAAACCAAATCAGGCACGGCGACTCTGTTCACATAAAAACGGCATATGATGCAGGAGTGCGCTCTGTAAGACAGGTCCGCCACGAAGAATGCAAATGCAAATGGCTGCTGGTGGGACAAACACGTGGCAACCACTATTTTGTTATCATTTATCTTTTTATTATTGAGAATTTTTTTTTTTTTTTAAAGGGTGCTGCTAAGTTCTGTGCAGCATCATTTGAAAATAAACAGCTGCTGTTTATATTGTAACATAATTTCATGATGGGTGACCAATTGAAAATCTCTAAAATTAAGTATAAGTTAGAAATGTAGAGATACAATGTTTGCTTTATATTTATTGTTGTCTATATATATATATATATATATATATATATATATATATATAGTTGTGAGTTGCATGATTTGAACATGACAGCTGCCAAAAGTCTAATCAAGTCTCTTCAAAGAGCCATTGCTGTCAATAAAGTGCGACTTAACCCTAAACATTTAAAGAACCTCCACATGGAAGTTCTAGGCAAGCATTTTAGAAGCCTTACATCATATTCATTAAAGTAAAACAGGTTTTTCTGTGGTCACACTCAAGGAACCTCCCTGTTTTTAAGAGCAGGAATTGCAAAACTCTGAAACAGACACAACCAAAAAGGGGAAGAAGAGCTGAATGAAAATATACAATGAAAGGGAAACAGGGAAGGAAAAGTTCCATTACAGAAGAGAGAATTAACGAGATCTAGTTATTAGTGAATGTGAGGAAAGCCCGCAGTGTGGTGACCTTTGTATTTAGGATTCTATTTGTAGAAACAGAGATGAAAAATATTTGTGAAATAAATCCAGCGTTTCATTGGAAAAAAGTAAAAAGTTACGTTACTTCTGACTAAAGATGATCAACAGTCTATTTTTAATTGTAAGGTTTTTTAACGTTTCTGAAAATAAAAAAGGGTGAATAACTAAGACATAAAAGTGTGGTCAAACTGTTTACAGGGTTCTTTAAGGGTTCTTACTAGAACCCATCCATTGAAATGGTCCTTAAAGGAGCCAAAGGTGCTGCTACTATTGTTGAGAAAAAAGAGAGAGCCTATAAGAGTACATACCAATCAATCCATCATTCTCTTCTGCTTTATCTCGCTAGTTGTGATCACAGGGTTTGGGCTGTGAGCCAATCCCAACGTCATCAGGCAGGTCGCCAGTCTATTGCATGGCCAACAATCACTCATGCACTCATCACTCAACACACTCACACCTACGGGCAGTTTACAGTGACCCATCAACCTAACATGTGTTTGGACTGTGGGAGGAAACCAGACCCATTGGAAACCCACTCAAGCACTGAAAGAACATGCAAACTCTAAAGTATACAAATTCTATACATTATATACATACACATACATATAAAAGAACTCTATAGAGCCTCATACCTAAAATCATGTATGCATATATTCCAATGGTTCTTTGTATTGTCTCATTTGAACTCGACAGCTGTGCTTTATATCCTGTGAGAGTTTTCATGATGAACGTTAAAGTAACTTACAGTGAAAGGAAAGACGTCTCTCCTGTAAAGTTACTATTTTGGAGGTACTAGGTACTTCTTTTTGTGACAATGATGATATGTATCTATTGCCTTTACTAAAGAACCCCTGAAGAGCCACTGTTCTTAAGGGTGCAGACCTGTACACCCAATCTAGACCCTATTTTTCAGAGTCAACAGTTAATCAGTTTAGTTTACTTAATTACTCATTAACATTTGAGTAAATTATTACAAATTTAAATAAATTAACATAAAGGAAAACTCCACCAGTTTTTCAAAAAGTTTGCATAATTAAACAGATCAGTCAACAAAGTCGTCCAGGGTGAAAAGCCAGTGATGGTGACAGGATGCTGCTTGATGTCTGACGCATTGTTTTATGGTAGTTTGTTGAAAACGATTAGTCTTAAATCTGTTTTAACATTAAAAAACGAAATAGTCCCCAAAGAAAAGTCTAGCATATAAACACGTGTAGGTTCACTGCTGCTTCTGGACAGTGAATTAAATGACTGTAAATGTGTTGTAGACATGTCAACCCCTGGTTACTATCACCACCACTATAAAGAAACCAATCTGTTAGAGTCTATGTACATCCAATAGATTAAACTATTTAGAATTTTTAAAAAATTTGGTGAAATTCATGTTAAATAAAAAAGTGGTATCATTATATTAAACCAAACTGCAGAGCAAAGTGTTAATATTCACTGGAAATGTGTTTCTTAGTCACACGTCTTTGATTTTTAAAGTTTACTATTATCACATTTGAGCTGGTTATATATATAAAGTATGACATTGTCTAAACTTCTGTATCACCAGAGCAGACTCAGGAGGAGATTTGTATTCTCATTAAAACAAAGCAGCACAGATCACATTGGTCCTCATTGTTTTTTAGACAAGCCCGTTTAATTGTAAGCATGGTTATTCCTCTGGTGTGTCTATCCAGAGTGCTTGGTGTGGGTGTTTCTGCGTGGGTGTCTGTGTTTTCGCAAAGAAAAAAACTCTTCTCTTTCTTCCAGTGCGTCCCCTTTTGGAGTTTTACACTGACATCAGCGGAGTTTCCCCTGCGCCACCGACAGAGCTAAGCCTTAAAAGAGGACGCCTGCAGCTACAGAGGCAGAATCCGCCGACAAGCCGACGCAACCACACCTCTGACAGACGAAGACGAGAGGAGGTCAGAGCAGGTTACAAAGTTTACAGCAACTTCCACAGAGACCTACAAGCACCGCAGAAGACTCGAACTTGGACTACCTTTCTAGCAAGGACTACCTACTACATACTTTCACAATGAGCACTGATAAGCAGGTCATTTTGGATGTTGACCCGGCCCAGGTGATGGTCAGCAGGGAGAAGGCTTCTTCAGCGTGGTCGGGCAGGGTGCGGTTGTGTATGGCTTTCCTGGCGTGGCTCTATGCACTGCGCTGGCTAGGCCGTCTTCTTTACATTCAACAAGGTGAGTCTTCAAAACGAAATCTCACTATCTTTAACTTTCGACCAATAGAAATAGTCCAAATTTGGAAAATAGAACCAATTTCAGTGACATTAATGTACACTCTAGGTTCAAATGCATTACCATTTTAATATATGTATGTATGTTTATATGTATATAAGTAATGTACATTGTCTTAATCATAGCTTCACAGTGACCAATAATCTTTCTCTCTTGTTCCTCCTTTCGTTCAAACCAACAGATGCAAAGCAAACCAACGAAACTGACGTTGGGGGGGGGGTTCAGTCCCGTGCTAGTTTCATTTCATCAGACCATTCATATCGACTCCTTCTAGTTCAGGAATCTAATATCACTCGTTCTTTTCACCTGCAGATGTCAGACTCTCTCTACGACAGGTGTCCGCCAGCGCCAAAGCTGCCATTCACTTAACAGGTAAGACTGCATCCAGCATCTAAACATCATGCTCAGTGTGGTCCACACTGTATAACCAGAAGTCTTTATATAAAACTATACACAGAGGCACAGTCTGAGCATTGGGCTTCACTGGGATACAATACTGGTCCAATACATAGTCTATTTCGTAGAGTTATAGAGATACTTGTAGATATTACAAATGTTACTATGATGCTTATTAATTCTTGGTAGTGTAAGGCTACCAGACACCTACGCAAGACATCTACAATCAATCTCCAGCCTTCATAAAGCCAAATCTGGTATCACAAGCTGGAATAAAGCCTTTATGAATGTCTAAATAAGTATCAATCTTTAAAACAAGGTTCATGGAGATGTGATGTAGCCTTTTGACCACTCTAAAAAGGTCAGAAGGATATTTTAGACATTGCTTGTAAGCAAACCATATGTATCATCACTGGCCAAAGAAAACCAGTGTCTATTTTTTGTGAGTTTCCAGTTTTCAAATGTTACAGTTGTCCTTTACATCATCTCAAATTGTTTTATGATGATTGGACCAATAACAATGCTCTAAAACTGCTTTGAACAATATACCTTTCCATAAACCTACATGGAAAGTAAAGAGGGTTTCGGTCCTCTGCTGTAAAGCTGTCATTGTAGAGAGCAGGAATAGAATATATAGATGTTTTATTGGTTGTTTTCTGTTATAATTATGGTAAAATACTGTCAGAATAACAGAACATTGATGAAGTGGTGTTCAAACCCTGAATATGATCAGCACCACAATGACTAGGGGACCAAACATCAACACTTCATTTGATGACTGATGCATTCAGGTCCTATTTAGGAGGGACAGACTTGGCGGACACAATAACTGCAAGCAGGAAAAACTCCTTATCCTATCTTCCCATACTGATCACACTCTAACCCCTCACAGGCCACAACAATCCGAAGTACACTGACTCCGTGGAATGGCGGGACAACCAGGGCCAGGCGTTCAAACACGGAGGCCTGAAGCTGCTGAACAACCAAATCCACATCCCGCACAACGGCTATTACTTCGTCTACAGCCAGGCGTCCTACAGGGTCAGCTGCAGCAAGGACGACAAAAGCGGGGACGAGGACACGGTCCACCTGAGCCACATGGTGCGCCGCTATTCCTCCTCATACGACGGCACCAAGCCTCTGCTGAACGCCGTGCGGACGGCCTGCAAGAAAGCCCCCCTGGAGTCCGAGGATGCCGACGACCAGGAATGGTTCACCGCCATCTACGTGGGGGCCGTCTTCAAGCTGGATGCCGGCGACCATCTCTACACTGAGATGATGGGGAAAAGTCTGCCTCAGGTGGAGAGCGAGGACGGGAAGACGTTCTTCGGCGTGTTCGCCTTGTGAGGGCGGACTGGTTCAGGGTGGAGAAGAGAGGGGAAGGATCAAGTGTTGTTTTGTATTGGTGCACTAGAGGCAGGACTTTCCAGTTAGGAGCTGTCACAGTGTTTCCCATCTCCAGTCATGTTATCCTGCACTGGGAGGGTTCACACAGGATTACTCAGACAGCCAGATAAGTTGAGCTTAAAAAAAAATGTAGTCCAGTGCGGAGCATCAGAGACAACTCTACAGCACTGGAGAAGCAAACTAGACAAGTATATTGTTTTATATTAAAACATTAGTATGTAAACAGCTGTGACTGAAAGAGAAAACTACATCCAAACAGCTGGTGATTTAGTTATTAATTTCTGTATTTATTTTAATATTTATTTATTTCATATTTATTGACTAATTTATTTATTATGCGGAAATATTTATTTACCTGTGTCATGTTTAAGTATGTTTAACATTAATAATAATAAAACAATAAGAAAATATAACAAGAGTGCCTCAGCCTCATTCTTAACGCTCAGATGGATTAATAATTAGTTTTCTTCTGCAGTCAGATTAACCCCTTACTACTACATTCCACCACTCCCATAATGCATAATGCATCTGTTTGCATTGCTTTCATGTACAGTTATTGAATTTTTCAGATTTTATAGTTCACTATTGCACGTCTACAACTAATCGCTCACTTGTTCTGCTTAGATCTTTAGTTACAGATCAATTTACAGATCGCTACAATGTGTCACATGGTCCCAGCAGGATAAATGCCATAGTTAAAATACAGGCCCTGTAAGCATTAGTATGTGAAGTCTTTAAGCCGTATGTATTAAGGGAATTAATAGGGGGAATCAGGATCGAGGTATTCATATCTAAGGAATCAATTAAATTAGTCAGTACATCACTATAATAGGATCAAGATAATTTTTATATCTCTGCTGTAGGAGCAAATATGTCTTTCTATATTCAGTTTTTCTATTCTATAATCTATTTTTTATAAGTATGTACATTCATGACGAATGGATGGACAGAAATTCCCCCAAAAAAGGTATAAAGTAAAGCAAGTTTTTAGTTTACTGTGTATATATATATATATAATTATATATATATATATATAATATATATATACACACACACCACATAGCGAGAGGAGAGAATTTACCCCTAAAAACTTCATATCAACATGTACAGTTATATAGATCTGACTGTAGATCTTATAAAGCCAACATAATATTAATTATATTAATATATCAAGTTAATGAGTTTATGTTACTAACTCACCATTTTCTCCAAAGAAAAACATGTCTCCAGAAGTATCAACTTTCGAGGACAGGAGCAAAAACATTTTTATAAGAGATTTTGGAGCATTTCTATTGTTCTCTTTAGATAGCAATAATAAGTATTAAGACATTTGCCTAATTACTTCATATTTCATTATTGATTATTGATTGTGTAATAAGCGAGATGGTCATTACAAAACGTACAGTCAGTCAGTTTTCTTGACAACTGAACTGTAAATACAATCACTGTTATACATAATATACATGGTTTCAGGTTTTCTTTGCACAAAGTATTCTGGTACTTCTGAGAATTAGGGATGTTATTGACCCCCATAGGAGTCTCAGGACCACCATCAGTGCATCAAAAGTGTGCACACCATCCTTCTTTCCTCAGTCTTAAGACTCAGCAGTGATTCAGTAAGTGAAGTTACTGCATAATAAGCCTCAGGACATTGACAAAGAAGTTTAAGCAGTTAGTCAAGTTAATACTCTAACTGACCAATCGGACCATATATTTTTAAGTAGATTTTTTATTTAAGTACATTTAAGTACATTTTTAAGTAGAGCTGCATTTTTAAAAATCTATTTTTTAATTACATTGATCCCGATAGTCTAGCAATTCTTTTGTTCTAAGAATCTTCAGCACAGCCGCGAGTAAGCAGAATGAAACGTATCACACAGAAAAGTAGCTGTGTGGGTCACAAAAATGTTTGTAACTGATATAACAATGAGGTATAACAAAAAAAAAACTGCCAGTTAGCTAGCATAGCTACCTAAATAACTTAATAGCTAAATAATTTGTACCAGAGACACGAAATGGTCCGAAGTTCATATCATATCAAAGCAGCAACATTATATATATACAAACATACTTTGTTGTTTTGTGAGAGTTTTGTGGCGTCCCAGCATGTTACAGGAATTCCAACTGAAAACTCTGGGGGAAGTCTTTAACTATTTATTAAGTTGTGCAGAAATAAAAATTTTATCCTTATTTATTTATGTAACATTTATTCCGGTTAGTTATGATAGTGTATTTGAAACAACAACTTATAGTTTGTGTGTCACCAAACTATGATTTCATGGACTTTTTCAATAGCAAAAGTCGAGAATATTAGACAAAAAGTTCTACCAATACGAGTAACCTATCCTTCATTCCGGTTTGGCTCAACAGCACAAAAGTGTGTTTTAGAAGAAAGACTAGAAACATTCTGTCTACTACAGCAGACAGAACTAGAAAAACTTATCTCTTCCTCAAATTCTGCTACATGCACACTCGATATGATTCCAACAAGCCTATTGAAACAAGTATTACCACTATTATTAAACCTATCTTAACTATCATCAACTCTTCTCTTAGTCTGGGTCATGTACCTAAGTCTTTTAAACTAGCTGTGATAAAACCCTTGATAAAGAAGCCAAATCTTGACCCCAGAGAACTGTCCAGTTATAGACCCATTTCCAATTTACCTTTATCTCTAAGATTTTAGAAAAGGCTGTAGCTCGACAACTCTGTTCTCATCTACATAAGAACAACATATATGAAAAATTCCAATCTGGTTTAGGCCACATCACAGCACAGAGACAGCTTTAGTTAAGATAACAAATGATCTTCTTCTTGCCTCTGATCAGGGCCACGTATCTCTACTGTGCTCACTAGATCTAAGTGCAGCTTTTGAACACTATAGATCACACTATTCTCTTGGACAGGGCTAGAAAATATAGTTGGAATCACAGGAACAGCGTTATCCTGGTTCACATCTTACCTTAGTGATCGCTTTCAGTTGTAAAGATAAATAATGTATCGTCTAACACACTACAAAAGTGAAATATGGAGTTCCACAAGGTTCTGTTTTAGTCCTCTGTTATTTTACACTATATATGCTACCATTAGGCTCAGTTATTAAATAGCACATGGAATTAGTTTCCACTGTTATGCCGATGATACACTACTGTAGCTAAATCAGCCAAACCAAGATGATAAAGTCCAGATTAAATAAGATAGAAGATTTTGTAAGAGAAATTAGACTTTGGATGCTACAGAACTTCCCTCTTTAAAACCCCAGATAAAACGAGAAGTTCACCGTCTCGTGGTGGGGTCCCCAAAGGCTGCTCGTAGACCTAAATGTTCAGATTTAATATTAAATCTTGCTGACTTTCTCTGTAGTTCCTGTTCAGTAGCCAAAAATCTTGGTGTAAACAAGTTGACTTAGATCTGACAGTTTAATCAACACACAGTAATATTACAAGAAACAAAGCGTTCTTCACCTACGAAACCATTTCAAAGTTAAGAAATGCGTTATCATGTGTCTGATGCTGAAAAGTTAGTACATGCCTTTATAACCTCAAGGCTAGATTACTGTACTGCATTATTGTCAGGATGCTCCAGCAGGAACCTGAATAAACTTCAGTTAGTTCAGAACGCTGCAGCTAGAGTAATTCTAACTAAAACCAGAACCTTCCATCACATCAGTCCCATTTTATTAGCTACACTGGCTTCCTGTTAAATTCCGTATTGACTATAAAATTCTTTTACTGACGTATAAAGCCCTGCACGGTCTCACACCGGAGTACCTGCAAGATCTAATTTCCTATTATGAACCACCACGTTCACTCAGATCACAGGATGCTGGTTTTCTAAATAGTTCCTAAAATTCAGAAGACTACAATGAGGGAAGAGCTTTTTCCTACAAGAGCCCCCAAACTGTGGAATAATCTCCCAGTTAATGTTCGGGAACTCTGACACAGACTCTATATTTAAGTCTAGACTGAAAACATACTTGTTTTCGTGTAGCTTTTGGTAATTAATCTTCTCTTTTAGATAAAGGCAGGAGATCTGGGGGGTTCTTGGACACAGAGGGTTTGTGGTAAACTGACATGTTGGTGCTGTTGTTCCACCACTTCACGCGATCACACAGGTTTGTTGATGGTGGAGTGGGGGGGATCCCAGTGTCTCAGGGTGCTCTCAGTCCATGTTTACCTTCTGGTCTCCTCCTTTTAGTTTAGGCTGTTATAGTTAGATCGCCGAGTCCTCCAACCACACTGAAAATTCATATTCTCTACAGTCTTACTCCGAGCCCAACTAACTCTCTCTCTTTACTCCTCCTGAGGTAATGACTGTCCTCCCGTCTGTTGAACGCTGTTGAAGTCTGATCATCAGGGCCTCCTCCCCACCATCACCAGCCAGCTCACCTGTCCATTTACTGCTACACAACCCTCAGTTACATCACTGTGCCCATCCAGATGCACCAGCACTGAGATAGAATGGGACTGTTTCAGCTCACGCCCACTTTACATAAAGACACATTCATAGACTGCCTCAGTCAGAGACTGCCTCATCAGAGACTGCCTCAGGTCTACACAGCCTCTATCTGTGCAGCTTCTAAAGCTTTGCGTATCCAGATTTCAAACAGAGGCCTCCTTTCTTTGGTATTTAAGTTCAAACTGTAAATACTGTTTTGACCAGAGGAGGATGGGGTCTCCCTTGTGATTCGGTTCCTCCCAAGGTTTCTTCCTCCAGTCTGAGGGAGGTGTTCTTGCCACTGTTGCCTCTGGCTTACTCACTGGGGGATATATGTTATAACTGTCTGTTTTCAAAACTGCTGCTTTGAGACAACATTGTTTGTAAAAAGCGCTATATAAATAAACTTGACTTGACTTGACCAGAACTAAACAATATAGCAACTGCGAATAAAAAAAAATCATGCAAAAAGTTGTTTTTTAATCTTACAACAGCACATAAAACGCTATTATGACAACGTTTTTGCTTTAGTATTTTTGAGTTCTGCCAACTACTGATAGAATTACCATCCAAGTATGGTGAATTAGCTTATCACCAGAGCAAGAAGGCTTTTTATAGATAACATAAACCTAATAACTGTCAACATAAAAAAATTTATTTATTATTATTTATATAAGATGACATCATATATAAAATTATATTTTTTTAATCACATTGATCCAATTAGCTAACAAGTTAATTCGTTTGTATCTACGGACCTGTGCCAGTCATAAAAATATGACGGACATAAGTTGGCTGGCTAGCTAACTACTAACTAACCAACTCACTTTGATACAGTAACAAAACGGGCCATGTTAATCATATCACAAGTTTTATATTTTATATATATTTATATCTTAATAGGATTATATCTTGTAGTAATTTACCCTGGACGCAAGTTTGACCCTGTGTGTGGTCTCTAAAATCTTTAAATATTTAGTAAGTCATATAGAGTATATAATATATATTATATATATCACTCCATATAATTAATCCCTGTTACAGCCCGGTGGTGCGGTCAGGGTCTAAGTATAAATAGTGAGTGATAAAAGTGATAAAAAAGAGTGATAAAAGGTGGGTTCTCTTGTAGACCTGCTACCAGACCAATCACCGACCCCATTATCACAAGAACCCATATATGATAAGACGGCTAAGCTGAATAGGGGATGGTATATACCAAAATATTAAACAAAACAACTAAAGGTCCCAAACTAACGACCCTGAAAATGAAAACTACTGGTTAAACCAGGAGACGATGGGTGAGTCAAAACTAATGCCGATCGTCACCTACAACTTCAGCCACAGATTCACTGAATCTAATAGAGCCTCCACATACGTGTCATCATCTAAAGCAGCAAAGTGAAGCAGAGTGGAGCGAGGAGTGCTGGCTGGTCGGAGACGGGGGTGAACCTTCAGGTCAGGTTAAAGAGGACAGAGGCTTGAATGTCTCCTGAGATGGTAGCTTAGTGACCTCTTACACAGCATGTGCCCCCATGTGGTCAATAATGGACCTGCACATAATGCAAGATACAGGAGGGAACTAGTAGACACCCAATTCAGAAAGGCCTTAACAACTGGAGGTCATAAGAGCATCGCAAGATATTTCCAACTTAAGCAACATAATGATACTGTCAGAATAAAACCTTTTATTCTTTTTTATTCTTTTTACATTTATGATGAATGGACCAAAGAAAATAGATACAAATGACTTGGAAAGAGCTCTGGTTACATTGACCTAATTAAAAAGTATGATATGAGATATTTGGTAATGAATTAATTTTACAGTCAATGAATGAATCCAAAGAACTAATTGAATAGAACTGAATAAATCAAACAAATAAGATGGCTGGACTAATACTAAGCTGGGGATATCCTGTAAAAATGTATATATTATTAATTCTGAGTTGATCCTGAACTGTATGATTAATCACTGTCATACTGGAAAGATCCGTCTTCAGCTGAGAGTCAGGACTTTGCAGAGAATATCCAGAGAATTAATAATGGTATTGATCTCAATACTGGCTCCAGGCTCCTCAGCCGAGCGTCAGATATCGCTCAGTATGTTTTACATCAGCTTCTCTTCCACACGCCTCTACAGTGACTGAGTCATGTACTGATGATGAGCCTCAGGATGTGGACACATATGCTTACGTTAAGTTCAAACACTCATCCTCACTTCTGAACTGTAACAAATAACTGGGCCAGTTTTGTTTACATACTCAGGCTTATTAATCAGCATCAGCATGTGGATTTTTATTTATTTGTTTTTAGTATGTCTGTACTAGTTTTCTGATGTTCAGCTTTAAATATATAAATAATACCAAATAAGATTCAAATGGTCAAATACACTTATATAAATAATTATAAGTTTATAATATGTAGAGGTCATCTTTATAGATTCTAAACTATTATAGAATGATATTATAAAATGTCCAGCTACATAACATAAAAAAAAAAGCTTTTATGCAGTATTTCTCTATATCATCTTCATTCATTACAATATAGTTCCTGTTTAAACAAACATGTTTATAGATATATACAACCTATAACTAATCAGTTAAGTATGTATAATTAATAAAAGAAATAATAATGATTATAATAATGAATACAGAATGTGCTAATAGATATGTACAGCTGTGCATTTGGTATGGTCACTCACTGTCCCTCAGGCTGTGGCAGGCCTGTACTAACTGCGCTGCCAGTGTGCAGCATTGTATGTTCTCCCAGGAGGTATATATATATATATATATAAATATATATATATCACTACCAATTAACGGTTTAAGTACACTACCAGTCAAATGTTTTGATTGGTAGTGATTTAAAATTATATATATATATATATATATATATATATATATATATATATATCCAGAGAAATTCTAAGAAATTCAGTCTATAGAAATGCAGTGAATTTGTTCTAGAGAAACTCAGCATTGTTCTCAGTGGTGGTGAATGGAACCAGACGTTCACCTATAAAAAACACCCGCACAGAAAGTTATTACATAAAATGTTTATAAATACACTGCCTGACATCTGAGACATTGTTTAATGATAGTTTTTAAAATATATTTTAAATTTAAGGTAGAGAGATAAATGTAAGGCATAATAGCACATAAAGAAAGATTACCATTATAGATTATTTTAGATTTTATACTACTTTATCGTCATCAATGTTGCATATAAACATTCAGAAAGTTTACTGGTGGTTTTGGATTGTAAATAAAAATGGCTATTTTAGTGTTGTAGGCATAGTGACACCTGGTTCCTATCAGCCCCACTGTCAAAGTCAACCACTGAATTATACAGAAACTTTGACAGATTTGTGAATTACTCTAAATTACTTTACTCGGCCAGTTTGCATAGTTTTCTTCTCCACACGGTTAATGAATAATAGGGGGTTATGTACTTAAAAATGAAGGTTTGTTAAGGTTCTCTGGTAAAAGGCAATGGTTCTACTATGAAACATGAGTTCTATCAAGTATCATACAAGCTTTGCATGGTATAATGGTCCTTTTTGGTAATACAGAGCCATTGCCTTTACTAAAGAACCCTCAAAGAACCACCTTATTGAAGTGTGTATAATATAATAAGCTTGTGAATGTAGAAGCACAATCACCTAAAGATAATTACAGCAGTAGCAATTAGTTACTCTTAATGAAGTACTGGTTGGAATCATTTGTATATTTATTATATTTGTATATTTTATTTCTATGTAATGAACTCAAAAACAGATTTTCTTTATTCAGCACTGTCTTGATTTTGTCCTTTGGGTAGACTGAGCGATCCATCTCATACAAACTTCAATAGCTTTTCCACATGACGCCCCTGGTACCATTCCAGAGAACTGACTACACTATTGATCATAAAGGACCCCACGACTCTTGCAGAGCATTAAACATCACTCACCATGTTTCACAGTATCTCTGATGATCTTTTCAGAAAATTCAGCTCTTTTCTAACATCAAAACATTCTCCATTTACGTCTTATTCCTGTCCCTGTTCCGGTGGATTTTACACTACAGGCCAAGTCAAAAGTCACCTGTAGGACACCTAACCCCTTAATCACTTTTATAGAATGTTCAGTAGGACATACGTAATAAAACAAAAATATTGCATCACAAACAAGAAAATAATTAGTGATAGAAAAGTCTTTATGCACTATTGCTTGATATCATCTTCATCAAATAGCATCCCTGCTTGGAATAAAGTTATTTTACATTAATTGCACATTAACTTTCCAGGACTTTCCAGAAAAATATCCAGGACCACCAGCAATGTACAAGAACTCTGAAGAATATATTTACAAATAATTGCACATTGCCTCTGAGATTACACTGAGATTACACTGCATTAGAGTGTAGTTTGTATGCACAATTTCCAAAGTTAATATATATATATATATATATATATATACATACACACAGAATTATTATTATTATTAGCATTGCAGGATTAAAAACCTAAATTCTAAAAATAATAATTATTATCAAAAAAGGATATTTAATGATAAAACAATTACATCAAAATGAACTATAAAAATTACTAAAATAAAATACCTTAAAAATAGAATAATAAAAGAAAGAATAGTAAAATAAAAAAAAATAGTAAAAGTTGCTAAAATTAATTTAAAAAAGAGTGTATTAAAACGTGCAGATGTGTGTTCTCTGTACACTACTTGCACTTAGAAATTCAACAGAGCGGGTACTTTAACCAGTGGTGTTCAAACTTTGCACACAACTGTATATCTATACCAAATTTCATTATTTCAGAAAGATCGGAATATGTCCGGTGGTGTTTTTCCTCTGCGTACTAAAGTTAGTTGCTTGTTCTCATTATTACCATTACGTACTAAACCAGTAACGTACATCACAGAAACACCCACTGATCAAAAACACTTATGTCTTATTCCTGTTCCTGTTCCAGCAGATTTTACACTACAGGAAGTCACCTACATACCTGTAGGACACTTAACCCCTTTAATACCCACTATATATGGAAACGTATCTGATGTCCAACTTTAATAAATACCAAATAAGACTCACATGACTAGGTATATTTTATAATAATTAGAAGTTTATAATATCTAGAAATCATCTTCAGGGACTTTAAACTATTATAGAATGTTAGTATAGAATTTTTTCAAGCTGGACTTTAGGTAATGACATAATGAAAACCAAAAAAAATCATCACAAAAAAGTCTTTATGCACCATTGATTGATCTCATCATCAAATAGCTTCCCTGCTTTCACATTATTTCACATTAATTGCACATTAACGTTGTACTTACAATAAATAAACTTACTCCAGGTACAGGTATCCACGATTTTGCAGAAAATATCCAGGACCTTGACTGAGAGGGGGCTCCCAGGACCACCAACAGAGCTTCCAATATTGCTCACCATGTTTTACAGCAGCTTTCATTCCATTCCTCACCCCTGTATGTACAGTTTTTGACATAATGACATAGTTTGAAAGTTTGACAATAATCATGATAATTATCCATTATCTATATTCAATAATAAAATACTACAGTCACTTCATTGTTTAATAAGATAAGATAATCCTTTATTAGTCTCACAGTGGGGGAAGTTCACAGTGTTACAGCAGCAAAATGATAGCAAGACACAGTACAAACAATCGAAAAATAAATAGTACAGTATATACAATATAAATAATAAAAAGACAAGAATTCAGAAGAATATATTTACAAATAATTGCATGTTTCCTCTTAATTGCACAAGGTAATGGAAAAATATTGTAAATTAAGTTACATAGAAAATAAAATCTATTTCCTGTAGTGAGTGTATAGAGTTCAATTTCTATAGTTTAAAAAATATAAAATATAAAATGTGTCATAAGTCACAAGTGTACATCTGGGCACCTCAGGTCAATAAACACTTATACTCAAAGTACATTTACAGTGATGCAGAAAATGCAGGATTAAAAACCTAAATACTAAAAATAATAATTGTCAAAAAAGTATATTTAATAATAACAATTAAATCCACATAGATTATTAAAATTACGAAAATAAAATACTTTAATTAATAAAAAGACTAAATAAAAACATACAATAAATAAAAGTAAGAATAGTAAAATAATAATGATATAAATAATGTAAAAAACTTAACTAAAAAGTAGAAGTTGCTCAAATAAATAAAAAAGTTATACATGTAAAGCAATTACTAAAAACATATGCAAATTATATAAAAATAGAGTGTACTGAAATGTGGCCTGGGTTAAAAGTTAGAACATGTTTAAAAAAGAATGAAGTAGTGTATTAAAACGTGCAGAAGTGTGTTCTCTGTACACTATTTATACTTAGAAACTCAACCAAGCGTTTAACCAGGGGTGTTCAAACTTTTGCACACAATAGTATATCTATACCAAATTTTATCATTTCTGAAAGATCGTAATATGTCCGGCGGTGTTTTACCTCTGCGTACTAAAGTTGCTAGTTCTCATTATTACCATTACGTACTAAACCAGTAACATACATCACAGGAACACCCACTGATCAAATAGACAGGGAATAATGGAATTAAGCTAATATTAAATGTTTGAAACAATATCTAGATGGTTTCTGACTGTGGGCTTTGTTGTGTAGAGTAGTCTAACACCAGAGAAATTAAAACAACAGTAAAAGTTGTAAAAAAAACAGTAAAAGTAACAGATTTCCAAAAACAATTGGAGTAGAAAAACAAAAGAATCAGTTCAAAAGAGCGACTTAAGTACTGAGTAAACTAGAGAACCATCAGCGTCTGTCAGCATACAAAAACTGAAGACTGTTAGAACCTTTGGAATTTTTCTGATGTAAAATAAAATGAAAGTCAAAAGTGAGAGACATGAGCAGCTGCAAATCAGTACAGCAGCTGAATCTAAACAACCGAAAGAGAAAATGATTAAAAAGACAAATGTAAGTGAATAAAAAGTAGATTACTTTCTGAACAAATATGAAACGTATAAGAATAACACGTTGAACGCAGTCAGGAAAGTACAAATACATCAAAATGTTCCTTGAATACCTGAAACCTGAGCAAATGTAACTCGTTGCTACGGCTTCTGGTTTTGACTCAGCCTGTACTGCTTTGATGATAAATATCGCTACTGTTAAAGTGCTGATCTTGCTGTGAAGATATACTTACCTTCTAATTGTTATTAGCTCATTTGCTTTTCTCATACTGGTGGATGTGTTAGACTGGATGTGTCAGATTTGAAGTAACAGTGAACACAACAGAGAACACACATACATTTTCAGTATCATCAAAAACTTAAATATTTATCTATATATGAGTCTATGTTTTTCAGTTATTGACATAATATGAAAATGACTGTTCCTTCAGATTGAGTGTAAATGGCATGATCAGTAGACAAAAAGACACAAAAACAAAAATTGCTAAATTATAATACAATTTTTTCATTTTTCTTTTAAAAGTACGTGGGTTTGAAGAATGTTTAATGGCTGCAAATGTATATTCCTTTTTTTTCTAATAACAATTTAGCTAACAGGGCTGAAAGATAGAGCTTCTGTGCCAAATCAGCCTTCTGAGAAAATGGAATGAGAATACTGACCTGTCTGATAGTCATTCTGCAGAAAACAATAAGATGATGGACATCATGATAAAAGGCATGTTCCATTATTATCATTACAAAACCTTTTAAAGTAAAGTATGTAAAGTTACAATAGAAATCACCATTCCAATAATATATACAATTATATATAAAATCAAATATCTCTCTCTCTCTCGCTGTATATATATATATACTTTCTGAATATATTGTAGTAAAACACTGTCTATATTAACTATATTATTATAGAACTATAGATATTATAGAATATATATTATAGAACATTTGAAATAATCAGTTTACACATTGTATGTATCTATGAAGATAGTTATTTCCTTTGCAAAACACACACACATATATATGTGTGTGTGTGTGTGTGTGTGTGTGTGTGTGTGTGTGTGTGTGTGTGCGCGCTGAGACGTTGTATTATAAATGTATTCAATTCCTTCAGCATACTGAAGTACTGAGTATTCAAAGCAGGTATTAGATGAGAACTGTAAACAATACTGGGTTGTTTCCACGGGGAGAAGCTTGGAAAGGTTTAAATAAACACACTGACGTATGTAAAAGCACTATTTTATTTATTTTATTTAAAATAATAAAGTGCTTTACTGAGCAAATAAAGTTTCCTGTCTGGAAAAACAGCTTTTTATATATAATAACGTCACCAAGTGCCTCAAACTTGCACAGTGCTGTAATACTCCTCTAGCCAACATGTTCCTAACTTTACTTGTAAAACCTCATTTACTGTAGAGATGAATAGTTTTGAACTTTCCGGCTGCCTAAAACTTTTGGATAGTGTGGAGCTTCAATATGCTTTCGCCTTCCGGTTCACTTGCTTTCAGTAATAATTGTGCTGATGTATATTTTTCATTCATGTGGAAATAAAGTACACATTTGTATCCAGTCAGTTCAGCGCAGCAGATTTTTCCAAAGTCTGGTTCCTCGTGTTGGTTGGTTGGTTATGCTCTGATGACTCAGCGAAAGAACATTTACTTCTATTTACTTCTGTGGAAACTATTCAGACGTATATTTATGATAAACTGTAACTGATTGGCCATCTCTGAGTGTGGGAACGTGGGCCGATTGCTAAAGCCAGGGTCTTGCTAAATCTGGCACGAAGTTTACGCACATATGCAAGAAGCTTTTTCACGTTTCCATTCGCGCAGTGTTTCCTCCCATCAGGGGGAGTGTGATTTCTGCTCAGGGGGAAAGTCCATCCTCTTTTATGCACGGAGATCAGTGGCTCTTTTAGTGGAGCCACAACTTCACACAGCCTGAGCTAACTCCTCCACAGTTCACGGCCAAAGCCACCACAACCTGGGGTCAGTGAGCGGGGGTGAAGAGAGGGGGATGTCCTGAAAACATCACCTTTAGAGTAAACAGGGGCACAGAGGCTGTACAGGAAAGACAAACATGCTGACAGAGCTGACAGTGTGCTGACAATCAGATTGTTGCTCTCGGAAACTGAGATTTTGAGTAATTTGAATGCTTCCTATTGAGTCACAAGACATCTAGGGCAGTTGACATTTTCATACCATGTAATATAGGGGTGTGAGAAAATATAAGTAAATATCATAGTAAAATATTATATGATTCAGTATCGATCCTCAAATCTCATTATGGATTTTTTATAGTTCAGTCTAACAGATATGGTTTAATCTAATGTTGTAAACTACATTGCTAAAAGTATTCACTCACACATCCAAATCATTGAATTTAGGTATTCTAATCATTTCCATGGCCACAGGTGTATTAACCCAAGCAGCTAGTCATGCAGACTGCTTTTACACACATCAGTGAAAGAATGGGTCTCTCTCAGGAGCTCAGTGAACTCCAGCGTGGTACCATGATTGGACGCCACCTGTGCAGCAGGTCCAGTCGTGAAGTTTCTTCACTACTAAATATTCCACAGTTGAGTGTCAGTGGTGTTCTAACAAAGAGGAAGCGATTGGGAACACCAGCAACTTAGCCACGAAGTGGTACAGACCTCCAAACTTCATGTGGCCTTCAGATTACCTTAAGAACAGAGAGCTTCAGGGCATGGGTTTCCATGGCTGAGCAGCTGCAGTGGTATAAAGGATGCTGCCACTGGACTCCTGAGAAGTGGAGACGTGTTCTTGTCTGACTGCGTTTTGCTGAGTGTAAAGTTTGGTGGAGGGGGGATTATGGTGTGGGGTTGTTTCTCACTTCCAGTGAAAGGAACTCTTAATGCTTCAGACCAAGAGATTTTGGACAGTTTCATGCTCCACACTTTGTAGGGACAGTTTGGGGACGGCCCCTTCCTGTTCCAACATGACTGCCCACCAGTGCACAAAACAGCTCCATAGAGGCATGGAGGAGTGAGTTTGGTGTGGAAGAACTTGACTGGCCTCCTGACCTCAGCCTGATAGAACACCTTTGGGATGAATTAGAGTGGAGATTGAGAGCCAGACCTTCTCATCCAACATCAGTGTCTGATCTCACATATGCACTTCTGGAAGAACAATCAAACATTCCCATAAACACACTCCTAAACCGTGTGGAGAGACTTCAAAGATGAGTTGAAGCTGTTACAGCTGCAAAGGTTGGGTCGACATCATATTAAAGCCTGGGGATTAAGAATGGGACGTCACTCAAGTTCATTTGCATGTGCAGGCAGACGAGCAAATACTTTTGGCAATATAGTGAATCTCCTGCTCCAAATGCTGTACTGGTTATATTAAGGTGAAGTTGAGAAGTTCTTTATCACTAAATCAAGGCTACGAGGGCAGGTTTAGTGCAGGTTTAGTGCAGGTTTAGTGCAGGTTTAGTAAGTATTAAGTGCTCGCTCGACTTTGTCATGTTCTTTAAATCCTGACTCCACCCCCGAAGGTTTTTGTTCACATTTCCTTTATCTTCCTGGGCTCTACCTGAATGAGTATGAGGCTAATTAAAGTGGTTTCAGGATTAAACAACCTAATCTGTTAATATGATGTTATAAAAATTGATGCATGTATGTGGATTACAGATAACAGGATAACAGTTAGCATGCTAACCAACTAGCCATGTACCATCCCGTCCCATAATATCACTTTATACCTCGAGAGCTGAAAGTAAGTCACCTCCTATCTATGGAAGACCTGGTAAACCACCGAAACTGTCTCCATCAGATAACCAGCACTTAAAGCTTTCATCTTTAAATTATATCACAACAATGTTCACTGAGAATAGTACAAATTACGGAACTCGCTCCAGTTATTGGATAGGAAACACTAAAGCTCAGCTTGCTTGAGTCATTTTAAGCTCTTCATTTCTAACCACCTCCGTGCAACCTGACAATGTTTTATTTGATTTTAGTTAACAGTTTTATGATTTTATACGTTATCAGTTTATTTATTTTTATTTTTACTTCCTTTTACCATTCTTTTATTGATTTTTTTATTACTTTATTATTATTATTATTATTATTATTATTATTATTATTTATTACTTTTATTATTTCTTTTACTATTTTAGGTTTTACTACTATATTTATATTTAGTTTTTATTGACTTGATTTTAATTTCTTATTCAGTTTTTATGTTTTTCTTTTACGTTTTATCTTACCTAATTTTGTCTCTGTTCTTATTGTTTCTTTTATATTTTAAGTACTTACTAAAATTTATTTTTATTTATTATCAATCCCTTTCTGATAAAAGGAGATACAGACATATCAAACAAAGCTGTTCTCAGAACAATGGGCTAACCACCCCACAGTGGAGAACCTCAAGACCACTGAACATGTTTGGACTGATTTGGATGTTAAGAAAGCCGGAATTGCTAAAGCAAAGTCTAAGACTAAAATTTGGAGGTGTGGAAAAAAGCATCCCTGCAGATTGGGATACTGAATAATGAATAACGTGATGTTTTTTTTGATTGGAAGCTACTATCATTCCAGCACCAGCATCGCTGAGATAGTACAAAAGCGATTACCATTAGTTTTAGCCTAATTCAAGGTAATACTGGGAGGCTCATACATGAATTTACACTGAGGCCTATGAGATTGTAGTCATGCCGTGAAAATCCTGACTAATGAGACTCTATGGGCTTCAACCAGCTCCAATCTCTCAATTCAGTTTCCGGTACATCTCTAACATTTGCTCTTTTTCCAGAGCGCTCGGACTTCATTAGGTCAAGTCAAGCGCTCATAAGTTGATGAGAATTGTTCTAACAGTGAATAATGAATGCACGCCTGAGTTCTCAAAGGCAAACAGGCACAAACGAGCATGTGAACGTAAATGACTTTCCTTTGAGAGGCATTTGGAGTGAGCGTACAGCACTCCCCTAAAATCTTGTTCCTATTTTAAGATCTATATAGAAGTAATTTGGCCAAAAGAAAAGAAGTCATCAGTTTTAAACAGCCCAACTTGAGAAGACAGGTGAATAGCCGAGGGCTCGGATGAATGCACTGCAGCGCAGGACAGTAAATTTCTCAGCTATCGATACTCGGAGAGAGCCGCAGAGTTCAGAATTTCTGACTTACAAAAGCGGCCCACATGTTCAATAATGATGACCTGGCAAATCGTTTCTCCGGAGTGCTGAAATAAATTAAAAAAGTGAGAGCGGCTGAAGCCATAAACAACAAACTGCATCTTTAGGGGTTTGGCTGCAGTGCAGATATGGCAGGAAATAAATAAAAGCCCACACTAAAAGAAAGTGCTGTAGATTTCCGCATGAATAAAACATATTACACCAACACAATTACTGCTCCAAGTAAGGAAAGTGTTCATGTTCATGTAAAGCACTGTGGAAAAGTCATTCATTTCTCTAATTTCCAGTCAAAACAGCTATTAAAGCAACATTATGTAGCAATTCTCATTCTGATGGTACTATGACTTATAATACGGATGATGGCATCTCTGTCATGTGCCAATGTATTGATGTTCCCCTCCTTCCTCCCCACCACCACCAGTTTGGCCCTGTCCAGTTGCCATTACGATCCAGCAGGATAACCACAGGTCTTGAGGTCCAAGACCTGGACCAAGGATGGGGCCTACACCAAACACTCCAAATAATCCTTCACATTCTTTAACCATATCCAGGATCAGATTTATCCCCCTTCACTCCTTTCTCCTGAGTCTTCATGGCAGAACAATCTAATACTTAATGGTACAACCTCAAACACCAACTAAAAGAAGGAAGCTGGCTTGCTATTTCCAGGATTGAATCATGGCACAGACTGCAAAGAGATGGAAGAAGATGTCAAGAGAAGAGAAAAGAAAAAGTGACAGTGGAACAAGAGACTGAAAGAATGCGAGACGGCTGACAAGAGAACAACAAAAACCTGACAGCAGAGTGTTCAACCCCGCCAATGTTATTTATGAATTTATCAATTTCAATATAGGCTGTAACCTTACCTGTGCACTCCTGTCTCAGGGAGTTTTTCCAGATACCAAATGTCATCCAACCTCATTTCCATTTCAGGCTGTATGCACAGAAATCTTACAGCAAAATAGTTTGGTAAGTCTTCCTGTACTTCCTTGACATGGTTCTTTCTCTTCTGATTATGTTTTTGCCAGCGTTGTGCCAAATTCCAACTCCCTGGGAGAATCTGACTCTAGTTCTATGTGCATCAGGGATATGAAAACTACAGATAATATTTGCAATTTCAGTTATTTACACAGAGACCACCGGAGTCATGAGTGTTCTCTAGTGTTCATATCAAGTCAAGTGGGTTTTATTGTCAACTACATACAGAGTACACAGTGAAACGAAACAAGGTTCCTCCAGGACCATGGTGCAACATAGACAGTGCATACAAGACACAAGTGCAACACAAACAAACAAGTGCGGACAGACAACACAACACAACACAGTACAGACAGAGAATAATAAATAATTGCTGGTAGTGTGCAAATTGTGCAATGTGTAATAAATAGAGTCCAGAGGTAGTAGAGTTATTAGTGCAATGCTTTGTGCAAAAAAGCTTCCCCTTATTTATATCTGGGGTAAATGGTTGGAGAAAGAGAGAGAGAGAGAGAGAGAGAGAGAGAGTGTACATGTACCAGAAAGATATCAGTTCAGACGTTGAGTTGTGTTGAGAAGTCTTGGAGGAAGAAGCTGTTGCAGAATCTGGTCGTGTTGGACCGGATGCTGCGGTACCTTCTTCCTGATGGCAGGAGGGAGAACAGTCTGTGTGAAGGGTGGGTGGGTTCATCCACAATGCTGGTTGCTTTGCGGATGCAGCGGGTGGAGTAAATGTCCAAGACGGAGGGGAGAGAGACTCCGATGATCCTCTCAGCTGTCCTCACAATGCGTTGGAGGGACTTGCGGTCAGAGGCTGTGCAGGTCCCAAACCAGGCAGTGATGCAGCTGCTTAAGATGCTCTCTATGGTTCCCCTATAGAAGAGGGTGAGGATGGGTGGAGGAAGACGGGCCTTTCTCAGCTTCTGGAGGAAGTATAGACGCTGCTGGGCTTTCTTGGCTGTAGAGCTGGTGTTCAAGGACCAGGTGAGGTTCTCCGCTAGGTGGACACCAAGGAACTTGGTGCTCTTAACAATCTCCACAGAGGAGCCGTTGATGTTAAGCGGAGAGTGGTCCGGTGGTCCGGTCTTGATTTCCTGAAGTCAACAACCATTTCATATGCCTGAGCACAAGGATTCTGTTGCCTTGGATTTATCTAAAAACGGAAGTGTGCAGCAGTCCATGAGGGGCTCAATGTGGTGTAAAAATGAATTACACTCTGCAACTGTAGGGGGAGCCCAAGAGCCAAAAATACTAATTCCAACATAATTTTTGTTACTTATTATGAGACATTGCTAAGCATATATAAGCCAATCAAATAACATAAGGAAATAAAATAAGTGAGAATACAGGAGATTTCAAAAACTGGATTTCTAAACATGGAACAACCACCTGGCAGACCTGATAGATCACAGGAACATCCCACCTCAAAGAAGGTTTGTAGGATTTCTGGTTGAAAGAAATCCTAAAGTAATTGAAATTATCAAAAGAATGTGAAGAAATAACAGTTTTGACACTGTGTACCATGTTGTAGAGACAGCTTCTGAAGTAGGCATGTTAACTAGCTAACCCTGACCCATCCTGTCTGTAATACCAGCTTGTACCTGAGGGGGCAACAGTAAGTCATTGTAGTTTGAAGCAGAATCAGTCCATCATGAGAGGATGAAGAAGTTGTGCTGCTGCCCCAAAGAGGTATTCTAACCTTTTATTAACCATGTTGAAGCTACTGCTCCCAGTTATATTGTTTAAGACCAGGTAGCCAATTACAGGAACAGTAAACACAACGAGGGTTGATCTTCTTGGTAAGTGCCCATGTTTGTCTGGTTGGTGTTGTTTCCATCACTGGAGAAGTTCTTGGCCAGTAAAGGGATAAAGTTTGATGCTGAAGGTTTCTTCTAGACCGGAAAGAAGCACTTTGAACAAACAATGAACAAAAAAAACCCAATGAACTAACATAATTTGACCAGATACCCCCAAACTTTTGCATGTTTATCTTCTTTTTCTGCTGAAAAATGAACACCTTCTTCTTATTGGCCACTTTTGCTGGAAATTAAAAAAAATGATAAGACGTCTCTGACTTTTGCATGAAACATTTTTAACCTCAGTGAATATCTAATTTACAGGCCATTGAAAATGACTGCACCGTTCAGTAAAAAAAACAGGTATTTATTATATTTATCCATAGACACCAATCCTGTTGCAGCTTACAGACTCTCAGCATGTGATGTCTAGAATAGTAAATATAAATAGATTTTCAGTACCACATGGGAATACGATTTACTGAATATACTTTATACCATATCTGCAAGAGAATACATTTACATGTACATGTAGCGTTTACACCTTCTGTGCATCTGAATTAGTATTATTCTTATTATTATTATTGATATTACTATCATTTCCATCTTTTGTTTTATTGTCAGACAACACAGACAAATCAAAGGACAGCACAGATGGAGGGGGTGGTTTGCATTGTAACGTGACATTTTGCTCTGGAGATAAAAAAAGTTAAATTCCTGTTTATTTGCCATATTTCTTTATGTTAATAAACAACTCTTCACTTCTTATACCTCCAAAAATGATACTTCACAGCAGAAGGGAAAACCATACAGTACTGTGCAGAAGTTTTAGTCTCTTGAGAACATTATTATATTTAAATATTACTTTATTATTAAATATTTAAACAGTACTTATAGAGTAAGTATTGCTTTTACATACGTCAGTGTGTTTATTTAACCCTTTCCAAGCTTCTCCTTCTATAAACAACCCAGTATTATTTACAGTTCTCATCTAATACCTGCTTTAACTGTTCAGTACTTCATTAAGCTAAATCAAGATTGCTGCTGAAGAAACTGAGATATGATCTACTTCTTTCACAATAAGATATTCATGTTACTTTGTATTGTATGTATGATCATTTGCATGTTGCTGGTCTAATCAGATCTGCTGTTCTTACTGGTGAACATACACTTATTGATCAGGTAAAGGATTTTAAACAGCTTAAGTGTCTAAGACTTTTGCACAGTAGTGTAGTTTTCTTTTAATGTAAATCAATGTAGGTCATTTTTTGGTCCATCCTTATGAAATTTCAAAAACTGAAACAACTAGAACAGCATTCAGCCTAAGTAACACAAATAAAAGAACAGAACCTAATCCATACCTGTCACATTTGCATTGCACATTTTAAACCCACTTACAATAGAACATAATGGGCAGATGCTGAGGCAACGATCCATTGGCTTCCATCGTATATGGGTTTCAAGACAACAGGTTTTTGTACTTGTACTTGTAAATCCAGGGAAATGTGTTGAAATGACCATCTGTGGTAACCAATCTTGGTAACCAGTGCTATAGATGGGGGCAGACAGAGATCAGGTTGAGAAATGCTGGCATAGGTATAAGATCACGTGTAGGGAGCATGGAACACAGTCCGAATCAAAAACAAGACATTTCCACCCACAAGAACACAAAGTAAAAACCCTCGGGGGAGAGTCACTGAGGCAGACGGACCGACGTTGAGCCAAAACACTCTTTGAAACACGTACCGAGAAAGGCAACGCAGCAAATTTTGCACAATGGAAGGCAAACGCCTCAAAGAGATCAGAGCAGGCTACGAGTTTCTTTCTACGTGGTTCAGAAAACCTGCAAAAAGTACCTCAGCACTGGGTATTTCATAGTGAAAGCCACAGAGAAACCACAAGACTGGGATTTGCACTGAGAGGAAACTGTTTAACCTGCCTAAAAAGTGGTGGGCTGACTTGCGAGGGGTCTTAAAATAATTCATCTAATGCATATTACACTATATCATTCCAACAGCGTAACAGCAGCCCCATAAAATAAACCCCCATTTATCTTTGAAATAAAACCAAGCCTCTTCGTTCTTATTTCACATGTCCTCCAATCCTCATCCTCCACCACTAAGAGGCAGTTTAGATAAAAGCTTTATAATGTAGGCCCAGTGCGCAGCCACCCCGCTCCGCGCTGGATGGTACCAGTACAGCTATATGCAGGTGTCGTTAGGGAGATAACTGGATTATAGCAGCAGGAAGATTAAATCTAAAGCTTTCAGCTGTGGAGAGGATAAAAGTGGCAAAAAAAGAGAGAGAGGGGAAAAAAATCAAATCAATTATGAAATTGCTCGCACACACATCTCCCACACTAGGCTTTTAAACACACAACAACTGCAAAACCCAATACCATGTTACTGCACTGAGCTGTGGGAGGATGAGAGACAGCCAAAACCAACACACGTCATTTCTGAGCATGTGCTCCAATTAGACCCTTGAAAGAAACGACGCTGTTTAAAGGAATGCTTTCGGCAAAAAAATCCAAGTCGCAGTTCGGCCCCCTCCTCCCCCCAAAACACAGTCCATCGATGAAGACAAGCTCAGCGTCTCGAGTTCGCTTCTTTAGTTTTGGACAGTTACGAGATGATCGCTGCTAAGCGCTAGTGCAGGCCTATGTTTAGCATCGAGCTAAAGAGTTTGAAGCGCAGTTGTGACCTCAATACGACGTGTGGTTTTTGACCAGGCCTTGTTGCCACCATTACGACGAGCCAAATCTGTGGTTAGTTCTTCAAAACCAGCTGAAGATAGATTTGAAGATTATCAATCTATCAATTATCAATCGTTCTTGAGATAAGTAGCTTATATGGTGTTTAAGCTTCAGGCTAATATTAGATTCTTCAATAAAGACTTATTATATGACAGATAGTGACTTGATCAAATTTAGATTGGTCCTCATGGATTTGGGTTTTTGGTAGTTCATACCTAAAATATTTTATTTCCAAATCTAGAAGCCCCCTATGTCCATTGTGTCCATTAGATCAGTGTGGTTGGTTCTTCAAAACCAGCTAAGGTTTAAGTGAACAAGTGGCAAACCTATTCTCAAACATACTTGAGATAAGTAGCTGTATGGTGATGTATGGACTAAGACCTGTTAATGTTGGTTTCCTCAATAAGAACTTTGACAGAAATTGACTGGGCCCTCGTGGATTTGAATTTTTGGTAGTTGATATTTAGTAGCTCCCTATGCCCATTACATTCATTAGACTAGTACTTGAACTGTGTGGTTGGTCCTACAAAACCAACTAAGTAAATTTTAAGTGAATTTGGACAAATCTATCAATTCTCATGTATCACAAGTATCACATACCTGAGATAAGAAGCTGTATGGTGATGTATGGACTGAGACTTTTGTTAGATTCGTTAATAAGGACCAAGACAGATATTGACTGGTCCAAATTGTCATGGGATCTTTGGCAACCTTAACTTTAAATTCTTAATTTTCAAGTCATTTGTAATTAAATAAGGGCAGTAGTGCTTTGTTTTGAAGACTCCCTTCTTGCATGTGTTTGCACTTGTAATTCATTTTTGATGGATTCTGTGACTGTTGCTGTCTTTATCATAGGCTGTTATGTTAAATAACCCAATTGGAAAAATAAAATAATTAAATTGGAAGATGGGGAAGTGGAAATGACAAATGAACTGATTTAAACTACTGCTCATTTCCCCCAATTCAGTTCAAGAATTGATTACAAAAAGCATGGGTGGCAACTCTACCAGGCCTGTCCACAAACATTCTGGGGGGCAACATGTAGTCTTATTACAACATTTTAAGGCTGCTTGCAAATCTCTATAAAAGTGTTATCTAAATTATGGTCAGATCTTCATTAAACCAACGATAATAGATACAGAGAGCTCAATAAAACAGAAAGCACAAACAATTATGTTGTTTTTCTTCCCTTTTACTGAACAATGTGGTCCAACATTAAAGGTGTTTGTTGGAAAAGCATGTGGACTTTATCAGTTTGGTATAGATGATAATTAAGATCAGGATCCATTGGATGATGATCAAGTGTGTCTCCGATGATCTCCGTGAGTCATTATCTGGTCTTTACCACACACATTTATCAGTACATGCCATGTCTTCATGGCCATATCCACTGTGCTCCGGCCCTCAGTATTGTTTTTCAGGTGTATATAGTAAGACATGAAACAACACTGCAGTGAAAACGAGTGCTCGGTGCATGTTTTGATTAAATACATATCCCTGAGACACCACAGCAAGCTAAGTTTTTGGACCTCTGTGTTTCTAAAACCCTGCAAACCAACCATGCATGTCTCAGTCAAATTAGATTTCTGAGGACCTCAGAAAGACATTTGCCAAAGCTTATTAGGCTGGAAGAGGTTCCAACAGGGTTTCTAAGAAATCTGGACTTCACTGATTCATTGCCAAGCAGACAGTGTTCGAATGCAACTAAAATTCAATACCACTGGTACCTTGCCTAGGTGTGGCCATTCATCATAACTGACTCATATCCTAAGAATATTGTGAGAGATCACAAAGAAGCCCAGGATAACATCTAAGCATCCGCAGGCCTCTCCTACACTGGCTAATGTCAGTGTTCCTCAGTCCAAAATCTGGCAAACACTGAACAGGTATGCAAGATGGCATAGAGGAAGCTAATCCTCTCCAGGAAGAACATTTCTGCCTGTTTGAAGTTTATTACAAAGCACCTTGATGAGCCAAACAACTTCTGAAATCATGTTATGTGGACGGAAAGGCATAGATCAGCATTGCTTAGGAGATGCTATGTTTGGCAATCATTCTAGCACAGTTCTCATCTGAACTGTGAAACATGGTGGTGGCAGTATCACAGTTCTACAGCTAGTCGTCATTTGATGGAGCTACGAATTTTGTATTATATCTCAGAACTCTACAGCAGAACAATAGCACATCCATTCATGAACTGTACCTTATCAGAAAGTGGGTCCTGCAGAAGAACAACCTCCTAAAAACACTAGCTATTCAACAAAGTATTGTTAAACTGGGAGAAATGTTATATTTTTAAATCAATGAGTGATTAGAAATGAATGGAAATGTTACGGCTGGATCGAAGGTGTGGCATTCATGCAAGACCAAGAATCCTACAAGTCAATGTGCAGGTCTGATCAACACCTACATGAATCATTTACTTAAAGTCATGGCTGTTCAAGGGGGTCACACCAGTTCATGAAAGCAGAGGTTCACATGCTTTTACCAACCAAGACATTTAATGATAGATCACTTTGTTCAATAAATGAGTGAAAATCTATATACTATATTGTTTTACTGGGATCTCATTATACTGTTATGAGTGACAATCTGATCATATTTCTGTAGAAATGTACTGAATTAAAAGGGTTCAACATTCCCGAAAAACATTTTAATGAAAAGTTTCTTTGTAGAACCATTTTTACAAATGTGATGTGAGCGGGAATAACTTTTCTTAAGTTTAAAGTATGTTCACATTATGCAAAGGTTCTAGGAAGAACACTGAATGTGCTATAGAACCTTTAGAGTATGTGAACTTTCTTTGAACCTTCACACTAAAATTTCCACTTTCTTTCCAAACTTGGTTCTTTAGGAACCCAACAGTGGTTCTTCTATGGTATCACTCAAAGAACCCAGTGTAAAACCCTTTTTAAGGCTTTTATAAAAACTGTAATCCAGTTTTATCTTAAAAATAAAGCCCCTAAAAATTATGATTGACAATCTGATAATATTTTAGATCCAATTTCTGTAGAAATGTACTGAATTAAAAGGGTTTACTTTTCAAGCAGCACTTTTCAAGCATTTGTGATTAAAATTAGTAAAATAATAAATGTCTTCTTTTACTCATTTGATACAGCTACTAAAGCACATTTTACCGTCCAAGTTATTGATACTGTCCTTCTTCCTAGTTTTTGAGTCCAGCTGATGACAGAGATAGCTCGAGCTCAAATAAAAACACAAGCTGACCACTACTGGTTTTACGGCATCAATCACAAGCTGTTTTATTAAGATCCACAACTATGGTCATCACCAGGCCAGTTCATGTTATTTAGGCCCCTCTTTCCATACAAATGTACATCACTAGTTCAGATCATCTATAGAGACTACGTTCTTTACAGTGGGGTGAGGCCGGGTAGATCTTGACTGGCAAAAGAACAGATTATTATACATGGTGACCACAGTACAGTACCTGTTTCTGACATACCATTATCTATAAAAATGGACCAAAGTATGCAGCACAGCTAGAAGAGTAGCTAGAAGAACCGTTCTCCATAACACTGTGCTTAAAAAGAAAATCTGCCCCAGTGCAGCTGATCAGGGGAAGAAAACACTAGACAAGGCCTTCAACGTCACTCTCACGCTTACTCCCATTATATATGCCATTATACAGTCTATGGATTATTAATCAAACCCAGTAACATAAAGAATCCATTACAGCGGCAGCAGAGAACCGCACGGGGAGGCCGGCTGGCGTGTGAAAAAATCAGTAGCAACTAAACACCTTGTGATGTGATGAGTGATGCAGCCCAGGCCCTGTAAACTTGCTCCTCACGTTGGTTAATTATGCAATGTACCAGCATGAGAGTGAGATCATCATAACAGGACATGATTGCAAAACTGACAGTTTTCCCTCGAACCGCTCAAATGATCGGAAAAAGACTGGAGTCCGATTTGTGATCCAGGAAGAGAAAGAACTGTCAAATATACAACAAGCACCAAAGAAGGACAACTTTTGGATTCCAGTGGATGGTTCTTTAAAGACCTGTGCTTGTATATGAGGTGTTCCAGTGTGAGGAACATCCTGAAGTTTTAAGAACCTCCATTCAATCATTCAATGTAAACCTTCTTTAACAATTAAAGTTATCTTGGAACCATAAGCTGACCTTAACTTTTAGGGGTGTACTGAAGTAAAAAAAATTAAAGAGAAAATATTAATAACCAATATTTCTTATTATAGGAATTCTATATAAGATAAAATAGAATATATATATATATATATATATATATATATATATATATATATATATATATATATATATATATATATATATATATATATATATATATAAGAAACAGGAGAAATATTAAGAATGTTTCCCACATTTAAAACACTACTTTTTGGCAGAATCATGAGTAGTTTCCACTCATGGATCCAAAAACAGGCCATATTTTACTGACATTCCTAAAAATAAAGGTACCAAAGGGTTCTTCATATAGGGCCATGGAAGAACCACTTTAAAGTCTATCTTTGGAGAACCACTTTGGTAAATGAGAAGTGTAAATGTGAATAACTGCCATGCACTTCCAAATCACCTTTCAGTCATAGTTCTTAAAGGAATTAAAAGTGTTTTCTTATCTCCGGCCTTACTTGTGGAACCCTTTTTGGAATGCTTTTCTACAGCAGGAGTAAATGTAGTCCAGCTGTAGTCCAAATGTAGTCCAACAACTTTCTTTTAAGTTTAAAGTATGTATACAAAATGTAAAGGTTCTAGGAAGAACACTGAAGGTGCTATAGAACCTTTACACTATGTGTACGTTCTTTGAACCTTCAACAGCTTTTTCACACTAAAATTTCCAATTTCTGTTTTCAAATTCAGCTAGTTAGAAAACCAAAAGTGGTTATTTAATTATTTTTTTTTTAAATCTTGTGAAATGTTTAATAAAGGGTTTCATAAAAATAAAGGGTTTAATAAAAATGTAACTTAGTGTTTTCTCAGATTCGCTCTTAAAAATAAAGCCGCTAAAAATGTTCCCAAAAACCTTTTAATGAAAAGTTCTTTGGAGAACAATTTTTACAAATGTGAAGAGAGTGTTCTTTGAACTTTCACACTAAAATTTCCAAATTCTTTCCAAACTTGTTTCTTTTGGAACCCAACAGTGGTTTCTTCTATGGTATCACTCAAAGAACCCCTGTGCGTTTTATCTCAGATACACTCTTAAAAATAAATCTGCTAAAAATTGTTTGTTCCCTAAAAACATGATTTGTTGCTATAGAATCTTTACACTATGTGATCATCCTTTTAACAGGTTCTCCGCACCAACATTTCCAATTTCTCTTTTCTAATTCAGCTTTTTAGGCAAAGGTTTTTTTATGGCATCACTCAACAAGTTCCTTTGTGGAACTTTTTTTAAAAGTTTAATGAAAACTTTAATCCAGTTTTATTTTAAATGCACTCTTTAAAAAAAGCCACTAAACATTTTTGGTTCCCTAAAAACCTTTTAGTGGAAAGTTCTTTGGAGAACTATTTTTAAAAGCGTGGCACATGAGTGCAAACTACTTTTTCTTACCTTCAAAGAATGTTTACATTATTATTCACATCAACAGGTCCTTCACCCTAAAATGTCCAATTTCTCTTTTCAAATTTGGCACGTTAGGAACCCAAAAGTGGTTCTTCTATGGCCTCACTCACCAAACTCCTGTGTGAAACCTTTTTTTTAACCTTTTTTTTAAAAAAACTGTAATCCAGTTTTGTCCTCAGATTCGCTCTTAAAAAATAAAGCCGCAAAAACAATTTCAGTGAAAAACCCAAACCCTGAAATTGCTATAGAACCTTTACACTATCTGAACCTTCAACAGGTTCTCCGCACCAAAGTGTTATATTTCTCTTTTCAAATTTGGCTCTTTAGGTAACCAAAAGTGGTTCTTCTATGGCATCACTCATCAAACTCCTCAGTGGAACCTTTTTAAGGGTTTTAATAAAAACTGTAATCCAGTTTTATCTCAGATACACTCTTAAGAATCAAAGCGCCCAGAAGGGTTCTTTGGAGCGATGCTGTAAAAGAACCACAAATTCAATGTATTCAATGACGTGTAAGAGTTAAAACACTTTTTTTGAAGATCTAAGAACCTCCAAACAAAGTAAAGGTTCTATTCCAATCAAAGGTGTTTTCGAGAACTGAGGCTTGACTTGTAAGACAGATTCTTTCCGAGGAAGTCTTTCAAAATCGCTCACATTCATACCTGCACTTCTGCAAGTCACTGTGTGTAAGCCTTTCTCAGACAAACCAAAACCTCCACCAGGATTATTCATCACCACGACTGTTGTGGAAATTAACAATGGCGAACTGTAGTTAACACTGCAACTCAATGTCACATGAGAGGATGAGCTCCGCCTGACGCGTCCAACGTGATTCCAGGGGACGGAGACAAGCCAGTAAAAAACACTAAGTTCTGCTGGACGAGAGAGACACAAACAGGCAGACAGTGGACAGACGAGGGCGAATGTTTGTCCCCTTCACTTCTCATTGTTATTTTTTGTTCTTCGCACCGCGTCCCTTCCTCCACTCTCCTCTGGGGGGCGCTCACTTGTAGAGCAGCTGCAGGCGGCTGGCGTGGCAGTTGTTGCGGCCGATCTTGCCGTCGGGCTGGTAGAGGTTGGAGGAGTTGGAGAAGGACGGAGGGAGCGAGTGGTTATCGGAGGTGGGAAGCGGATACCCCGGCGGGGGCAAGAGCGACTTGGGGTCTGGGTGAGCGGCTGGGAGAGGTGGGGAGCTGTGGTTGAGGTTGGAGGACGATGGCCGCCTCCGGGAGCGCAGGGCCTGCCTCTCCGAAAGCTGGTTCCTCAGCTCAGACACACGTTCCTCTTTCTGTTGGAGAGAGGAAAAAAATGACTTTTAACATTTTACACTACTGTCCAAACATTTTAGGCACCTAAGCTGATAGTTTAAAAGTCTTCATCTCATTTCTAAGTATATTTCCACCAGTAAGAACAGCAGATCTGATTAGAACAGATGTAAATAATCATACATACAATACAAAGTAACATGAATATGTTATTGTGAGAGAAGTAGATCAGATCTTGAGCTCCAGTTTGAAGAACAAAGTTAGGTTCCAGATTTCTCCTGGACGCCCCAGACATTGTATGAATGTATTCAGTTCCTTCAGCAGCAAATCTTGATTTAACTTAATGAAGTACTGAGCAGTCAAAGCAGGTATTAGATGAGAACTGATAATAATACTGGGTTGTTTCCACAAGGAGAAGCCTGGAAAGGGTTAAATAAACACACTGATGTATGTAAAATCACTACTTACTCTATTAATACTGTTTAATATTTATATAATAAAGTGTTTACTGAGCAAATAAAAGCTTTCTGTCTGGAAAAAATAGCTTATTAATAAAATAATGTTCCCAAGTTACTAAAACATCTACACAGTAGTGTATATTATAGTAACCTATAGGCTTTATCATAATGTTTCAGTATCTTTGTTCTTCAAACTGGAGCTCAAGATCTGATCTACTTCTTTTACAATAAGATATTCATGTTACTTTGTATTGTATGTATGATTATTTACATCTGTTCTAATCAGATCTGCTGTTCTTACTGGTGAACATACACTTATTGATCAGATAAAGGCTTTTAAACAATCAGCTTCCTTTGTTCTTCAAACTGGCGCACAAGATATGATCTACTTCCTTTAAAATAAGATATATTTATGCTACTGTTTATTGTATTTATGCTTATTTACATCTGATATAATAATATCTGGTGTTTTTACTGGTGAAAATACATTTAAGGCTTTTAAATAATCAGCTTAGGTGCCTCAGACTTTCGAACTATAGTGTAATACATACGTTGGATAATAAAAAGTACAGGAAATGTCCCAGTTTCAGGTGTTATTTTGGTTCGTGTGTTTATCTCACCCACACAGTGTGAGCTTGGGGTTAAAAATATGCCTCGCTAATCAGAAAAAGACGTCTCGAACAGAGCGCAAAGCAACAGAGACTAACAGGTTACACTGACCTTCAGCGCCTCTTACCACATAGACTCACTTCTGCAAAACTACTGACTCTAGATTTCTAAAGGTCAAGTATCCCACACAGGGGGCAGTGCAGCACTGTGATGCAGCCTGCAGAGACGCCGCACCTCCTGGATGATCTTCTGTAGCTCTTTGTTTTCTCGCTCCAGCTGGCGGGATTTCTCCTCGTCGTTGTTGTTGGTGGATGAGCCGGTCTTCATGGTCTCCTGCTGGTCAGACTGCCACTCCCCACGAGTGATCAGCCTCCGCATCTACCAAACCACAGAGAAACACCAGACTGTGAAGTCAGACGGTGATCTAATCTGCGTGAGCACCTTATGGGAAACCCCGCCCATGCAGCTCCACCTTGCTGGTGTGGAGTTAGAAACCTTAGATCATCTGTTCATGTCATTAACGGTCAGTTTTATGACCACACAGCCACTGAGTATGTTTGGGTGGTGCACAAACTGCTATGTCACTACAATGGCAGTGTCAATGCTGTGCTGATCCATCAGCCAAATAATATCTGGACAACAGTTGCCCTGTGGTCAGAAACTGATGAACGTGTTAGAGGCAGCTAATAAATGCAGCAACAGATGGGCTACAGCCTGTGACTGTTTATAGGAAGCTGTAAAAATGAAGAAATTTATGAAGATGAGTGGAGCTGTAGATGCTTTCATAGTAACTGAGAAAGCTGTGCAGCGGCTAGAATAAAATTAATATCCAGTATGCCCCATATTGAAGAAAGCGATGACCAAATCGGGCGGGTCAAATCAGCCTTGTGGAAACCTCTAGCGAGAGGGGTTTCTAGGATTGCTGCACTATGTATTTTTGTGCTAAAAATAAGGCATCGTTATCAGGAGATCAGGTGAAAAGACACACTAAACTATGGTGAGCGTGCTCTCTTGAAAGGTCTAATCTAAAATAATCAAATAATCGAGAGTTTTATTTAGAATTTAGAACTGGCCACATGTGTTTACACGCAGCGGAATTTGACCTCTGCATTTAACCCATCCATGCAGTGAAACACCCACACATACACACATTAGTAAAGATACACACTAGGGGGCAGTGAGCACACAACTGCCCCTATGGACCTTGTTGTATGTCTCAAGAAGAAGCTCAAGCTCATTTAGATCTCAAATGCTGCAAAATCAACATCATGGTCAGAGTCGATTACTGTAATAGTCAGAGTTGATCACTGTAATGGTCAGAGTTGATCACTGTAATGGTCAGAGTTGTTCACTGCAACGGTCAGAGTTGATCACTGTAGTGGTCAGAGTTGATCACTGTAATGGTCAGAGTTGATCACTGCAATGGTCAGATTTGAACACTGTAATGGTCAGAGTTGATCACTGTAATGGTCAGAGTCGATCACTGTAATGGTCAGATTTGAACACTGTAATGGTCAGAGTTGATCGCTGTGATGGTCAGAGCTGATCACTGTAATGGTCAGAGTTGATCACTGTAATGGTCAGATTTGAACACTGTAATGGTCAGAGTTGATCACTGTAATAATCAGAGTTGATCACTGTAATAATCAGAGTTGATCACTGTTATGGTCAGAGTTGATCGCTGTAATGGTCAGAGTTGATCACTGTTATGGTCAGAGTCGATCACTGTAATAATCAGAGTTGATCACTGTTATGGTCAGAGTTGATCGCTGTAATGGTCAGAGTTGATCACTGTAATGGTCAGAGTTGAACACTGTAATAGTCAGAGTTGATCACTGTAATGGTCAGAGCTGATGACTGTAGTGGTCAGAGTTGATCACTGTGATGGTCAGAGTTGATCGCTGTAATGGTCAGAGTTGATCACTGTGATGGTCAGAGTTGATCGCTGTAATGGTCAGAGTTGATCACTGTAATGGTCAGAGTTGATGACTGTAGTGGTCAGAGTTGATGACTGTGATGGTCAGAGTTGATCACTGTGATGGTCAGAGTTGATCACTGTAATGGTCAGAGTTGATCACTGTAATGGTCAGAGTTGATGACTGTAGTGGTCAGAGTTGATCGCTGTAATGGTCAGAGTTGATCACTGTAATGGTCAGAGTTGATTACCGTAATGGTCAGATTCGATCACTGTAATGGTCAGAGTTGATCACTGTAATGGTCAGAGTTGATCGCTGTAATGGTTAGAGTTGATCACTGTAATGGTCAGATTTGAACACTGTAATGGTCAGAGTTGATCACTGTAATGGTCAGATTTGAACACTGTAATGGTCAGAGTTGATCACTGTAATAATCAGAGTTGATCACTGTAATGGTCAGATTTGAACACTGTAATGGTCAGAGTTGATCACTGTAATGGTCAGATTTGATCACTGTAATGGTCAGAGTTGATCGCTGTAATGGTTAGAGTTGATCACTGTAATAATCAGAGTTGATCACTGTTATGGTCAGAGTTGATCACTGTAATGGTCAGAGTTGAACACTGTAATGGTCAGAGTTGATCACTGTAATGGTCAGAGTTGAACACTGTAATGGTCAGAGTTGATCACTGTAATGGTCAGAGTTGATGACTGTAGTGGTCAGAGTTGATCACTGTGATGGTCAGAGTTGATCGCTGTAATGGTCAGAGTTGATCACTGTAATGGTCAGAGTTGATGACTGTAGTGGTCAGAGTTGATCGCTGTGATGGTCAGAGTTGATCGCTGTAATGGTCAGAGTTGATCACTGTAATGGTCAGAGTTGATGACTGTAGTGGTCAGAGTTGATGACTGTGATGGTCAGAGTTGATCACTGTGATGGTCAGAGTTGATCACTGTAATGGTCAGAGTTGATCGCTGTAATGGTCAGAGTTGATCGCTGTAATGGTCAGAGTTGATCACTGTAATGGTCAGAGTTGATTACCGTAATGGTCAGATTCGATCACTGTAATGGTCAGAGTTGATCACTGTAATGGTCAGAGTTGATCGCTGTAATGGTTAGAGTTGATCACTGTAATGGTCAGATTTGAACACTGTAATGGTCAGAGTTGATCACTGTAATGGTCAGATTTGAACACTGTAATGGTCAGAGTTGATCGCTGTAATAATCAGAGTTGATCACTGTAATGGTCAGATTTGATCACTGTAATGGTCAGAGTTGATCACTGTAATGGTCAGAGTTGATCGCTGTAATGGTTAGAGTTGATCACTGTAATGGTCAGATTTGAACACTGTAATGGTCAGAGTTGATCACTGTAATGGTCAGATTTGAACACTGTAATGGTCAGAGTTGATCGCTGTAATAATCAGAGTTGATCACTGTAATGGTCAGATTTGATCACTGTAATGGTCAGAGTTGATCAATGTAATGGTTAGAGTTGATCACTGTAATGGTCAGATTTGAACACTGTAATGGTCAGAGTTGATCACTGTAATGGTCAGAATTGATCACTGTTATGGTCAGAGTCGATTACTGTAATAATCAGAGTTGATCACTGTAATAATCAGAGTTGATCACTGTTATGGTCAGAGTTGATCACTGTAATGGTCAGAGTTGATCACTGTAATGGTCAGAGTTGATCACTGTAATGGTCAGAGTTGATCACTGTAATGGTCAGAGTTGATCACTGTCTCTTTCTGGAGTTCCTAAGAAAACAATACAACTGGTCCAGAACGCAGCAGCTGGGATCCTAACAAACACTAAACAGATCTCAGATCAGTCCTGTTTTAAAAGAGCTGCACTGACTGTATATTTTAGACCAGACTTTAAACTTCTTTACTCGTCTATAAACTCTAAATAATCTAGAACCTGCTACATCACAGAACGTCTCTCTGTTTATGTTCCAGCTGCTGATCTTAGATCTGCAGATACTGACCTTCTCTAAAAACACCTTCAGTAACATACAGAGAACCTGGAGAGACTCGTTCAGCTCTTCTGCTTCTAAACTGTGGAGCTCAGTTCAGCTTCTATTAGACAGTCGAGCTCAGAGTCACTTTTACTACAGTTAATAAACATCGCTCTTCAACTCAGTTTAATTAAAACTTTAACATCTTATTAACTATAAATTTGGACTGGTGAAAAGTGCTCCAAAAGTAAAGATTATTATTATTATTATTATTATTAAAACCCCAATAATGCGGCAGGTCCACCAGACCCTCAAACATTGACTGAAATATGAACATCACACAAGGATCAAAGAATAAAAAGCTTTTAAAATATTACAAGCGAACCTCACAAGAGCAGCTACCCCACTAACAACACCATGTACACAGATTTATTACAGGGTTGTTTCAAATTTCTTCTTCTTTTGTTTGCCTTTGATATCCAACAACACTGATACGCCACCTATAAGCAGCATGCTGGAAATTTTGGCACTCAAGATGAAATGCTCACATAATTTAAAGGGCATCTCATATTTTCAAGTGAACTAATATACAGATAAAAAAAAATGTTCTTCTCAAGGCCGCTTTGTTATGTTCTTCCCTCGTCTGGCCTTAACAGACAGAATCTGCACCGTAGATCTTTATTTGAGTGAACGGCCCTCTGCTTTTATTTTTTCTTTTTTTTTTACCTTAGGGACGAAAAGCACGACCAGAGTGATGTAGACGGAGAAGACGATGGCCAGAGAGGCGAAGGCGAAGGAAGCGTCCTGCTTAGAGGACAAGATCATGGTGACAGGAGCAGTAATCATGCACAGCACCTGAAAGAGAGAGAGAGAGAGAGAGAATGAAAGGAAGATGCATACGGAGGGGAAAGAAGAGGCAGAGAGAGGCAGAGAGAGGCATGAATCAATAAATATCGACCTGCGTCCAGTCATCTTTCTCAAAACCAGCAAAATCTCATCCAGGCTGGCAAGACGCAGGAAAAAAACAGCCTGACATCAACAGGAGGTGATATTTTCGAGACCGGATCATTAGTTATTTGGACAGAGCACAAGGTGCAGGACAGCGTCTCTAAATCAACACGCTTTACTGCGGAGTCCATCAGCCGCCCCGGCCGCCAGCACGCTCCCCGGCCAAATCTGTATCGGTCCCCGGCGCTGCGAGCCATAAAGACATAACTAAATCTGGATCTAAATCTCATAACTGCACCCGCATCAGCGCTTCTGGCACCCACGAGCAGCGCGGAGAGGCTGAGCAGGGTTTATAACGCCGCCCCGTCAGAGCCTGAGCCAACATCTGCCTCGCCTCACCTCGTCGCAGAAACGCTGCACTTCTGCTTGTTATTTCTACAGCCCGATAAAGACCTCCAAAACTTAATCGACCCAAAACTTTAATTAATCTTTAATTAATCTTATCTGTCCCTGCGGCCTGAACAGGTAGGCCTAATTTTTTATCGCTCCTCTTGTAGCTGTAACTCCCAAAAAAAAGAGGAACAGATGCCAGTACAAGAGGTGTGGCACTGAATTAACTTGATTTAAACCTTGTACTTCATTTTCCTGTGAATAAAAAACATCTTTCGGCAACACAGTTACTGCTCGAGGTAAGCTCACTAAAAGATAAGTCTATGTTAATGTTGTACACAATACACCCTTCGCCAAAAATGTTCTACTCATAACATTACAAAGGGAACCCTGTTTGGTGCTAGTCAGAACCAGAAATGAGAGATCAGATTTATTTGGCCATAGAAACATGCATTTATACATTCTTATGGTTCTTTCCATGATTATGGTTGTACATACAACCAAGAACTTGTTTGTGATTTAAAGAAAAGCCAAAACAAACCCCACTATTTCAACCTCAACCCACCCCCACATGGGCTTTAACCAATCATATGACAATGGCAATGCATTACTACAGCAAGCAAATGAGACCTCATTTAGATATTTCCATTGTTTCTTGTATGAAGAGCTGACAGTTGGATGACAGTTCCATATAGAGGATGTCCAAAAGGGTAGGAAGCCAGGGATGTATGGATAGGTTATGAGAAGGTGACCCACGTTGGATGATACCATTTACAAAAGGTGTGGCACTGAATGAACTTGATTTAAACCGTATACTTTATTTTCCTGTGAATGAAACATCTTTTGGAAACACAGTTGCTGCTCAAGGTAAGCACACTAAAAGATAAGTCTACATGAATATTGTACACAATACACCCTTCGCCAAACATGTTCTACTCATAACATTACAAAGGGAACCCTGTTTGGTGCTAGTCAGAACCAGAAAAGAGAGAACAGAACCATTTGGCCATGCAAACATGTATTTCAGTGACTGTGGTTCTACATACAAGCAAGAACTTTCTTGTGATTTATAGAAAAGCCAAAACAAACCCCACTATTTCAACCTCAACCCACCCCCACATGTGCTTTAACCAATCATATTAGCACTGCAGGTCACCTGAAAATTGACAATGGCAATGCATTACTACAGCAAGCAAATGAGACTTCATTGAGATATTCCATTGTTCCTTGTCTGAAGAGTTCTAGGAACGGCTTTGCTGGATGACAGTTCCATATAGTCTACTTCATTTTCCTGTGAATGAAACATTTTTGGAAACACAGTTATTGCTTGAGGTGAGTACTCTGAAAGACTATAGTCTATGTTAATGTTGTACACAATACACCCTTCGCCAAAAACGGTTCTACTCATAACATTAGAAATAGAACGCTTTTTGGTGCTAGTCAGAACCAGAAATGAGAGAACAGAACCATTTGGCCATGCAAACATGTATTTCAGTGACTGTGGTTATATATACAAGCAAGAACTTTCTTGTGATTTAAAGAAAAGCCAAAACAAACCCCACTATTTCAACCTCAACCCACCCCCACATGGGCCTTAACCAATCATATTAGCACTTCCATAGTTCCTTGTATGAGGAGTTCTAGGAACTGCATTACTGACAGTTGGATGACAGTTCCATATAGAGGATGTCCAAAAGGGTAGGAAGCCAGGGATGTATGGATAGGTAATGAGGAAGTCACCCACGATGGACGATACTATTACAAGAAGCGTGGCACTAAATTTGCTTGATTTAAACCGTGTACTTCATTTTCATTTAAATGAAACATTTTTGGCAACACAGTTATTGCTTGAGGTAAGTACACTGAAAGCAAATTTTTTTTGTGATTTAAAGAAAAGCCAAAACAACCCCCCCCCCCCCCCCCCCATTTCAACTTTAACCCAACCCCACATGGGCATTAACCATTTGGATATTCCATTGTTCCTTGTATGAAGAGCTCTAAGAGCTGCATTGCTGACTCTTGTGGATAATAGAGGCTGTCCAATATGGTAGGACGTTTTCACTACAGTTAAGCCAGTCAGTCATATTTTCCAGAACCTTTCCATAATGGAGAATCTTGAGTCACCATTGAGCAAATGAGGTTCAGGGTCCATAAGTCCATAAGTCAGAGAAGAAACAGATTCAAACAATGCCTCCCTTTCAAGCAGACCTATACAGAAGTCACATATGGTCAGTAGGCACAGTATGCAAGTGGTTCTCACGGTTCTATATACAACCACTGCCCACATTGGAGAACTCTTGGAGAACCAATGATTTTAAAGGTTTAAAAGTCTGGTCCAAATTGTCAGGTCATCCATTTTTCAGATATTTCTGGGGAGTTTAGATTCAAGATAATCCACTTGCATTAAAAACTGGAGCTCTAAAAATAAGACCCCCCTGCAAACTTTAGGCTTCTATGTAATTTTCTGACACTAAAAAAAATACACTAAAAAAATGAAAACCATTTACGAGATGGCCGGTTTGACTGGAAATGTAATGAATGAACGGTGGTCCATAAAAATACCCCGCAGACTGAAATATCAGAGTCATTTATTTAACGGGAAAAGCGGAGGATGAGCACACAACAGGGGATAAGTGGAAAAAAAGCAAAGAAAGAGGAAGAAAATGCTAATTTCCTCCAGCGCTGATGTGCAGACCCCCACCGCAACCAGGCCCCACTCAACTTAAGCTCAAACTGGGTTCAATGCATAATGGATAATCCCCCCGAGACGTGGCAGAATATACGACAGCGCGAATGAGACGAGAGCAGGATATTCAGGCTGAAGGCTCTTCTTAACTGAAAGGCTGTTGTGAAATTATTGATAAATCCTGTGCATATCAGCCCACTCGTAAAAGTCATGTTGACTAGTTGAGAGAGACTGGATGGCACGGGTCTCATCCTAGTTGTAGGTCATGCTCTTTGGATTTGCGGGAATAAGTTAAGGAAACTTACTCTCCTGTAAGCATCAGCATGATAGCCTGACTCAGTTTCAATCGAGCTGTTCAGTAAACTCTAAAGATTTGCTCATGTGGTTTCTGACACTGTATGACACGGTTGACTATAAACATACACAAAAGTACAGTGCACAGCTGAAACCAGTGGCACCAGCTGTCTTAAACCCTCAGATAAAACTTATACTTTAACCTTAAACCGAACCAACAAAACTCCTTTACAGTAACATTATATGTATTTGCACAGCTGTATATTCTGAATATTCTGTATACTCTGAATATTCTGTATATAATAGTTTTTATATAATAATCTCACATCTTATGTATTCATAATATTTTTATATTGTATTCACACATCTCTTTAGTTCATTTCCAGCTTTGTATTATTCCTATTTTTTATCATCCATGTCCAAAACCCCCAAGTATCTCTAAAATAGTAACTTTAAAATGTAAAGTTCATGTAAAGAGGTTTTATTACGAGTTTGGAGCATTTCTATTGGTCTATTTATCATAAAACTTGCACAGGACATACATCACGTGAACACAACAGCTTCTCTATATGTTTTTCTTTGAACTGTGACGATATGTATTGTATTTTATTGTATTTTTCTCTTTGTAAATACTCATTAACAGTCTGTGTGCTTGTCTGGTCTGGTTAATATGTGACACTCACTAAGACACGTAGAATACTTGGTGAAATAAAATGATTCTGTTTCTAAAGTCTGTCTATATTTTGGTTTATTTTGAAAGATTTTGCATTAAAATGCCATAAACCATATCATCAAGTCAGTCTTTTATTTCCTTACAGCTTAGAGCAGTTTGAAAGAAGTGTTTAATGACTTTCAATTGCACAACTACAGAACGACAGACTACCGTACTGTGCAAGTCAGACACTGCACTGCATCTGTTTTTATCTCCAGTCAAACAGCCATTAAGCCCACTAAGATGTTTCTGAGGAGATTAGATATAAGATAATACACTCGTATAGAAGAAAGTCAAAGTGGAAAAAGTGAAAAAACAGGAGTTTCCAAAAATGATTAAACGCTGCAGAGAAAATGAGACTCTTAAAAACCACCTGGAAGACCAGTTAGACCACCAAGACTGTCCCAATCACATAAACAACACTTAAAGCTTTCATCTTTGAGCATGAGGAGAACATCAAGCTCCACCTTCAGATCTGAGAACATCTACATGTGTTTCTCTCTGTCCTTCCACTGTAGGAAGACACCTCAGGGCTGTAGGGTCTGAAAGGATGTGTAGCTGTTTGAGAAGCTCCTCACTAAGAAAAGGAGATACAGCCAGTTCAAGACCTCAACATCACAGCATGTGTTGGATGATGATTTGGATGGTGAGACCACTGTTCATTCATAGATTCAGTCAGACACATGGGTTCGCTGAAACTGTATTAATCTTCCAACAGACGGCTGCAGACTTCACAAACATCTCCGAGTTCTCACTCGTCCAAACTTTTCTTAGCACTGCTTTCAAAGAAATACTTTTCACATTACTACAATGAGCACGTCTGAACAAATAACTTGCTCAAGTTTTGTGTCTATGACCAAAATTATACACTGACTGAAAGCACATACATTGAAGTTTTGGCTCAACGTGGATTGAACTGTTAGACATAAATAATAAACTGCAGCAGTCACATACCATCCATCTCAGAGTTCTCCCTCGTCTGATGGCAGCAGAGATACCTGGTCTGCAGTGACGTCATTACAAGAAAAGAAAAACTCCCTAAAACTCCCTAAAAACATTTTTAACCTTTTTTTTAAATACAATAAATATTGTTTTATAATACAATAATACATTTTAATAAGGCAATTTTGGTGAAACTCAATATCTTCATCCATCCTTTAACTTCTGCTTTATCTCGCTGGTTGGGGTCATGGTGGGGGCTGGAGCCAATACCAGCATTATTAGGTGAAGGCGCCTAGTCTATTGCATGGCCAACACACACTCACACCTACTGGCAATCTAGAGTGGATCAACCTAACATGCATGTGTTTGGACTGTGGGAGGAAACCGGAGTACCCGGAGGAAACCCACTCAAGCACGGAGAGAACATACACACTCCACACAGAACCACCTGGACCAGGAATCCAACTCGATTCATCTTGGTGTGAGGTGACAGTGCTGACCACTACACGACCATGGTGACCACTACACCACCCAATATCTTCATTAACTATACAATTTAAACTTAAATAAAGCAGAACATGCTAAACCAAGACTGGGTTTTAGAGGTTATAGATCTTTGAAAGTGAGTCTCCTGAAAAGAACAGAAGCTGTAATAAAGGTGAAGAATGGACAGAAAAAATACTGATAAATACATTTAGGCTTATTTGGCTGGAAAGTAAATCAATGAAAGGTGGTCTCTAACTTTTGCAAAGCACTGTATATTAATAAACCAGCACATTTTCAATCCTATAATCTGTAGTGTTATATTTAGTGTGAGCTGTTCTATATATATATGCCTGTACTTTCTATAAAGCAAAGGTTTTAATATTTGAATAATATAAAGTCATAATATATTTTTCTTATGCGATATAGCCACTGATAAACACAGGAACTGCTACAGTGTGACATCATTATATAGTACCTATACTTTATAACTACACATACTGGCCACTTCATTACTTACACCTCCTTGTATTTACAACCATTGTCCATTTTATCAGATCCACTGACACATAGGATCACATATAGGAGTTCTACATCTACAGACTGTAGTCCATCTGTTTCTCTGTATACTTTGTTACCCTGTTCTTCAAAGATTACGACCCCCACAGGACCACCACAAAGCAGGCATTATTTGGGTGAAGACAATAAGCATGTCATTTTGGGTGAAGAAGAAATCTGATTGGACAAAATTGTTAAAATCAAAGTATTTTCTGGACCGCTAATTGGACAGATCGCTCGTTTTCCAGGTCAGCCAGAACGTCTCACATGTGGGAGAGAAGCAGAGTCGGACCTAACGCAAGCAGAAAAGCAGACAAGAAGCATCTTCTTTGAGGATTACTGGAGATAAATATGGGCTGGCATCTTAGTGTGAGATGTGTCAAAGTCCTGTAGTGCTCCAGCAGGAATGGAGAGGAATGAGTGCAGGGCTTGAGAGAAGAAAGCTGGGGAGGGGTGGGGTGTTAAGGGAAGCTCTGACATGTGACTTTATTTTGGATGATGAGGGGCGAAGTTCTCTGCTCTTCAGGCAGGATCAGACACTCAGCCGCTGCCGAACGATCTGCCACTGAAAGAGCTTCTGGCGTCTGGCGTGACACGCAGGGGTCCAGATGAGGCCAGATTACACTCTGTGTTCGAAGAGATTGCAGCCGAGCTGGAACTGCTTCACTGTTCAATCAGAGAACCGCAGCTCGCCTCCCAACTGCTCTAGCTTTAACTCATTCGGGCCTGTAAGGCCTCCATCATAAGGAACCTGCTGTTCTGAATTGAGTTTGTCAGCACTGTATATATATATATATATATATATATATATATATATAGGTAGTCCATTTTGAATTGATCTTAGCTGCAATGTCACAGGCACACTTAAGACAACTAACAACAACACAGAGAACTGCTCCACAATCTTACAGACAATGATTCTTCAAGGCTTCTTCAGGCTATGAATGTATATAGAATCACCTCCACATTTTTTGAACAGGGCTCTGTATAGCACAAAAAAGGGTTCTACCACTTTCAGGCTTGGAACAATAGAAAAACCCTCTTTGGAGCTTCACAGAACCATATATAACACATTCCCAAACATTCTGAAGAATCATTAAGCCATGAAATGGCTCTATATAAAACTCATGGTTCTAAATAGAGCTACTGCGTTTACTAAAGAATCCCTAAAGAACCATCTACCACCTAAGAGCGTACCTATCATGACTTCCATTAATATTAAACCATTTATATGTCAGGAAACCCACCATCTGTGGCCTTAGATTACACAGGAGAAAACCATATGTCTCATAAATGTTCAGAGCCTTTATCGTGTAGGCACTTTTTTTATACTGTGGTTGTGCTTGTTAAACAGATAAAAACAGTGTAGAAACAGACCACACACATAATGTCTTGCCTCAGCGGCTTAAATTACTGTATGTTAAAATTATGCTATATATATATATATATATATATATATATATATATATATATATATATACACACTACCGCTCAAAAGTTTAGGATCACTTCATGCAATTTTGATGCAATTCACAAACAATATTGTCCATTTCACAATTAATGTAAGTGTATCAGATGATTTTTAAAGAATAAAAATGTTTGTATTAAAGTCTATTTTTGTATAGAGGCTTATTTTGCATATAGTTCTATTATCAGTAATTCTCAGTCCACTGTCTAAATCTCCTGGTACGGCCGCCAATCCAAGTTAAGAATGTTATTGGACTAATTGGTTGTTAGGACACTCTTGCTCAATTGTGATGCACAGCTGAAAAACATTCTACTAATAAGTGAGTATAAAAGGGAGAACAACATTCTAGGTTAGTTTAGTATCTGAAGATCAGCAGTTGATGGCTTGCTGACCAGCTCAAAATGACCAGAAAGAAACAACTTTCTTTAGAGACCCGTCAGTCCATTGTTGTGTTAAGGAAGGAAGATAATCCATTGAAAACAAGAACATTTCACTGTGATCCCAAACTTTGAGCGGTGGTGTATATATATATATATATATATATATATATATATATATATATATATATATATATATATATATATATATATATATATATATAAGGAAGCTATTGGATGATATATAGCCTATATGTGAGGATAAAGAAATTGTGCTGCTTCCCCGGGCATGTATTCTCGGTTAAATCAATTAAGAACAGGTAGCCAATGAAAGGAAGAGTAAACACAATGATGTCGCTGCTGCTGCTCTCAGCAAAAAAACATACAGCAGATAAACAAAGTGACTGGTGTTGGTTTCTGCCACTGTAGACGCTCTTGGAGAGTAAAGGGATGAAGAACTCACAATGATTCTTCTAGACTGGTAAGGATTGAAGAGGGAAGAGCAGAGACTATGCATTTCCTTATTTCCTACAATAGGAGTGAACAACAAAACTTTCCGGTGATACGTTGCCTGCTATTTGTTTGAAGTACGACAGGTTTGAAGGCACAATAAACTCCAAATAAACTCCAGATTGGCTCACAACCAGATTAGCGGTGGGATGGAAAAATAAAAAGCTTATATTACAAGGTATGGAGAGCACAACACTGACCCAGTATTTTAATTATTAATAATTGTTAGGAGTCAACAAAATTAAAGGAATGTCTGTGATTGGTCACAATGATCAGTCCATACATAAAAATATTTTGTGACTGGTTGCATTTAGCCATTTAGAAGAACAAATGCAAAATCTGAGTGGTTAGCAGCCCCATTAGCAAAGCAGCTGTACTCTCGAAAGCCATATTGTCGAGAGATTGTGACTTTGATCCCCATTGATACCGATATCTGAGTCCAACAGAGTGTAGTTGGCTCCATTCTACCCCGCCCACCGACTCCAGTACTTGGACATTGCAGGAGTGAGCAAGTTACTATTCTTCTCCAAGTATGTTGAGCTGACCCAAGCCTCAGCTTGGTTGTACTGCGAAAGGGGTTTACCTTTCAGGCGGCTGGGAATTGGCCACAACAGTCGGCTATAAATCCCAAAAAAATAAAATAGAAAGCTCACTCAGTAATTGTAGACTTCTGCATTATTAATACGCCACAGACCAATATCACAACTGACACACTGCACAGCCCTGCTATGCAGCCAGACCAACGCATAAAGGGACAGAGGGACAGTGGACTCACCGAAACGTTGTAAATGGCCATTCCCACGGCTCGATGGTCATTTATCTTCTCTGTGGACACAGATTTTGTCTCATAGGCCAAGAAGATACCAAGAAGCAGCAGCAAGCCCTTGTAGCCATAGACCACCCCTAGGACAGAGAGGACACAACAAGATCACACAGACAAAACAAGCCCAGAGTGTTTTGTCTTGTTTTTTTTTGGGAGGCCACAGTAATTGCTGTCTTTATTTATTCCCAGTCTGTCTGGCTGTCTGGAAAATGACTAAAAGATAAATCAAAATCTAGACGCAGAGGACTCGCTGCAAAACAGCATTTAGAAAACACTTGCAAATACTCAACCTAGAGGTCAAACCCCGACATGATATCAAAAGCCTGCGGACCGGTGACACACTTTAAAGCGCATTCATAAATGCAGCAGCGCAGATCCGGATATAGGGCAAAATCAAAGGCTCCTCGGGGTAATACAGGCCAGCGCGCTGCTCTTCTCAAGGACGCTGCCACGAGGAGGCTTTGCAGGCCTATTTTAATGATGCTTCCTAACCGGGGAGCCAGGGCGGGTTTAATTTGTTGCATTACAGTTGTAATTAAATTGTTTAATTAGTTAAATACTTTTGTGAAGCAAAAATCTGGGGAGCAGACCAGAAGGACACCAAACTATTTATTTAGATGGATTAGAATTTCCCATATATATATATATACATATATATACACAGGCAAATCCAAACAGGCACGTCAGTACCAGTCAAAATTAAGGACATAGTTACTCACTGCTTATTATTATAATAATAATATAAACTGAAAATTATATAAACAAAATCATAAAATTACCAAAATCTTTAATAAATCTTTAATAAAATGTCACTGTTAAGCATATTAAAATGATCTATTGTTTAGATTTCTCAGAGTATCTCCCCCATGGCAGCTTTGCACTCTTGGCATTCCGTCAAGCAGCCAGCTGGGAACCTGGTTTGACGCTCCTGCTTTAGATCAAAAGCTCTTAAGCTTTTATTCGGCTTTTAATCTCAGTAACTATAATGTATTATGTATGAAACTGGACTGTAAGTTATCCAGCTATAAGACTGCTAAACTGAAGTGTGCGTCCACATACAGACCCTTACAGTACTCAAATGCCTCATCTGTAATTAATCTTCTGTTTCATTTTCAAAATGGAACGACAAAATGAAAAATGAATGAGGAAATGTGGGACAGGGAGTGTAGAGAACTTGACCACCAGCAAACAGAGCAGGTTTCAACTCAGGGTTGAAGAAGGTACATACAGTACTGTGCAAAGGTCTTAGGCACTTGGGGGACATTATTATATATAAAAATACTTTTATTTACTTAGCAAAACTCTTTATTAATTAAATATTAAACAGTATTAATAGAGTAAGTAGTGCTTTTACATACGTCAGTGTGTTTATTTAACCCTTTCCAAGCTTCTCCTTCTATAAACAACCCAGTATTATTTACAGTTCTCATCTAATACCTGCTTTGACTGCTCAGTACTTCATTAAGCTAAATCAAGATTTGCTGCTGAAGGAACTGAATACATTCATACAATGTCTGGGGCGTCCAGGAGAAATCTGGAACCTAACTTTGTTCTTCAAACTGGAGCTCAAGATCTGATCTACTTCTCTCACAATAACATATTCATGTTACTTTGTATTGTATGTTTGATTATTTACATCTGTTCTAATAAGATCTGCTGTTCTTACTGGTGCACATACACTTATTGATCAGATAAAGACTTATGGATCTCAGACATTTGAACAATAGTGTATATTATCACTGTCAAATCTCAATGTTTTTTAAAACATTTAAATATTTTAAAACTACTACCTACCAGGAATGAATGACAATGACCATATTAAAATCTTATTACATTATCTGCAGTCCCCCTTTGCCCCCTTTTATCCTGTTCTTCAATAGTCAGGACCCCCGACGGCGAGTTAGCCACATTTCTGTCTGACAGGCAATTACCCCAGTTTGATTTATGTTCAGACTTTCTCAAAAAACCCACGAAGCTGAGACGACGATGTTGTAGTGATGCTGCAGTGTGGCCTATGTTAGCTAGTTCCAGTGGTAGGGCTATTGGTCAGCACTGTGTTATTGTGAAGTGCCCTGGCTGACCTATCGGTTTGCTGTTAGTTCTGATAATTATGTGTTAAAGCTCTCAAAGCTGATTGTTCTCACGAGTGGTTTACTGCTTATTTAGCACTATTCAAGCGTTTGTGCACGTGTGCGCCTGCCTCCTCTGTGTGGGAGGGGTTTGGAGGCAGGGCTGGGATGCAGCAGAGGGGGATGGAGCAGGGAGGGAGGTCCACTCTCTTCTCAAACCTTCCTGCGCCAAAGATTTGAAACACATCAACAGTAGATATTCATTAGGCTCCTTCTGTCACTGTGTTTGAATGAGCTTTTTATATTATTTATACCTTTTCTTTATTTCATTCATTTTTTTGGATCTTTTCATTAATTTACTATTTTTACATTTTTACTCTACTTTTTATTTACTGTATTAATTTTACTAATGTTTTGTTTTATCTGTTTGTCTCTGTCTTTGTACATCACTTTGAGCTGCATTTTAAAAGTATGAAAATAATAATAATAATTATTATTATTAGGGATGCACAAATCCAAACTTTTGCAGTTCCGTTACCGATCTGATACATATACTTTGCATATCGGGTGATACCTAATATCGATCCGTTATTACTGAATTAATATACCGTATACTTTATCAAGTGGAAAAGACTTAAAGCATCAGGATTGACTTAAACATTACTAAGTTTGTAAAACAAAATAAAATGTACTGAACTGCAATTTATTTGTCAGTAAAATAATAAACAATTGTGCAGGACCTTGGCTCAGCATTGATATTTAAAACAAAAACTTCTTAAAATATTTTAAAATGAATTAAATGTATCAGTGGAAACTGAAGTAGTTACACAAACAGTAATCAATGATATTCTTTAAATATATAGTGTAAACAGTAATTCCAAATAAAATCTAGCAGCGGAAGAAGCTGAGAATAAACAAATAACGGAAGTGAGCTTTGGTAAAGGGTATACGCCGCTGACCAAGCCTTTCTCTAAAGGCAGTTGAAACCAAGTTGCTGGCGTGTGGTCTGTGTCGCATCGAGGGGTTTATAACTCGTGTCTAGCCAGCGGACAGTTAAGTTTAAAAGTTAGATGGGACGCCGACTGAGCTCCAGATATCTGTGGTCAAGCTCTTTACTTAAAAATCTAAAAACTGTTGTGATGAGTCCACATGCTGTGTTGTACAGTTCTGGCAGAGCAATCTTGGAAAAATACTTTGGTGATGGTAAATTATATTGTGGTTCCATGCGTTCAAGCAGGTGACGGAAACCTTCATCTTCGACCACCGAAACTGATCACACATCTAAGAGGTCCGGTTTGCTCGTTCCGTGCTGGGGCCCGGTTATCCCGCCCCGCACAACACGATGGAGTTCATGAATGTTTATGAACAATTGTTTAATTGTTTAACTGAGGTCATGTTTGAGTTCCAGCAAAATTCACCAATCACACGAGGCTCCAAGCAGGCCCGGGCACGGATAGCGCTCACACTAGAAGGGAACCGAGCCTGGGTCCAAGCGAATCATGTCCTGGCCCACCTCTTCAAGTGAGCCCGGGCACGGTTAACTGGGCCCGGATCACAGAGCCTAGTGTGAGTACGTCCTAAAACAATAAATTCCTGAACTTCCTCTGTTATTTTCATTGCTTTCACGCTTCCGATTGGAAGTGTTTCACGTCTCTGCAGTGCGTCCACCACAGTTAACTGTTTCATCGTTTTGCCTCCTGCTTCTTTGTGTTTGTTGGACTGTAACGTTAAGAGCTCTGTCTGCTCTTTAGCGCGGTACTTTTGGAGGTGCTTAATCACGTTTGCTGTATTGTATTTTGCAGTGCTGCCACCACCCCTTGCAGCAGTGCACCACAGCAAGCGTGAAATACCTCCATGCAGCTGACTCAATAGGCGTGTTGGAGATACAGCTGCGCCTGGCCTAGGTGGTCAGCGAGAGCAGCCGGACACAGCTGGGGGGAGGAGGTTAGAAAAGAGCCTCAAGTCGTACAGTCACCACCGGCAGCCTACGTGAAAACGGTGGATCTCAAAGCGGTGTTTGCTCTCTTTACAGCTGATTAAGTAGGCGCAATAGAAAAAGAGTAGAAAGAAAGAAATGAAGTCGAAGGAGTAGAAAGAAAAATAGATTTAAATGCAGTAGTGATGTAGTGCTTTTAAAGACAGTTACAAATCATAAGAGCCGATCAGAGAGCTTTAGAAGAACAGAGTACAAATATACGACACTTGAGCCTCTTCAACATCTGAAATACTAATTATGAAAAAAGTAATATGTTGAATATTGCATGAAAATGAACCGTCATGCTACTAGATATGACAGTGTTAGTCTAGATATTGTCACGCCCTGCCTGTCCTTGCCTGTCTGTTTACGTCCTGTCATTCTCGTGTTAGCCATGTTCTGTTTGTTTTTGTCATGTGCTCTATATCTGCCCCATACATACATATATATATATATATATATATATATATATATATATATATATATATATATGCAATTTTAATGCAAGTCACAAACAATATTGTCCATTGTCACAATTAATGTAAGTGTATTAGATGATTTTTAAAGAATAAATGTGATAAAGTCTATTTTTGTATAGAGGCTTATTTTACATATAGTTCTATTATCAGTAATTCTCAGTCCTCTGTCTAAATCTCCTGGTACGGCCACCAATCCAAGTTAAGGATGTTATTGGACTAATTGGTTGTTAGGACACTCTTGCTCAATTGTGATGCACAGCTGAAAAACATTCTACTAATAAGTGAGTATAAAAGGGAACAACATTCTAGGTTAGTTTAGTATCTGAAGATCAGCAGTTGATGACTTGCTGACCGACTCAAAATGACCAGAAAGAAACAACTTTCTTTAGAGACCCGTCAGTCCATTGTTGTGTTAAGGAAGAAGATACTCCATTGAAAACAAGAACATTTCACTGTGATCCCAAACTTTTGAGAGGTAGTGTATATATACTGCAGTATATGCGGTGCTGAGTCGAGCATGCCTTTTGGCTCGCTCCATGTCCTGCTTGCGTTCTATGTCACATGTCAGCAGCATGGCTTATCACACATCGCAAATGAATTAAAGTGAACGTATAGGCTTCATGGATCATATCGGGTGCGATATCCGATCTTAATATCAGATCGGTGCATCCCTAATTATTATTAATATTGTCATGACCCGCTGCGGCTTTAACTACACATTAACACATCCCTGTTTGTGGAAATACGTTGTATTAAGTGTCATGTTTTTATAAAGACATGCCCCTTAAGTATCAAAGTAGTGGTGAAGAGAGAAGAGAGATGCAGTGAACACCTAAGCGTGTCCCCACTTTTCACTAATGCTCTACGTATGTCAGCATCCCAGGTAACCCAGGATTATTCAGCCTTACCCAGCCAAGTGTTCATCTTCTCCGAGCTGCAGTGCTCCAGCAGCGGCTCAATCAGCACATCCAGGTCCCCTTTAGGCGCCTCTCTCGTGAACTTCTGCTCAGGAGAACAAAGAGTGCAGGTGGGGGGGAAAGTAATAGAGGTGGGTGAGAGAGCGGGACGTATTGAGCGAGAAAGAGAAAAAGAAAGAGAGAGAGAGAGGGGGAGAGATAGCAAGAGAGAGTGAGAGATTGCGCCAGAGCAGCCCTGAGGCCAAAAACGACAAATATAAACCCAGTAACAACCCAATTTCACTCGGGCCAAATCAGGCACACAATCAAACACACATACAGGGAGCTTCACAGTGAGAGATTGAGCCGCACCTCCACCGTGATGTGCAGCGGATCCACAATCTGCCAGATCATGAGGGAAAGCACGTCTATAACCAGCAGCACCCCCACTGTGGCGTACAGCTTCCAGGGCTCGAGGTGCTGCTGAGACAGAGGGAAAACAAGAAATAGCTCAGCTTTACTCAGGCAGTACCGGTGCTCAGGTTAGGAAACACAGTGCTGCGATCTTTACATACAAATACTAAACAGTTTTCCTGACTGTGCTTTTAACAATGATATCACCGCTGACCAAAGAAAAACATCCAATTATTTTATTTTTTAACATCATTTCAACTCAGCAGCTGCTCTTTATATTCTGTTGAAAGTTTCTTGACGCATGGACCAAAAGCAATGCTCCAAAGTAGCAGGGGTAAAAAATCTGGTTCCATTAACTTACATTGAAAGTAATCAGATAGCACCTTATTAGATAGCATGTTTAGTTGTGAACACATCCTCTACAGAGACACACTTCTGCAGTTTGTAATGCACTACTACTGTTTATGCACTTCATTTAATGAGGTGAAGGTGAAATAAAGGTTTAAATGCCAAACATTATGGCCTATTTCATATTTTATACAATGTTAACCTAATCTAATAAAAACATTGTCCACTCACCACAGCTATTTTTGGTCAGATGACACATATTAGGTGTCCAAAAGGTGCTACAATAGCTGTTTGATAGCAGTGCTAGCTGTAAAAGGGTAATTTTCGCTTTAAATGCACCCCCAAAAACCTTTCTTAAGCCTTTTAAACTGCATTCAGGTCTTCATAAAGGATGCAAAGACTTGTCAATGTGGTTTGGAGTGCAATACAACCTACTGTGAACTCTAAAAATGCTGTCTAAATGGATGCTACCTAAAACCGAAATAGAAATTTGTTGCTGGCCAAAGAACATGTATCTGCATCTTTGTCGATTTTCATCTTCCTATATCATGTGAACATGACAGCTGGTCTTTATATAATGTGAAAGGTTTATGATGAACGACCTAACAGAAATGCTCCAAAATCCCTTGCTTCTATTAACTAATATTGAAACATAACAGTGTTTTTGTCCTCTACTGTTGTTATTGTAGAGATACTTGATTTTCTTTGGACAGCAACGATTGGCACACAAATACCATATATATACTCTGTACAGGAACACATTAACTAATTTTTCTTGGAAAATCAAAGTTACATGTACTTTGACCACAGGGATCCAAATGTTTTCATACAACTTGGGCTGGAATTAAGCAAAAAAAAAAAAAAAAGCTCAGCCAATCAGAGATTAGTTAAAACTGTGTCTGCTGCCACAAAGCTGGAAGCAGGTTATGGTGTAAAATGTCTTTGTTCCCTGCATGATAAACATCACCTGAAAATACAGCCCCAACTGATTATTATCCCCCCTCAACCAAACTTTACTGTTGGCACTATGTATTCTGAGTCATCACTCCAGAAATCATGTTTCAAATGCTCCGGTGTCCAGTGATGTCGCTTTACACCACTCCAACGGACACTTGGCCCTGCACATAGCGATCCTAGATTTTAACATGCAATGTTGTGCCAATGTTGCTTCCTGAGGCTGTTTGGACGTAGGCAGTCAGACTATGCACTTCAAAACTCAGCAGCCCTGCCCAGTTTGTGTACTGCTGCTGCTACTAGGCACCTCCATTTCACAGTAATAGCACTTATAGTTGTCTTGGGCAGATCTAGCAAGTCAGAAAACTGCCTTGCAGTCAAAAAGGTACCTATGACAGTGTTATGTTTCAAGTCACAGAGCTCTACACTGTGAGGATCACATTTTGGCTATATAGTATGTTTACTAGATGTTTTCACTTGTTGTGCTATTCGTGCTTGTACATAGCTTTTTGTTCTGATGCACAGTGTTTCCGCGCAGCAGCAGATTTGTTTCCGCGCAGCAGCAGATTTTTTCTATTAAAAATGAATGAAGTGGAAAGGTGCACGTTTATCAACTGTACTTCTGCTCAACTGACAGAAATTGTTTCACATACACTAACTCAGGACAGACCCTTGAGCACAAATTCAATGTTGGTCCAACCCGCACTCATCTGTTTCTCTTTTTTCCATCCCTCCTCCGCTCCATAGAGTCCTATTAATTCTGACCCCATTCAAATTGTATTGTTCCTTTACCCGGCAGCCACCAAACTGACTGTACTCTCTCAGAGCAGGTCCAGAAACTGTAGTCCCCAGGCATACTGACCCGCACTGCTCTACATGTCCTGTACTCATCCTTTTTTCCTCTTATAGAGTCCCATTCATTTTTGGCCCCACCCAAACCCTATTTCCTTTACCCCACATCCACCAAACTGTAATCCACAGCCATACTGACCTGGACTCTTCTGTTTGTCATTTACTCATCCCTCTTTCCTCCACAAAGTCCATTTCACTTTCGGTCCCACCCAAATTCTATTGTTTCTTTTACCCAACAGCCAACAAACTGACTGTACTCACTCAGGGCAGGTACCATCCAGGTATTCATCCATCCTTCCTTCCATAGACTCCTATTCATTTTCAAACATGCCTAGCAATGGTTTGTCAAACCCTTTAGAAAACACTGTACATCTTGGCCACCTCCTAAAAAATACCTTAGCAACCACCTGGGATAACATAACAACAGACCCAAATTCTATTGTTTCTTTTACCCGACAGCCAGCAAACTGACTGTACTTACTCAGGGCATGTCCCCATAACTGTAATCCACAGCCATACTGATCCTCATTCCTCTATTTGTCATTTATTCATCCTTTGTTCTTCCCATAGACTCCTACTCATTTTCAACCATGCCTAGCAATGGCTTGTCAACCCCTAAAGGAACCACTGTACATCTTGGCAACCTTCTAAAAAATACCTTAGCAACCTGGGATACCATAACACCAGCCCACAACAGACCCAAATTATATTGTTTCTTTTACCCGACAGCCAACTGTACTTCTGCTCAACTGACAGAAACTGCTTCACATACACTAACCTCGGGACAGAACCTTGAGCACAAAGTCAACGTTGGTCCAACCTGCACTCGTCTGTTTCTCTTTTTTTCATCCCTCTTTTCTTCCATAGAGTCCTATTCATTCTGACCCCATCCAAATTGCATTGTTTCCTTTACCCAGCAACCTCCTAAAAATATATTAGCAACCACCTGGGATACCATAACAACAGACCCAAATTCTATTGTTTCTTTTACCCGACAGCCAGTAAACTGACTGTACTCACTCAGGGCAAACTGATCCTCACTCCTCTATTTGTCATTTATTCATTCTTTGTTCCTCCCATAGACTCCTATTACTTTTCAACCATGCCATGGCTTGTCAAACCCTTTAGGAAACACTGGACATCCACCTGCAACCACCTGGGATACCATAACACCAGCCTAGCAATATCTTAGCAACCGTCACTGAACTGCTTAAGCTGTGCATCTGTTCTGCATTTCCCTTCCTTCTCTAGTTATGATAGCACATCTGCAGCATATCTATTAAAATGTATCTAAATTTCGCCGGCCAGCACACGTTTGACTGGCAGCGTAGGTGGAAATGGCTGATGCGGACAGCAGGGGGAGAAGAATTTATGACACAGAGAGCCTAGAGAACTCGAGAGGAAAACAACGGGCCATTACCGTGAAAGCCAATTCACTCTGGTACAAAGCGCACGGCCCAGATTTTATATGTGTGTGTCGGATTTCAATCGAAGGCATTACTCTTTACGCGACTGATGCCGCCCCTCTGCTTCTTACGTTGCGGATAGCTGAGTTTGTGATGAACAGAAACAAGCTCAGTGACAAGCGCTGAAGAAGTGTTATCGCTACCGTTTCGTGCCGGCTGCTTTGAGAAGGTTCTTACAGGAACAGGACAAAAGACAATCAAAGGTCTTTTGCGTTGCTCTGCGATCGGCGGCGCAATAAAAGCGCTTATGCAATCCCAACAAGGGGTGCAGTGTGCGTCTGCTGCTGCGTGACAGCTCTGCAGAAGACACGCCGCCCAAAATAAAACGCAATTCTCCCAAACGCGTCTCCCACACTTTCTCCTCCACTTGTTTCTGTTTTCTTTACGTCCCCGGTGCTGCTCCTCAGGCTCAGCCAACAAAGCGCATGCAGTTCTGTGTTTGTTTGAATTACAGCGCTGCGTCAGAGAACGCGGATTAAAACACAATCACAAATGACAATGCTGTCACTTCTGTGCCGCGCCGCTCCGCGTGGATTGTCTCCATCTTTAAGTGTAGCGGCGCCTGCCAGCTTTTGTGTGGGACTCAGAAGTGAAGTCAATCAGTTCTGACACAGCTCTCCATATTCAAATCCTCAAAAATAAAAGAGAGAGACCGAGAGAGAGAGAGAGAGAGAGAGAGAAACGAGACCACCCGGAAGGTGGATATTCATGAATATTCAGTAATAAGAATTATCTTCTTATCCCTGAAAAACGGCTTTCTCCTTTTTCCTATTGTCCTTTATCTCCGTTCTTCTCTTTCTTGCTCTTTCTATGTTAATTTCTCCTCATCCCCTCATTCTGCCGTGTAAGGACGGCGGACACGTATTCGCTGACTGTGTTAACTGCTGTATGTGTGCGTCAGCGTAGGCCGGCCTGATGATGGAGAGAATCTTCTCCGCTCAAGCGGTCTGAAGGGGTCATTGAGCTGGGGCTGGACGATAAATGGGCCGTTTAGAACTGTTCAAGGGCGACTAGAGACCCATTTCTCTGAGGTCATCGAGAGAGAGATGAGGGCAAAAAGCCATACAGAGAGAGAGCGAGAGAGAGAGAGAGAGAGAGAGAGAGAGCGGGGTGGAAACCCATTATACTGAGTTCAGTGAGAAAGATGAGGTCAAGGTAGAGATAGGTGTGAATATATAATCATATATACTCATCAGGCACTTTATTAGGTACAACCACCTTGTACCTGCACTCATTGCCCATTTAATCATCTCCACTTACCACATAGGAACACTCTGTAGTTCTACACATACAGACTGTAGTCCATCTGTTTCTCTGTATACTTTATTACCCTGTTCTTCAGAGGTCAGGACCCCCACAGGACCACCACAGAGCAGGTAGTATTAGGTAGGTGGGTCATCCTGAGCACTGCGGTGACACTGACATTGTGGTGGTGGTGTGTAATTGTGTGTTGGACTGAGAATCCACCAACCAAAACTATCCAGACAGCAGTGTCCTGTGGGCGGCGTCCTGTGTCCACTGATGAAGAACTAGAGAAACACAAACTGTGCAGCAGCAGATGAGCTACTGTCTCTGACTTTACATCTACAAGGTGGAGCAGCAAGTAGTAGGAGTGTCTAATAGAGTGGACAGTGAGTGGACTCCTGTTTAAACACTCCTGCAGCACTGCTGTGTCTGATCCACTTACACCAGCACAACATGCACTAACACACCACCTCAACAAGAGTATCACTGCAGTGCTGATAATTACCCACCACCCAAATAATACCTGCTCTGTGGTGGTCCTGTGGGGGTCCTGATCATTAAAGAACAGGGTAACAGAGTATCCAGAGAATTAGATAAACTACAGTCTGTAGGTGTAGAACTACAAAGTGCTCCTATATGGGCAAAAGTTATGGAATATCTTATTGATGGCTTGCTTTCTTTATGAAATTGTGTAAAGGATGTGCCATATTTAAGTTTTAAATATTAAATCTTGTCATTTGACCACTGACGACTGTCCATCGGTCATGCCTTCTGCCCAAACTGGTCTAAATGTGGTGTTTTATTTTTGCCACAGTAATTGTGGTCATATTATAAATCCTGTTTGGATAAATATTGGGTTTAATATAAACTAAATTATGCTCCTGGCGATAACACTGTCCAAAGGCTGCAAATCACTGCTCCAGCTCTTCATCAGTGGCCAGTTTTCTGACCACAGGGTTGATCTTAGCTGGATATTTTTGAGAGGTGGTTCACTCATTAGCGTAGCAGTGACTCCAGCTACCATGTCATCACCATGTCAGAGTCACTGCTGCACTGAGAATGGACGACCGCCAAAATAATACCTGGACGACAGCAGTCCTGTGGTCAAAAACTGACCAGTGATGAAGTAGGGAGCTGATAAACTGTGCAGCAACAGATGGGCTACAGTGTGTAACTGTAAACACTGTAAGGTAGGTGGACAGTGAATAGGAGAGTTTTAATACACTGGACAGTGAGTACAATTCCATATCTAGAACAGGGAATTTCAGTGTAACACAAATGCTAAACAGTATCTGCAGGGTATGTACTATAGTCAATCTTTTTGGAGCAGAACAAACAGCTCTATTTTTGAAGGTCGTCCATGTAACCTTTACCACAAACACACACACACACTGTGCAAACAGACAGCTCAGCTTTCTTTACCTTACGCTTATCCTTCTTCTCATCCTTCTTTGTGAAGACTGTGTGGACCCACCAGATCTTCGTGAACATGCTGCCATAGGCCAGACTGAAGCCAAGGCCGAGCAGCCACAACCGGAACTGCAACAGAAACAAAGTAATTTTTCATTTTTGTTAAAGTAGCTTAAAGTTATTTGAAGTGATATTTAGGAAATTCTTCAGTTTTCTCCATCCTGATCTCCATATGCTCCATGTGTAGTGTGCTATTGGTTATCATCTTACTATTAAAACACACCACTATATGAACAGGTTTGTCAATGTTTACTATAGCATTGCGCCCTTGTGCTGCTTGTTAATGTTGGAGTGGAGCTGAAAATGGGTTACAACACTGGCATCTAGTGGTCAGAGGTTTAAACACAACACACAACGATTCACTGTCTGCCAGGAATCTGTGTATCGATGGTTTTGAGAATCAATACAGTATCACTAAACATAATATGCTGATATTCTATATTTCAATATTTTCTTACACACCTATTCTTAACGCAGACACAGACATAATCATGTCTAAACTCAGACATAATGGAACCCGTTGGCCAGCCGCTGCGACCCCATGTGGTAACAAAGTTCCCAGTGCACATAGAGATTAGGCTGAAAACAATAGAGTGTTCCTCAAACAGATGTACTAATCCTTTAAACTAAGGGTCATCATCTTATCTGTAAGGGGCCAGTGTGGCTACAGGTGCACAGCGGATTTCACATCCAGTTGATCTCCGTCTTCAAACTATTGATTAGTTCTATCGGGTGAGATTCTCTCTGGCTTATGTTCTGTTTGTTGTGGACTGGTGACCCCTGCTTTAAACTCTATGCACCAGTTTACAGATTAAGCTTAGTCATGGACTAAAGAGCAGGCACAATGGAGAATCTCCGTTGTCTAAGCTTGACCTGTGAAACTGGCCCTTAGTGGTTTTACATGGGTCAACACTTAAAACGTGCATCTGACCAGGAGTCCAAAAGAAAACTGATCAAAATTATTTATCTTGCCAAAAAAAACAAATAAGCAAACCGAGCATGAATAAATATGGAGATTTTAAAGGAGCAATCTGTAAGATTTGTAGTTTAAAGTTTAAATTTAGTACCTAAAGACATGATAGTGAGTCACTGTAGGCTCGAGTACAATCAGTCCAACATGAGGAAGTAGCGCTGCTGCCCAGATGGTGTATTCTAACCTCTTATCAATCATGTTGAAGGTGCTGCTCCTGACTAGAACATTAAAGGATAGGAAGCCAATTAAAGGAGCAGTAAGCACAACCATGGCAGAAGTTCCTGGTAAGTGTCCGTTGCCGCCTGCTCTTGTCAAGAAACCACATTCAGCAGCAACAAAAGAGGTGATATAAATAGAAAGAGTTACCAAGAGTTAGCGTTTGTGATGTTTTCACCACTCTTGGAGAGTAAAGGGATCAAGTTTGATGCTGAGCTCACATTGTTTCTTCTACACTGGTAAGAAGTAAAGAGGCAGGAGGAGTTTGTTTCTTATGAAGGAAGTGACCACCACAATGTTCTAGTGATATGTTTCCCTCTATTTGCTGGAAATATCAATTCAACAGGTTGCCTCATCTTACAGATTGCTCCTTTAATGCAACAACCACATACAGAATCCCAATGTGGAGCTTATTCTAGTATGTATTTGTTTAGATAAATGTTTACTGCCCAGATAAATGACTTTATGTATATTTTCTCACATGCCTGAGACTCTTGCACAGCAGTATAACCTGAATAATTTATAAAAGGTACTAATTATAATAACTCCTAAGATTAATAACTGAATAACAAGCCAAAGGATCTGAGAGTTAGTCATGTTTTTCCTTCTCCTGTGAAGTTTCCTTATGACTGAGATGATAAATAAAGACTGTTCATTTCTCTCTACGTGTGTGCACTTTACCTGGCAGACCACAGGGAACTGTGACCTGCGGACATGCAGGCCGTCGATGCCCAGCGGGAACACGGCGGCCAGAGCCATCATGCAGCCCACTGCCGTCATGTTGTTCAGGTAGGGCTGGGAGTTCTGAATGTACCTGGAACATATGGGGATATTCGCATGAGATATGCAGAAAAAGCAACAGATGAGAGACTATATTTCCCACGAGCGCTCGCCAGAACAGTGATTTCAGGCGGACGTGATTGGGGGAAAAAAACAAAAAAGAACTAAACACGAACAGATGCTTCCACACACACGGGTCAGTGAGAGCACAGAATGTTAATTCGGCTAAACTCTCAGAAGTAAATATGATTTACACTGCAAAAAACACAGACCAACACTTTCACACATTCTCCCCCTGATATACAGTAGTGTGTAGAAGCCTTAGGCAGCATAAAAACGGTTAAAAGTGATTCATCTCGGCAGAATGCGTACCTTCCTCAAGCTGAGATTTGGAAATGTGTTTTAATTCTACTGTTTTTTGAACTAAATACACGCGCACTCCTGAGATAAATAGCTTAACAGATCATTTCCTCAAGTCTTCTGCACAGCACTCTGCCTTGGCACCATGAATTCATGTGACTAAAACGTGTCAAGTGCTTGCACATAAATGAAATACGTTAAATCAACACAATTCTTGCCAACAAAAATTTGTGGTGATGTCCTATATTTTAATCATGAACTACTTTTTAGTGCATATACCGTGTCAGATGTTTAGGGACACCCTTTAATTCTGAAATTCGCATTTTTTCAATACTTTCACAAAAAAAAATAAAAAATACCAGCAAAGCTTTGATTAATGTAACACAGCTTTGTGCTAATCCTTTGTATATAAAAAGATTCAACGCTCATGTTCACAGTGGTGTCTACTTTGGTACGAAGAGCAGGTTTTGCCTAAATAATTAACTGTGTTCCAAAATCTTGGCTGCAGCTGAGAAAGCTGGTCCTCAGTAGGACTGTCCTACGAAGCTTTCTCGTTTGTATTACATAACGCTAAATGGAATGCTCTCTGTTTACACTTGGTCACTTCATGCGTCTTGAGTTTGAAGATTGTATCTGGATGTAAACACATCCAAGACATATTTAAAATATACAAAAATGTGCCACTTCAGGAGGCGGTCATCCCTCCTACTACAACCCAAACCCTTCCCAGTATACATCGACCCCCTCCCATGAACACCAAAACATCCATAAGTACGAGCAGACAAATAATCTCCCAATACAACCCAAACTTCTTAAAGTACAACTCAATCCCCTCCCTGTATAGGCAAAAAAACCCAACCCCTCCCATTGCACACAAAACACCTCCCAGTACAACTAAAACTCTTCCTAATACAACTCAAGTCCTTTCAAGTACAATCGTAACCCCTCCATATACAACCAAACCTCCTCCCAGTACAACCAAACCTCCTCCCAGTACAACCAAACCTCCTCCCAGTACAACCAAACCTCCTCCTAATACAACTCAAATCCTTTCAAGTACAATCCTAACCCCTCCATATACAATCAAAACTCCTCCCAATACAACCAAACCTCCTCCCAATACAACCAAACCTCCTCCCAATACAACCAAACCTCCTCCCAGTACAACCAAAACACCTCCCAGGACAATCAAAACTTTTCCCATTATAGCTCAAACACCTTCAAGTACAACCCTAACCAGTACAAGCAACACATCTTTAACTAAAACCAGAGGCCTCCCAGTACAAACCCAAACTTCTTCAAGTACAACTCAATCCCCTCCAAGTATAAACAAATCATCTCCCAGTACAACCCAAACTTCTTCAAGTACAACTCAATCCCCTCCCAGTATAAACAAATCATCTCCCAGTACAACCCAAACTCCTTCTAGTACAACTCAAAATCCTCCTGTTGCACACAAAACCAGTACAAGCAACACAACTCTAACTAAAACCAGAGGCCTCCCAGTACAAATGAAACTTCTCAAAGTACAACTCAATCCCCTCCCAGTATAAACAAATAATCTCCCAATACAACCCAAACTTCTTAAAGTACAACTCAATCTAGGGCTGAACGATTAATTGCATTTGCGATAATCTCGCGATATTTAAAAACGCGATTCTCTAACCGCACAGGCTGCGATTTAAACTGGTCACGTGACTTGGGAGCGAGGCGAGCCGAGCCGAGCAAACCCGAGCAGGAGGCAGGGAGGTGGAGAAGTGAAGTCAACACAGCGCACTTTAACATGTTGCACAATGGCTTCAGGCTCGACAGAAGCTGACACAACTAAGAGTCTAATACCAAAGAGGGGCAGCACATCAGTTGTGTGGAATTACTCTGGCTTTAAAAAAGAAGATGCTGCTCAACGTCAGGTACTGTGCAAAACGTGCCTTGCTAATGTTGCTACGACGCGAGGCAACACTACAAACCTTTTTCAGCATTTAAAAAAACACCACAAAGCCTCGTAGGATATTTGCAAGGCTAAAATGCCAACGACCAGTGCTGCATCTTCAAATACGCCAAGTACCAGCCGACAGGGATCACTGACCGAACTGTTTGAAAGTGTAACTCCTTATGGACATAATTCGAAGCGGCACGCTGAAATAACTCGGGCAGTAACGGAGTTCATAGCGAAAGACATGATGCCCGTTAATATAGTGAACAAGCCCGGCTTCATGGCTTTGTTAAACACACTGGATATGCGCTACCAAATGCCCTCACGCACATATTTTAGCCAAGTTGCTATACCTGAGCTGTATAAACAATACCGAAACAGAGTTTCAGCTGAGCTGAAAACAGTGGAGTTTTACTGAGTGTTACTGAGTGACTATTATGTTTACATTACTATTCAAAGGGTTTTTTTTTTTACATCTAAAAGATTTAATAAGAACAGATTTATTTTGTGTTCACTGAGTTTGAATTCCCAGAAAATAACGAGCTGGTTAAAGCAGATTCTCTTTATGTTTTTTGCACTTTATTTTTTTTTATGATGTTACTAGCTGGAGAGCAGTAAGTTAATTTTTTTTTTATATCTATTGTTTTTTCTATTAAAATAAAACCAAATGGTGAAAAGGGAAAGCATAGATTTGTTTGCTTTATTGTTATCTGTGCCTTAAATAAATCTGACATTGTTTATTATTAAACAGATTGATTTATTGCTTCTGTTTGTTGAAAAATACTTGAGAAGACATTTTTAAAAATCGCATTTTAAATCGCAATCGCAATTTATAGATAAAAAATTGCAATTAGATTATTTTCCAAAATCGTTCAGCCCTAACTCAATCCCCTCCCTGTATAAGCAAAAAACCCCAACCCCTCCCATTGCACACAAAACACCTGCCAGTACAACTAAAACTCTTCCTAATACAACTCAAATCCTTTCAAGTACAATCGTAACCCCTCCATATACAACCAAACCTCCTCCCAGTACAACCAAACCTCCTCCCAGTACAACCAAAACTCCTCCTAATACAACTCAAATCCTTTCAAGTACAATCCCAACCCCTCCATATACAATCAAAACTCCTCCCAATACAACCAAACCTCCTCCCAGTACAACCAAACCACCTCCCAGTACAACCAAAACTTCTCCCAGTACAATCAAACCTCATCCCAGTACAACCAAACCTCCTCCCAGTACAACCAAAACTCATCCCAGTACAACCAAACCTCCTCCCAGTACAACCAACTCTTTCTAGCACAACCAAAACTCCTCCCAGTGCAACCCACACCCCTTCAGCCTGTCCTAGAAAATTCAAAACCCCTCCAACCCCTTCTAGTACAACCCAAACCTCCCAAACTGAACCTACAACCCCCTCCAGTCCCTCTTAGTATAATCCAAGGCTCCTCACTGAAGGAACAATGTGCTTAATAGCGATAGCAAACGACAGAAGCTGCACAGATAAACACATGATAATTGATAATCGGTTCACATTCACATACTCGGCCCACACAGTAATCAGATTTCCGTCTGACTAACTGGAAACTGCATGTGGCTAAAATCCTACCAGGATACAACCCAGATACCAGTCACAAGAAGTGACCAGGTGTAAACAGGGTCTGTGTCATGGCATCAGAAAGGAGTTGGCACACAGAGTTTCATAGAGAAAAGAATAAGCTGGCAAGCAAAACATTGATGTGAACGGTGTGAAAAACTGTTCATCTCACTGGAAACAGGTGCATTTCACACTCTCTCACTCCCCTAAACAGATTCACAGATATGATCACGGTGTACTGTATATGTATCAGACTGTACATCTCCCTGGCTTTTTCACACGACCTGAATGAGCCGGTTTCATCTGCTGGCATTTCTCTTGAACCTTCCGCGGGTCATGTGTGTGCCAAAGGATTACGAGTGACAGAAGATAAGGATAATCCAGTAGCATCCTTGAAAATTGCCAGCACGCTGATTTTTTATTTTATATCTAGTTGCTGTATCTCATTTTTGCATAATTTGGCTTGTTTTTTTAAGCATAATCTTGAGATAGTACTAAAGTGACATAAAACAAATCAAAATGGTTAAAAAATTACATAAAGATAAAACAAAGGCTATAATCAATTATTACAACAATCTCAAAATCTATATATATATATATATATATATATATATATACACACTACCGCTTAAAAGTTTAGGATCACTTTAGAATTTCATTTCATGCAATTTTCATGCAATTCACAAACAATACTGTCCATTTCACAATTAATTAAAGTGTATCAGATGATTTTTAAAGAATAAAAATGTTTGTATTAAAGTCTATTTTTGTATAGAGGCTTATTTTACATATAGTCCTATTATCAGCAATTCTCAGTCCATAGTCACTATGGCTTTTAGAAGAATGGGGTTTTTTAGGGAGGTGGGCTAGTGCACTATAGACCCCTGCGGTGTGACCTAAGCTTTTGTACTTAATGCGTTTTGTTTTTCTTACATTACTTTAACTTTTATACTTTAAGTAGTTCTGAAAGCAGTACTTTTACACTTTTACTGGAGTAAAAAGCTTGAGTTGATACTTCAACTTCTACAGAAGTATTTTTAAATATTTATATTAATACTTTTACCAGAGTAATGAAAGTTAATACTTTTGACACCTTTGTCCACAGGTTCGTGATCACAAAACCAAAGAAGATAGAACATAAATTTACTGAACTTTGACTGTATTCCATGATTTCAGGTTGATCTGCTAAAGCACTGGCAGCCGAGCCAACATCATAAACATACTGATTTGTGCTGTAACCAGTTTGCAGAGTGAGGTATTCCCAACCCGTTGACAGGCAGCGCATTTGTGAAGAGTTAAGCTGTCAGTCAGGTACGATGAGGAGAGTTTCTCTCACTCACCATCACACAGAGTGATATGAATGTGCTCATCGCAAGCGCGTCAGACACTTGATATTTGTGTCACGCTCTTGATATCCTGAATATATCAGACACACTTACTTGCCTCTTGACACGCCTATTTGAAACACGCGCTGCTGTGCACTCGCCATCATCCGTCTAATGCATACATATGTGAAGGGAGCTGCCAGCCTGGCTATTAACCAGCGATGCTCTGCATCTCATTTACACACTCACATACATGTAGATGAGGCGCTGATGTTCAGCTCCAATCTTATTCACCTTGTTTACTCATATTTATTCATTATTTCTTTGTTATTTTGTTGCATTCTTATTCTTTCTTATCTCTTAAAAGGGAATTTCTGCATAAACATTGGCGGTTGAGACGTAAACAAAGCCGGTGAGAGTGGTTTGATGAGAATTTTGTCGAGAAATGGTTTATGAGATTTCTTTCTAGCGCTGATGCAAACAAAGGAGCATCTTATTTACTATCCAGAACCTCCAACGCGAAGGGTCTTAGTAAGGTACTGAAACACTACATGCCATCAAAACAGCTTCAGTGTGATTCAGAACAGATTCTACAAGGTTCTGGACTTCCAAAATATGATGAGGTAGTGTTTTGATATCGGTGGTGGACAGCACTGCCTAACAGTTGAGTTGGGTTGGGTTGGGTTGAGATCTGGTGATTTAAATTGTTCTTGTGAAACCTTTCAGTAACCCCCTGTGATCTGTAGAGGGGGACACCACTCCCAACAGCACTCGTAAGACCTGGTAATTTCATTTTAGTCCTTTGGAGGGGACATGAGTGGTCTTTCCAGTGATGTATCATGTGTTGGGGTGAGTCATTCACAACAGAAGTTCTGCCTTTTTAAAAATGGTTGTCTCTCAGTCAAATAATATGCATTTGTTATTATTTGTTCCTATTTATGTTAATATACAGTGCATTTGAAATATTTCTTATACTACCAAAAGTGGAAATGGTATAAAAAGGTAAACAATGTTTGTTTACTAAGTTTTCAGTTACATTATTTTCTATGATTGAATTGGTGCTGATGTTGTTGAAGGGGTTTTGGACTGATGCTGAATATGAAACAAGAAATATGTTATCAACAATGTCCTGTTGTCCACTGTAAAGGACATTCCACAAAAAAATCATTTCAAATGTTTTTGACATTTTTTTTAATCTAGTAAACTTATTTTCTGTTGAATTTTTTCTGGGTCTCAGGAGGATAGGGTATCTTGCTAAATTTCCTTCGGGATCAATAAAGTATCTATCTATCTATCTATCTATCTATCTATCTTGTCAATTGTGATCTTAAATCTAAAGAATATCTCCCATTGTAAGACTTTTAATATGACTATTTAACCTTTTTCTAGAGTTTTTTAAGTGACATTATTTCACCTTATTTACAGTATTTTCAAAAAATCTCTCTCTCTCTCTCTCTCTCTCTCTCTCTCTCTATATATATATATATATATATATATATATATACAGTGCTTAATTTGTAAAACATCAGGTAATGGCTAAAGGTGGGGTGATCCAGCAAGTGGGAGTGAGGGAAAAGGTCCTGAAACACATAGGCACAACAGTGTCCATATAACATAGTAGCATTCTATACAATAAAATAATCCTAACTTTAATGAATGCAGTAAGGATCAGCAACCATAAAATCTCAGAGATGCCACTGGACGAATAGTTTTTAGTGTCCTACAAAAAAAGAACACAGTTCTGGAACACAGGTACCTGAAATATGAGAGGTGTCGGATCTTGTTCCAGCAAGATCCAGCACAAATTAAGCACAAATTATATATATATATACACACACACATACATACAATCACAGCCTCTTCCTCTCTCTCCGGCCCCAGGCAGGGAGCACTCTTTTACTCCTGAGGGGGCTGCTGTGAGGGGCTTCACAGCTTTACTCATATCATTTCTGTATGTGTGTATATGTGTGTTTGTCTGACTGCTGCTCTATGGCATCACAGCTGAGACTGTACAGACACACATGCATTAACTAGCATACCACAGCCTAGCAACACCATAGCAACCACACTGGATACCCTAGGAACCGCCTAATAAAACCAAAGCAACTACTTGGCAAAACAGCAACATTTTAGCACCAACGTAACAACCACATGTAAGACCACAGCAATGGTCTCGCAACAAATTAACAACCACCTGGAATACCACAGTAATGCCCTCATACAACCTTAGCAACCACCTGGGGCATCGTAGCAATGATTTAGCAATTCCTTAGCAACTACTGGCAATAAAATAACAATAATTTAGTATAACCTTAGCAAACAACATGCGAAACCATAGCTGGGATTCATATCTCTATAGCAACATCGCAACAACCTAATGGGACATCTGCAACCATCTGGCAACACACACACACACACACATACATATATATATATATACACACACACACACACATACATCCCCATTTAACCCATGCGCGCAGTAAAACACCCACATATACACACACACTAGTGAGCAGCCCTATCCGCAGCGTACAGGGAGCAGTTGGGGGTTAGGTGTCTTGTTCAAAGGGCACTTCAGTCGTGTCCTGTCGGTTCTCTATGGACCTACTGACCTCTCAATAATCATTCAGCCGTATAATTATGTGCTGCAGCTCTACAATAACTTCCCTCTGTATGTAGTTGTGTTCGAACTACTCAGACAGACACTCTTATGTGTTAAGTCACCAGAGGAACAGCTGCTCCTCTGTACTGATGCACCAGCATCACCCTCAGTGATGTCCAGCTTTACTTACTGACGTCTTTCCCACAGATCTAAACACAGATGTCAGTTTAGTCACTGCTCTTACTGAAACACTAGCCAGTTCGGAGAGATTCATGACTGGAGCTAAATAAGTTCCACATGGAGAGTGGACTGCAACATATAACTGTCCACATACAGAATAAAACAACACACACACACACACACACACACACACACACACACCTGACGTTGCTGTTGTAAATGTTGAATGTCAGACAGACGATGCCCAGTAAGATGCCCAGTCCAGCAAATACAGACACCGACACAAAGAGCTTCTGAGAGAGGAAACGAAACTCCTGAATAACCACCGTCTGATCAGCAGGTGGACCAGAACCTGGAGAGAGAGAGAGAGGGAGAGAGAGAGAGAGAGAGAGAGAGAGAGATAGAGAGAGAGAGAGAGAGAGAGAGAGAAACATTAGTACAAGCCCATCTTGAGACATGTAAACTCAAAGGTTCCTCATCAGGAAGAGCACCTTAAAGAAGAGAAGACATGATGGAGAAGAGATGAGAAAGAAATGAGAAACAAAAAGAAATAAAGAGTTAATTAAAAGAAAGAAATGAGAAAGAGAAGACAAAAAGAAGAGGAGTTAACCAAGACTGCATTAGCAGCAAGAATTAAACTTGCACTGCAATCCAAAGATGAATCAAAGTGACATACAAAAAGCAAAGAGGTAGAGAGAGAGAATAAAAGAGAGAGAGAGAATAAAAGAGAGAGAGAGAAGCACTAGTAGTGACCCAATTCTGCATAACATTCTGTGTCAGTGCCTATGATTCAATATCTACCACTCTCTCTCATTCTCTCGCTCATTCTCGTTCTTTCTCTCTTGCTCTTTCTTTCTCCCTCTCTCTTTCTTTCAATCTCTCTCTCTCTTGCTCATTCTCTGTCTCTCTTGCACTGTATCTCTCTCTATTTATATGTATACATGTATTTCTCTCTTCCTCACTCCCTTACTCATTCTTGTTCTCTCTCTTGCTCATTCTCGTTCTCTCTCTCTCTCTCTCTCTCTCTCTCTCTCTCTCTCTCTCTCTCTTTCTTTAGTAATGAACTGGCTGCATATCTGGGAATCAGAATCTGTTGCTTGCCCAGCGGGATGGAGATGCTATCGAGTTTCTTCTCTCCACCGTTTCACTAAAGCCTCCCTCCATCTCCATGCGCTGATACAATCACAGCCTCTTCCCCTCTCTCCGGCCCCAGGCAGGGAGCACTCATTTACTCCTGAGGGGGCTGCTGTGAGGGGCTTCACAGCTTTACTCATATCATTTCTGTATGTGTGTGTATGTGTGTTTGTCTGACTGCTGCGCTACGGCGTCACAGCTGAGACTGTACAGACACACATGCATTAACTAGCATACCACAGCCTAGCAACACCATAGCAACCACACTGGATACCACAGTAATGGTCTCGCAACAATATAACAACCACCTGGAACACCACAGTAATGCCCTCATACAACATTAGCAACCACCTGGGACATCATAGAAATTATTTATCAATTCCTTAGCAACTACCGGCAATATGATAACAATAATTTAGTATAACCTTAGCAACCACATGAGATTTCATAGCAATCTGGGATTCATATCACCATAGCAACACCTTAACAACCTAAAGAGACACCAGAGCAATGGCCAAGCAACACCTCAGCAACCACCTGGGAAACCACAGAAATTACTTTGCAACACCTGAGCAACCACCTCGGGAAACACAGCAACCATCTGGCAACACCTTAGCAATCACATGAAATTTGATATCAATGGCCTCGCAACCCCTTAGCAACCACCTGCGACACCATAGCAATGGCCTCACAACACTTTAGCAACTACCTAGGATTTAACAGCAATGGCCTAGCAACACCTTAGCAACAACCTGGGACACCACAGCAATGGCCTCAAAACACTTTAGCAACCGCCTTGGGAAAAAACACAGCAACCGCCTGGCAACACCTTAACAACCATCTAGGACACCAGAGCAATAGCTGAGCAACACCTTAGTAACCAACTGGGGGACTACGGCAACTGCCTGACAACACCTTAGCAACCTACATGAGACACTACATGGCCTAATTTTATTTGTAAACTGACGGTTAGTGTTGGAGATGTTAGCAGTGGCCTAGCACCACCTTAGCAACCACATGAGGACACCATAGCAATGGCCTCACAACACCTTAGTAACCACCTAGGACACTACAGTAATGGCCTAGTTTTATTTATAAACTGACGGTTAGTGTTGGAGATGTTAACAATGGCATCACAACACCTTAGCAACCAATTGGGGGAACACGGCAACTGCCTGACAACACCTTAGGAACATACATGGGACACTACAGCAATGGCCTAGTTTTATTTTGAAACTGACAGTTAGTGTTGGAGTTAAATTAGTAAACAGTAAACAGCAAAGCTCAGCGACGTTACAGGTTCAACAGGCCTCAGCTCTGAATACATGTTTATGTTTATATTAACAGTAATCACTGCTCCACTTTCCCTACTCTATATATAACAACTTACTAAATGTAAAATATATACTTCTTTAAGTTTACTAAACCAATAAAAAACAATATTTTATGATAAAATGAATCATCAGATTCGCTGCTGATGCAGTGTGAGGTCCTCGTTAGGCCTCTTGAGTGGTCTAGTCACGGATGTTCCCCACAGAGGAGTCCAGGAATCAGCCTTAAACCCGCGCGCTGAGGGCCGGCTTTGTATTTACTTTCGCTCGAGGGTAACACGAAAGCTTCGCTCCCCAGAGCGGCCTGGTGAGATTGATTAAAGCTGAAAAACCGACCGGACCCCCCGCTCCCACCCCCTATGAGAATGTGTGGGAGGGTAACGATGCTGGAATAACTTCAGTTATAAGGGTGAGCAAGAGAGAAAGAGCATTACACTTAAATTCTCTGTATGTGCATGGGGAGACAGAGATACAGTCAAATAAACTATATGGCCAAAAGTATGTGGACACCTGACTATCACCTCTGTATGAGCTAGCTGATTATCCTATTTCAAAACCATGGGCATTAATGTAGAGCTGGCTTCTGCTTTGCAGTTATGATAGCCTTCACTCTTCCTTCCACATGATTCTGCGGTGTCCGTTCAATCAAAAGAGAGTATTTATGAGGTGAGGCACTGATGTTGGACGAGAAGGCCTGGCTCAAAATTGACACTCCAGATTCCAGAGGTCAGAACTTTGTGCAGGCCACTGGAGTTCCTCCACAGGAGACCAAAGAAACTGCACACTTCTAACTTTTACTGGTTCTTCAGCAGACCAATTATGTCACTCACAGGATGGTGATTGTGATTACGGCTCCACTGATGGTTCTGTTAGTTTGTTCTACAGGCATCATTCACGGGCCGCAATGATCAACAGGTGAGAAATAATAAACTTCATTAACAAGGTAAGGCCGTCTACCCTTCTTCCCAGTGCTGTTCTTGTATTATCTATCCAAAAAAGCTCATCTGTAGAGTATGTTTCCAGTTAGTCTCACAAACTTACGAAGAATATGCAGAAATATGAATATACACAATCGAGTCACATTATTATGACCGCCGTGTGCAGCACAGACAGCAGCTAGACAGGCTGGGAGACTCAATGGGGTCCTGTTAGGTTGTCACAGGTATCTGGAGTCATGCTGACTGCAGAGAATCCCACAGCTGCCAACACGACAATCCAGGTGGTCCCACAGATGTTCAATTGGGTTCAAGTCTGGGTCCAGGGCAGTACTTGAAAGTCTTGGGCAGTTCTTCCAAATAATTTGGGGCATTTCTAGTTGTGTGATGTGTCGCATTGTCCCGCTGGAAGATCCCATCCACACCAGGGAAGACAATCAGCATGTGTGGTGTACATGATCTGCAAATTCATACCTAAATTGGTTGAGAGTGCCTTTCACATGGATGAGTGGGTCCAGATAATGCCACAAAAACATTCCCCAGACCGTAACGCTGCCATCTACGCGATGGCACCATCGAATGTAAGAAGTGGTCATTATAATATGACTTGAGGTCATACAGCTGACGAAATCACTGTGCATACAGCAAACAAGGCCGACCTCATACATCTTTAATGCAGTGATAGACAACAACGCTAACTCAGGTCCTCCAGGTATATTTAACTATAAGAGTTGGGAAGGTGCAGGCTGTAGAATCTCTGACGGCAGATGTAGAGAAGAGCGACAGGGTTAACGGTTCCTGTGTTTGTTTATAAGCAGCAAAGTCTGACTTCACACTTACAGTACCTACAGAGCAGCGCACATCTATTTACATCCAGATTGAAGATCTATATCCATCACAGTGTAACTTAAGTGTAAAGTGTGTTTGTGTGTGTGTGTGTGTGTGTGCTCGTCCCGCGTCCTCTGGGCCGCTCTGCTCTCTCTCACCGCTCAACACTTCTCTTCCCTGACCTTGATGGTGGAATCGGGACAGTATGTTACCATAGCAACCAAGCCCCATAATGGTTGCTACGGTGATGGGAGAAGGAGGCAGTGATGCAGCGGTTGTCAGGGGCAACCAGAAACGAGAGACAGAAAGAGAGGGGGAGGCGGGCTAACGTGAGAATTGAAGAATATGGCTAAAAGAGAAAAAGCGAAGAAAGAAACAAGAGATAGAAGAAGAGAAAAAAGTCGTGATGGAGAGAGGTGTGCAGTAGATGTTTCTAAATAAAAAGACTGACAGTTAACTTTGGACAGAGAAAGAGAGCGAGAGAGAGAATGATAGAAAAGGAGAGTGAGAGTGCAAAAGTGACAGAGGGAGTGAGAAAGTGAGAGGATGTGACACAGTGAGAGTGTGAGAGAATATGCCCATCTATACACTTAATCCATACACTCATCTATACACGCATTCATACACTCACCGTTACACCTATCTATACATGTAATCTATACACGCATTCATATACTCATCTATACCTATCTATACACTTATTACATACACCCATCAATACATCCATCTATACACACATTCATATATACTTATCTATACCTATCTATACACTTATTACATACACCCATCAATACACCCATCTATACACACATTCATATATACTCATCTATACCTATCTATACACTTATTACATACACCCATCAATACACCCATCTATACACACATTCATATATACTCATCTATACCTATCTATACACTTATTACATACACCCATCTATACACGCATTCATACTCATCTATACCTATCTATACACTTATTACATACACCCATCTATACACGCATTCATACTCATCTATACCTATCTATACACTTATTACATACACCCATCTATACACGCATTCATATACTCATCTATACCTATCTATACACTTATTACATACACCCATCTATACACACATTCATATACTCATCTATACCTATCTATACACTTATTACATACACCCATCTATACACACATTCATATACTCATCTATACCTATCTATACACTTAATCCATACACCCATCAATACACCCATCTATACACACATTCATATACTCATCTATACCTATCTATACACTTAATCTTTATAAATATCTATACACCTATCTATACATGTAATCTATACACTCATCTATAAACCCATCAATACACTTAATGCATACACCTATCTATACACTTAATGTATATAAATATCTATACACCAATCTTTATACTTAATCTATACACCCATCTGTATATTTAATCTATACACTTACCTATACACTCATCTATACAGTCATCTATAAACCCATCTATACACTTACCTATACACTCATCTATACAGTCATCTATAAACCCATCTATACACTTAATGTATATAAATATCTATACACCAATCTTTATACTTAATCTATACACCCATCTGTATATTTAATCTATACACTTACCTATACACTCATCTATACAGTCATCTATAAACCCATCTATACACTTAATGCATACACCTATCTATACCCTTAATCTGTACACTCATCTCTATATATATATCTACACACTTATTCTATACACCCATCTTTACACTTAATATATACACTTATTCTGTATATCCTTCTATACACTTAATCTGTACACTTAATTTGTACACCTATCTATACACCCATCAATACACTCCTCTACACACTCATATACAGACTCATCTACATTATTCCACACACACATATATATTTATGTATTAAATAGTTGGACTGCAAACTATAAAAAATCTAATCCTGCAGGTGAACAGAGGTGTTTCTAACCCGGCCAGCAGAGCCAGGCAGATTTCCTTATAAGCTTATAAACACTAGGTGCACCTCCAGCAGTCAGATCCAGACTCTCTTCACTACAAAGCCTTTATCAGCAACAACACAAACCCCAACCACCCACTAACTGAACCAACCAGCCAAGCAGGAGAACCCAACACCTCAGCAGTGTACGCCGAGAGAAACTGCAGATAACAAAACAAACTACACAGTAAATAAACTGAAATATTACAAAATACCTGATCAGAAATTCATATCAGCAGATTATCTGACTAAGCTGAAATAGATAGAAAAGCAGGATGGACAGAAACTACATGATCTGTCCACACTGACCATCAGGAGAGACAGGAAGTGAGAATCACTTCATACTTCCATGTTCAAAATACGAAAGAGAGAGTGCATGTGTGATAGTGTGTGTGTGCGTGTGTGTGTGTGTGTAATAGAGAGCACGAGAGAGTAAAAAAGTGTGTGTGAGAGAGTGAGTGTGTGAGAGAGACTGAGTAAGAAGGAATGAGTAAGTATGCATGTGAGAGTGAGAATGTAAGAGTGATAGCAAGAGTGAGAGTATGGGAATGAGAGTGACAGAGTAGAAAAAAGGAGAAAGAAACAGTAACGGAGTAAAAGGGCAAAAGCAAAAAGAGGAAGGGAGAGGGCAAAAGAAGAAAATGAAAGAGAAAGAGGATCTGAGAGAGAAATAAAAGAAGAAAAGGAGAAGAGAAGAGATAAAAGGGGCGGTGTGAGAGCGCGAAAGGGGGTTGCAATCAACAGTTGAGCAAAAAATGGGAAATGCACAGGAGAGAGAGAGAGACGGAGTGTGAGAGGGAGTGAGAGACAGAGAGAGAGAGTGTGTACGAGGGAATGTGAGAGAGACACAGAGAGGCAGAGAGAGAGACAGAAGGAGAGATACAGAAATAGAGAGAAGGAGAGATAGATACAGAGAGAGAGAAACAGAGATACAGAGAGAGAGACAGAGAAGGAGAGATAGAGACAGAGAGATACAGAGACAGAGAGAGAAAACGAAAAGGAGAGAGAGATACAAAGAAACAGAGAAAGAGAGATCCAGAGATCCAGAGAGAGAGAGAGAAGGAGAGATACAGAGACAGAGAGAAAGAGAGAGAGAGAAAGAGTGAGTGAGAGAGAGAGTGTGACAGGGAGTGAGAGAGGGAGAGAGAGTGAGAGGGAGTGAGAGAGAAACAGATACAGAGAGAGAGAGAGACAGAGAAGGAGAGATACAAAGACAGAGATACAGAGAGAGACAGAGAAGGAGAGATAGAGACAGAGAGATACTAAGACAAAGAGAGAAAACGAAAAGGAGAGAGAGATACAAAGAAACAGAGAGAGAGAGAGAGATCCAGAGAGAGAGAGAGAGAAGGAGAGATACAGAGACAGAGAGAAAGAGAGAGAGAGAGAGAGAGAGTGAGTGAGTGAGAGAGAGAGAGTGAGGGGGAGTGAGAGGGAGAGAGAGTGAGTGAGAGAGAAACAGAGATACAGAGAGAGACAGAGAAGAAGAGATACAGAGAAAGAGCGATACAGAGAAGAAGAGATACAGAGAGAAAGAGAGAGAGAGAGAGAGTGAGTGAGAGAGAGAGTGTGACAGGGAGTGAGAGAGGGAGAGAGAGTGAGAGAGAAACAGAAAGACAGAAAGGCAGAGTGAGAGAGATACAGAGACAGAGAGAGAGAAAGAGAGGAGAGAGAGATACAGAGACAGAGAGAAAGAGGGAGTGAGAGAGAGTGTGACAGGGAGTGTGTGTGAGTGAGAGAGAGAGAAAGAGTGTGGGAGGGAGTGAAAGACAGAGGGTGTGTGAGAGAGAAATACAGAAAGACAGAGAGGCAGAGAGTGAGAGAGATACAGAGACAAAGAGAGTGAGAGAGATACAGAGACAGAGAGAGAGAAAGAGGAGAGAGAGATACAGAGACAGAGAGAAAGAGGGAGTGAGAGAGAGTGTGACAGGGAGTGTGTGTGAGTGAGAGAGAAAGAAAGAGTGTGGGAGGGAGTGAAAGAGAGAGAGAGTGTGAGAGGGTGTGTGAGAGAGAAATACAGAAAGACAGAGAGGCAGAGAGTGAGACAGATACAGAGACAAAGAGAAAGATAGAGAAAGGCAGTGCGAAAGAAAGAAAGAGTGTGGGAGGGAGTGAAAGAGAGAGAGAGTGTGAGAGGGTGTGTGAGAGAGAAATACAGAAAGACAGAGAGGCAGAGAGTGAGACAGATACAGAGACAAAGAGAAAGATAGAGAAAGGCAGTGCGAAAGAGAGATAGAGAGAGAGAGAGAGAGAGAGAGAGAGCAAGAGAGAGATAGAGAGAGAGAGAGAGAGAGCAAGAGAGAGATAGAGAGAGAGATAGAGAGAGAGAGAGAGAGAGAGAGAGAGTATGACCATTAGAGAGGTCACGGCACATCAAGCGCTGTGATCGGTCAGTGTGATCTGGAAGTCATGCCCCCCTCCGAGGGTCCCTCGTTCCTGTGTGTTTATTTTTAGCTCCGCTCTGTCGTCTCCCAGAGGAGCAGCAGTCAGGAGGACGGGTCCGGTCACTGCATTACAGGGTCACAACGTTACAGGGTCACCGCGGCAACTTTACAGCCTGCCAGAGCGTACGATGGCCTGGGATAAGCTTGTGTGTGTGTCCACGGTGACGGGCGGCATGTGTCCACGTTCCCGTACATCGTGCAGAGTGTCCCCACCACTCGCGCACTCAGACTCTAACCTTGGCGCGTGCACTGCATACGCGGTCGGCTGATTTCTCCTTCCTGTCCACTCCACCTGCAGGACGCTGAGACTCACACAGTCTGGTGGAGGTCAAAGATCTCTGTTATTCTGATGCCCTCTGTTCACGGACCACCGCCACCCGCTGTTACAGGCGGAGGGGATGACATGTGCTCACATCACCAGCACCATTCTGTCCAGTTCATCTCAGTTAAACTGTCCATGCTCTGCCCACAGCCACACTCTGCAGCATCAGCTGCCGACGATCTTTACAGGACGACGATAAAGATCAAGACTGGCCACATGATGTTATCAGAATTCATTCATTCTTTAAGGCCTCATTAAAGATGAACCCTCTGGCTATGTTACAAAGTTTGAATATACACTACTATAAAAAAGTTTTAGGCACATAAGCTGATCATTTATCTGATCAATAAGTGTATTTTCACCAGTAAGAACAGCAGATCTGATTAGAACAGATATAAATAATCATACATACAATACAAAGTAACATGAATATGTTATTGTGAGAGAAGTAGATCAGATCTTGATCCAGTTTGAAGAACAAAGTGTAGTTCCAGATTTCTCCTGGACGCCCCAGACATTGTATGAATGTGTTCAGTTCCTTCAGCAGTAATCTTGATTTAGCTTAATGAAGTACTGAGCAGTCAAAGCAGGTATTAGATGAGAACTGTAAATAATACTGGGTTGTTTATAGAAGGAGAAGCTTGGAAAGGGTTAAATAAACACACTGATGTATGTAAAAGCACTACTTACTGTATTTATACTGTTTAATATTTAAATAATAAAGTGTTTACTGAGTAAATAAAAACTTCCTGTCTGTAAAAAACAGTTTTTTAAATTGAATACCGTCTCCAGGTACCTTAAACCTTTGCACAGTACAGTATATGTAGTAATGTAAGTACTGCTATGCTACAGCTATCATAGAATTATCATTAATGTTGCGTCTGGGCGAGTTACATTTGTGGGAATTAAATTTCTTGTTCATTAAAGATCTTTATTATGCCTGTAGACTTAGAAAGAGTGATGGTGGTCTAGCCAAAAGTCCAGTGTTGAATTCAGTTCATCGTCCAGCCCTGGATAACAGCATGTCACTGAGTCCTCAAGTCTTTTTGGGCTACTTTACAATGACCTGCAGGGGTTTTATGATTTAGGCATGCACACCATTCTGTCCTGGTGGCTTTAAGCTTCTATTACTTGTTAGCTACGATAGCCTTGTAGCTCCAGTGCGAACGTAATAATAATCTTTATTTATAGGACACTTTTCATTATAGTTCATATCTTGAGCTCCAGTTTGAAGAACAAAGTTAGGTTCCAGATTTCTCCTGGATGCCCCAGACATTGTATGAATGTGTTCAGTTCCTTCAGCAGTAATCTTGATTTAGCTTAATGAAGTACTGAGCAGTCAAAGTAGGTATTAGATGAGAACTGTCAATAATACTGGGTTGTTTATAGAAGTAGAAGCTTGGATGGGGTTCAATAAACACACTGACGTATGTAAAAGAACTACTTACTCTATTAATACTGTTTGAATATTTTATAATAAAGTATTTACTGAGTAAATAAAAGCTTCCTGTCTGGAAAAATAGCTTTTTAAATATAATAATGTCTCCAGGTACCTAAAACATTTGCACAGCACTGTATATTTTAAAATTGCATCCAGGGAGCACTCAGCCTTCATAATCAGCGCTGTGATTTGATGCCGCACCTCCAGCATCAGAGCTGCACAACCCCACTGATGTCCACTCATTCAATTTTATATCATATTATCAGGCCGCACCAGGGGCTGCACCAGCACTACTGAGTATAATCAGTACCCATGTTTCTCTGTGATTATGGGATCTTCTGAATTCAGCTCATTTTTTTTTATCCTGTAGAAACAACAGCCTGTACCAAACAAGCAATCAAAGCCCTGCACCCCGTACCTCAAGAACACAAGGTTTAAATACAAACGTCCAGGCACTGGCCAACTCGTGGACCCCTGTCGGACCCATGGTTAAAAAAAACATAGCTAATGTCGCCTCTGTAGTGGTGATAAACGAGTGCCCTATTGGCTCTCATGGAAAAAAAAAGAAAGTTTATTCATCACAAACATATTTGTTTCTTTGTATATGGTATAGCTAGAGGCAACAACCAATCACAGAAGGCCCTTACTGGAATACTGACAAACCACACTTGTAATTCATTAGTTCTGTTTTTCTATATACTGGTCTGTATTGAGTTCTCATTGCATACTGAGTGGTCTTTCCAGTTTGACTAGTGGTTTTGAGCTCATATTTCGATTTAGTTGCTCTTCTGTGTTTTACTGTGTTAGACCTATGCTTGTTTTCGACTCTGCTCAGGCCTATCCTTTAGACCTTTATGGTTTAAACTCAGACTGTTTTTGTGACCACACTTTTAGATTTGCCCTTCGATATTAAAGTTACTTCTCCTTTAATATCTGTGAGCGTTTGCTTTGTTTCAGCTGCCTTACAATAATACATTATACATGAAGTGTAAAGATATGATATCTGAAATATTAAGAAATATTAAGAAAGTTTGTGTTGCTCATACCTGGAAACTTAAACCAATATTCCTTTCCAAATATAGTTCTCTAAAATTAACCAGTATATAACCCTAGAAAAGATTACACACTTTTTGAGAAATAAATTGGAAACGTTTTATAGACTGACCCAGGCCATCACAAGAGCTTTTTGAATTTCACATGTTTCATATTTATTGATTTTTTATATTGAATGTTATATTAGTATGATTCTTTTAGGTTTTATTCTTGTAATATTTTTTATTTCCTTTTTTTGTAATAACTTTATTATTAGTATTTAGTATTATAAGTATTAGAATGTATTTATTATTCTTTCCTTTTTGTGTATGTGTCATGTTTAAAAGCAAACTAAATAAAATATTCAAAAAAAATTATAAACTTTATATATATATATATATATATATATATATATATATATATATATATATATATATATATATATATATATGTTCTAGATATTTAAAAACTTATATTTATGTTCTGCTGATCATTTCAGGGTCTGCATCTCTGATAGCGGACCCTGAAAGCTAGCAGTGCAATCCAGGTCTCATCATAGAGTCTTATAAACAATCCATAAATGGCTAATAAACCAGATACCGATCACCAGATATTTAAAACCCTTATCTCTGCTTTCCTGAAGACTACAATAAAAAGTGAGAGGGAGTCAGTTACTCTTATTTCCATCGAGTTATGGCACGTAAACTTTCTGGAGCATCTCCGTAAGGCCGCCCAGGGTGCTGCTAATTCAAATTCACCACACTGTGGGGTCCGTATCTCTTGTTCCCTCAAAGGTTACTAGTGCCACTGTTGTAACTTCTTCTCCTGGCATCAAATGAAAAGAGGAGACCAGCCCGGAACGTTAATGCTGCTTTATTGAGCTCTCGGTTCCAGCATACAATCTCAGCTGATACTTACAAACTCACCTATATACCCCATTTTACAGCCCTCCATATGGGCTAAACACTATCTACAGGGTGTGAGGCAGATTCCTGAACAGATGAGGTGTTGTAAAACAGAGGATGTGTCATAAACATCTCCTGAGCTCCTGAAGACTGTCATAAAACTGACCATGCCTGTAACTGACCATTTGTCTTACAGACCCGAAGTATGAAATGTGGCCTGGTGTGTTAACAACACCATCTTTGTTGTAAAGGGCACACCACGCTCTACTGACCAGTGGAATTTGGCCTTGTCAGTGATATTTAGGGTCGGATTAGAACGTTCCCTTCTCCAGTGGTTTAGTTAATGACATTCTCAGTGATCAGAACATCGACTACACTTTACATGACTGTCATAAAGCTATGTGAGTCCTAATGAAGACTATTCCATCATCCGTTTGTTGCGCTGGTGGGACCCCATGTTGTCCAGTAGGTGCCCTTTTTTATTTATTTGCCCTTCAACATATTCATAACCTAATAATAGTTCTAATTATAACAACGGTAACACTTATATACTATATATACACTTATATACTATATATACTATATACACTAATACTACTTTAGAACTGCATTTATGAGCCATTATATGACATACATAGTACCTCATAATGTCTGTAATAAGCTTTCATAATAGCATATATGTATTTATAGTGACACTCATAACACTTTACAAAATAAATGTAATGTCAGGTTTATAATACATCATAATATAATACATTTATTATATACAATTGTAAAGTAAATAGTGTTGTTATGCACTATTACACACCTGCTGTAGGTTCAGGTAAACCTTTGGTGGTAGATTAGCTACAGTAATTTGTAGCTGCCTAGTTTAGCAACACAGCTAACATTAGCGATGGCTATAAGCTAGCTGTGCTAACTGCTGCTTGTAATTCCTGCTTTAACATTTAGACGTAATTATGTCACTTCATATAAAACCTTTAATGACCTGTCATAAGGCTCTATAACAGTACTGTATACAGTTCACTGCAATACAGTACTTAGTGGTAGTGCTGTAGGCAGTATATAGCATGTATAGTACTTTATAATGTCTGGCATAGGCATAAGTGATTATAAGTAGATATAATTAAATGCATATTTTGGTTTTATTATTTATTACTCATTAGAATACTGTAAATATGAACACGTTTTAACTAACTGGTAACTGAATATGTATTATAATGCATTATAAAGCCTGACTTGATATGAAGTCATATACTTTTGCTTTATAAAGTACATATGATTGTTACTGCTTCGAAGCAATACACTTATGTCTGGTATTATAAGATGATGTAGATGCAACACAATACCTTATGAACACATTTGGAAAGTATTATGAATACAGTATTCTTAGTTATTACCCAGTTTTCTTATGAACAGATGCTATAATGTGTTATAAAGACCTGACTTCATGAAGTATTTATAAAGCGGGATGCATTTAATTATAACTACTTAAAAGCATTTATACAACCTTACACTTGGCATCATGCTGTATTACGTATGATATATAACACCTCATTAATGCATTTATAATGCATTATGAATACAGGACTCATAACCATTTCAATGTTACAGTGATAAAATTATTAATAATGCAACACAGTTTCTCCTTATTATAACTAAGAATAATACAGTATTCTTAGTTATTACCCTTAGTTATTACCCAGTTTTCTTATGAACAGATGCTATAATGTGTTATAAGACCTGACTTCATGAAGTATTTATAAAGCGGGATGCATTTAATTATAACTACTTAAAAGCATTTATACAGCCTTACACTCAGCATCATGCTGTATTACGTATGATATATAACACCTCATTAATGCATTTATAATGCATTATGAATACAGGACTCATAATCATTTCAATGTTACAGGGATAAAAATTATTAATAATGCAACACGGTTTCTGATTAGGTCAAATACGATTTTTTACCAGAATTCTTTCATCGGAGGGCACACTCAGTTGGTGGTCTAGCAGGTCCAGGGAGCAGGACATGAGAGCAAGGTCTCAGGATCCCGTACCAGCAGCAGATTGGATTGATTCTCAGCAGGAAAGCTGAATAAACTAACGCAGCCTCCGTGCGCTCCCCACCCAGGGGCTTCCAGACGGAGTTTGTGAAAATCGCAATAAGAGCTTTTGGTGACGGTGGCTGGTTGCGGTTGCCATGGAGCCATCAGCGGTTCGGTGGGTTTTTTAAAAAGCTAATAAGCTCATTTTCAAAGCGCATAGACGCACATGCACCGTATCCAGGGAGTACTCACACTTCATAATCAGCGCTGGGATGTGACGCTGCACCTCCAGCATCAGAGCTAAACAACCCCACTGATGTCTACCACTCAACTCATGATCATATCACATCATCAGTCCTGCTCCGAGTCCACACCAGGGGCTGCCTAGCATTACCGACTGGTCCTCACTTAACACGGTTACAGAACAGAACATGACAGGGTTCCTGACGAGGCACTCCTGTGTTTCAGCTTCGTCTTGTGATTGTGAGTGGCCTCGTCTCCAGCATTTACAGCCTAATGAAGTACACTCGGGTTTGAAAATCAGAAAAAAATATATTCTAGGCTCTCCTCACCTTGCATGTTTCACTGCCCTGATTACTGGACAGCCCCCACTTAGGATCTCCTGATCCAATCCTATATGATTGAGACCAGCACCAATGCAGACATATTTTAAAGGATCAGGTATCAGCTGGATCTGCTCTGGATCTTTTCTTCCTTCAGTTCTTATCTAAAGTTATACCCAACCAAAAAATAATGAAAGTATCTGAAGGTCAACCTGGATGCAGACATTGCTCCTGTTTTCACGCACGTCATTACGTCGATGTTCGAAATCCAGATGAAGAGCAGAAAGTAAAAAAAAACAGAATGGACGAGAGAAAAATGCAAACAGACAATCACAGCACATGTTAGACATGATCCAAATGTTAGGACAAGTTGAACCCTCTCCTCCAGATGGCCTCCTAGTCAAGAACTACCTTCTCCTCCAAACACCCTCCTCCTCAAGACCTCCTTCTATTTTAAACAACCTTCTCTTTGAGACATCGTTCTACTCCAAAACTTTCTCCTCCAGACCTACTTCTATTCAAGGACTACCTCCTCTTCCAGACATCCTTCTACTCAAAAACCATCTTCTCTTCCAGATGTCCTTCTACGCAAAAGCTACCTGCTTCTCCAGACACCCTCATAATCAAGATATACCTTATCCTCAAGAACTACCTTCTTCTCCAAACACCCTTCTACTCAAGAACTACATCTTCCTCCAGACACCCTTCTACTCAAGAACTAACGTCTCCTCCAAATGCCCTTCTACTCAAGAACTACACTTTTCTCCACACACCCTTTTACTTAGGAACTAACTTCTCCTCCACGCATCCTTCTACTCAAAAACTACCTTCTCCTTTGGACATCCTTCTACTCAAGAATTAACTTCTCTTCCAGACGTCCTTCAACTCAAGATTTACCTTCTCCTCCAGACAACCTTCAACTCAAGACTTACCTTCTCTTCCGGATGCTCTCCTACTAAAAACTACCTTCTCTTCCAGATGCCTTCAACTCAAGAACTAGCTCCCCTTCAGGCGTCCCTCTACTCAAGAACTACCTCCTCCTCCAGTTGTCCTTCTATTATATTCTATTCAAGAACCAACTCCTCCTGAAGACCTCCTTCTATTTAAAAACAACCTTCTCTTAGAGACATCATTCTACTTAAAAACCATCTTCCAGACACTATTCTACTCAAGAACTACCTTTTTCTCTAGAGGCCCTTCTACTCAAGAACTATTTTCTTCTCCAGACACCCTTCTACTCAAGAAGTAACTTCTCCTCCAGATGTCTTCTACTCATAAACTACCTTCTTCTCTAGACGCCCTACTACTCAAGAACTAACTTCTTTACCAGACACCCTCATACTCAGGAACTACCTTCTCCTGAAGAACTAGCTTCTCCTTCAGACATCCTTCTACTTAAGAATTACCTTTTCCTCTGGATACCCTTCTACTAAAGAACTACCTCCTCCTCCAGTTGTACTTCTACTATAATCTATTCAAGAAATACCTCCTCCTCAAGACTTCCTTCTATTTAAAAACAGTCTTCTCTTTCAGACATCTTTCTTCTCAAAACAATCTTCTCCTCCAGACATCCTTCTACTCAAGAACTACCTTCTTCTCCAGACGTCCTTCTACTCAAGCACTACCTTCTACTCAAGAACCATCTTCTCCTCCAGACATCATTCTATTCAAGAACCATCTTCTCCTCCAGACATCATTCTATTCAAGAACTACCTTCTCCTCCAGACATCCTTCTACTTAAGAACTACCTTCCCCTGACCACAGACGAAGGCTCTTAAGCCAGTTTTGCAGCCAATTTTCTTAGTTGGGAAATAAAAGTAACAATGGCGACAACCTTGAACAGCATGCAGTGGTTTGGTTGAAATTGCTATTACTGAATTAGACCAGTCATTACCATGTACCACCAGTTCTGCGGTATCAATATTCTGACTACTCAAATGGTTGTGTAAACAACACACCATAATTTCTTAGATCAGGGTAAGGTCTAAAAATCAGAAATCAGAGAGCTAGATTTTTGCTCAGCGCATCTATACACCTTACTCTGATTTTTTTCTGATTTCTCGGTCCATGCAACTTGAAAATAAGCAAGCAGAAGTTAACACATCTACCAGGACATGGCAACAAACCACTTTTGGAGCACCCTTGAACCAACTATCTGAAAGATTTAAATATTTTTCACCTTCTATATGATATTTGTTTAGTCACAGGATGAGGTTTTATTTTTTATTTACTTCACATCTTCTTCTGAGAGCTTACTGATGGATTGCAAAGCAGAAATCTGATTACTGCCTGACTCATGTGGACCCCCTTTATCTGATTATCCAAGTGCATGTAAACATGGTAGACCAGATTACTGACCAAATCCAGTTATCTGTAGTTATTGGATTATTAGGTGCAACTACTAAAATGCACAGAATTCCAGGATCAAGCTTGAAAGCCATTAGACTAGTCAACAACTAGTCCACACAGGGACTAAACGGATGACAAAACCAATTTGGAGAGTATGAGCCATCACCGCTCGAGCTGATTGGCCTGTTCATACTCGTACAAGTCCACAGCAGGCGGCAGAGGAGTCTCTAAACGCCTGTCTGGCTCTGTCCTGGTTTGTTTTGTTCCAGTTGTCATGCGGCATCTTCTCCACACACTGTCCCTGAGACCGAGCTCAAACCGGTCATGAAATTTGATTAGAAAATTAAATGAAACCATCACTCATGCTATACGGGGCACATTTTTATTAGTGCGCTTGCTCAATTTATGCTTCGGAATTACCTAGTGGCAGTTTTCTAATGCTGTTCGTTTTTCTTTTTTTTTATATCTGCGGAGCGAGGCAGCGCTCTCTGGAGCGGCACTATTCTCACGGACAGAATGCTAAACAGAATTTGACTGACTGATTGATTAAGAGCCTCCAGCAGCCGAGCCTGCGGTGGATCCAGCTTTTATGGGGTCTGTGTGCGCGGCTGTGGATGTGACCGTAAGAGGCGCAGAGTAATAAAAGCAGGGCGACGTGAAGGGAACAGCGCTAGAGAGAACAGAGAGAGCGAGAGATAGGGAAGCAAGATAGAGAGAGAGAGAGAGAGAGGTGTGAAGAGAGACATAGAAAGAGTGAGATGAGAAGGGAGAGATAGAAAGAGTGGATGGAAAAACAGAGAGTGAGACAGGAAGAGAGAAAAAGAAAGTGAGATGTTAAGAGAGAGATAGAGCGAGGGATGGGAAGAGAGACAGAGAGTGATGGAAAGAGAAACATAGAAAAGAGATGGGAAGAGTAAGATAAAAAGAGTGCAATTAGAAGAGAGTAATAAAGAAAAGTAAAAGAAACAGTGCTAAAAAGATAGAGAGAGTGAGATGGGAAGAGAGAGGCAAAGAGAGTAAGCTGGGTAGAGAAAGAAAAGAGAAAGATAGAGAGAGAAAGATGGAAAGGGTGAGATAGGAAGAGAGAGACAGGAAGAGTGAGATGGGAAGAGAGAGATGGAAAGAGTAAGAGGAAAAGAAAGTGATGAAAAGAGAAACATAGAAAGAGATGGAAAGATTAAGATAAAAAGAGTGAGATGAGAAGAGAGACAGAGAGTGATGGAAAGACATATGGAGAAAGAGACGGGAAGAGAGACATAGAAAGAGTGAGATGGGATAAGGGAGACAGAGCGAGGGATGGGAAGAGAGACAGAGAGTGATGGAAAAAGAAACAGAGAAAGAGATGGAAAGAGTAAGATAAAAAGAGTGAGATGAGAAGAGAGAAATAAAGAAAAGTAAAAGAAACAGTGCTAAAGAGATAGAGAGAGTGAGATGGGAATAAAGAGGAACAGAGAGTGGGATGTGAAGAGAGAGGTAGAGAGAGTGAGACGGGAAGAGAAAGAAAAGAGAAAGATAGAGAGAGAGTGAGTGAGATGGGAAGAGAGATGGAGCGAGGGATGTGAAGAGAGGCAGAGTGATGGGAAGAGAAACGGAGAAGGAGACGGGAAAAGCAACAGAAAGAGTGAGATGGGAAGAGAGAGATGGAGAAAGTAAGATGGTAAGAGAGTGATGAAAAGAGAAACAGAAAGAGATGGGAAGAGAGAAATAAAGAAAAGTAAAAGAAACAGTGCTAGAGAGATAGAGTGAGATTGAAAGAGAAAGATCGAGAGACAGATGGAAGAAAGAGATGGAAGAGAAAGATAGAGAGAGTAGGATGGAAAGAGACACAGAAAGGGTGAGATGGGAAAAGAGAGATAGAGCGAGGGATGGGAAGAGAGACAGAGAGTGATGGAAAGAGAAACAGAGAAAGTGGTGGGAAGAGTAAGATAGAAAGAGTGAGATGGGAAGAGAGAAATAAAGAAAAGTAAAAGAAACAGTGCTAGAGAGATAGAGTGAGATTGAAAGAGAAAGATTGAGAGACAGATGGAAGAAAGAGATGGAAGAGAATGATAGAGAGAGCAAGATGGAAAGAGACACACAGAAAGGGTGAGATGGGAAGAGAGAGATAGAAAGAGTGAGATGGGAAGAGAGACAGAGAAAGTGGTGGGAAGAGTAAGATTGAAAGAGTGAGATGGGAAGAGAAAAATAAAGAAATGTAAAATAAAGTGCTAGAGAGATAGAGAGAGTGAGATAGGAAGACAGAGGTAGAGAGAGTAAGAGAGAGAGAGAGAGAGAGAGAGAACGAATATAGAGAAAAGAGAGAAAAAAGAAAGGGATAGCGCTTCGTGAGACAGAAACAGGAGAACACAGCCGGACGGATGGAGAGATAGAGAGAAGAGGAAAGCATAAAGAAGAGTGTGTGAAATATAAGTACTGAGTCTTACCTATCCACTTATCGTTCCCGTACCAGGAGAGATTTCCTTTAGTCATATCGTAATATCCAATCTTCTTATAGCTCCCGCCTACAGACAAAGAGAGAGAGAGAGAGAGAGAGAGAGAGAGAAACAGACAAATTAGAGACTCAGGAAGAGAAAGAAAAAAGAGAGAGAAATGTAAAAAGAGGGTGAGAGAAAGAGAGAGAAATATATATAGAAAAATAGAGAGATATATAGAGAAATAGAGAGAGATGAGAAAAAGAGAAAGAGATGAGGGAGAGAGGAGGAGACAGGAAGAGGAAACAGAGACAATTTAGAGAAATAGACACAGAGATAGACAGAAACAGACTGGAACAGAAAGAAAGAGAGAGAGCAAATTAGAGAGAGAGAAAGAAGAAAATAGGGAAATAGATAGTTTGAGAGAAGAGAAACAAATTAGAAAAAGAGAGAGGCTGAGATAGACAGAGATGAGAGAGAAAGAAAAAGAGGTGGGAAGAGAGAGGGGAGAGAAAAAAGAATAAAAGAGAAAGAGAGAAAGAAAGAGATAGCGATAGAGATGGGGAGAAAGATGTGAGAGAGAAAGTGACAAAGAGAAAGAGGGATATCGGGAGAAATGGAGAGAGCGGAGGGGGACAGAGAGTGAGAAAAAGAGATAGGAGGAGGGAGAATGAGAGATAGGAAGAGAGAGAAGGAGAAATAGGAAGAGAGAGAAAGAGAGATAGGAAGAGAGAGAAAGAGAGATAGGAAGAGAGAGAATGAGAGATAGGAAGAGAGAGAAGGAGAGATAGGAAGAGAGAGAAAGAGAGATAGGAAGAGAGAGAAGGAGAGATAGGAAGAGAGAGAGAGAGAGATAGGAAGAGAGAGAATGAGAGATAGGAAGAGAGAGAAAGAGAGATAGGAGAGAGAGAATGAGAGATAGGAAGAGAGAGAAAGAGAGATAGGAAGAGAGAGAATGAGAGATAGGAGAGAGAAGGAGAGAAGGAAGAGAGAGAGTAGAAGAGAGAGAAAGAGAGATAGGAAGAGAGAGAAGGAGAGATAGGAAGAGAGAGAAAGAGAGATAGGAAGAGAGAGAAGGAGAGATAGGAAGAGAGAGAATGAGAGATAGGAAGAGAGAGAAGGAGAGATAGGAAGAGAGAGAAAGAGAGATAGGAAGAGAGAGAAAGAGAGATAGGAAGAGAGAGAATGAGAGATAGGAAGAGAGAGAAAGAGAGATAGGAAGAGAGAGAAGGAGAGATAGGAAGAGAGAGAATGAGAGATAGGAAGAGAGAGAAGGAGAGATAGGAAGAGAGAGAATGAGAGATAGGAAGAGAGAGAATGAGAGATAGGAAGAGAGAGAAGGAGAGATAGGAAAGAGAGAGAAGAGAGATAGGAAGAGAGAGAATGAGAGATAGAGAGAGAAGAGAGATAGGAAGAGAGAAGAGATAGGAAGAGAGAGAAAGAGATAGGAAGAGAGAGAAGAGAATAGGAAGAAGAGAAAGAGAGATAGGAAGAGAGAGAAAGAGAGATAGGAAGAGAGAGAATGAGAGATAGGAAGAGAGAGAAAGAGAGATAGGAAGAGAGAGAAAAGAGATAGGAAGAGAGATGAGAGATAGGAAGAGAGAGAATGAGAGATAGGAAGAGAGAGAAAGAGAGATAGGAAGAGAGAGAAGAGAGATAGGAAGAGAGAGAGAGAGATAGGAAGAGAGAGAATGAGAGATAGGAAGAGAGAGAAGAGAGATAGGAAGAGAGAGAAAGAGATAGGAGAGAGAGAAGGAGATAGAGAGAAGAGAATAGATAGGAAGAGAGAGAATGAGAGATTGGAAGAGAGAGAAGAGAGATAGGAAAGAGAAAGAGAGATAGGAAAGAGAGAATGAGATAGAAAGAGAGAATGAGAGATAGGAAGAGAGATTATAGGATATAAAAAAGGGAGAGAAAGAGTAAAAGACAGAGAAAGAAAAAAACAAAGAGAGAGAGATAGAGAGATAGAGAGATAGAGAGAGGGGGGTTGTAAGAAATAGAGGTGTTGTGACTGACCAGCCTATTACAGAGTATTTTAGATCAGTTCTGTAGGACAGACCAGCAACTGGACACTTTCTTAATAAAAACATTCCTTTATGTGTCCAGACAGAGCAGAGCCCCTCATCACTCCCGCCAGCCCACCCTACATCAACACTGCTCACACTACACACTACACTACACACATACTACACTACCCACACAGTACACACACACATATACTACACACACACTACCAACACACACCCCACACAGAACCCACACACTACACACTACCCACACACTACTCACATACTACACATACACTACACACACAGTACCCACACAGTACACACACACTACTCACATACTACACACACACACTACACACACTACCCACACAGTACACACACACTACTCACAAACTACCCACTACCCACACACTACTCACATACTACACATACACTACACACACTACCCACACAGTACACACACACTACTCACATACTACACACACACACACTACCCACACAGTACCACATACTACACATACACTACACACACAGTACCCACACAGTACACACACACTACTCACATACACACACACTACAAACACTACCCACATAGTACACACACACTACTACCACATACTACACACACACCACACTACCCACACACTACTCACATACTACACATACACTACACACACAGTACCCACACAGTACACACACACTACTCACATACTACACACACACTACACACACTACCCACACAGTACACACACACTACTCACATACTACACACACACACACTACCCACACACTACTCACATACTACACATACACTACACACACAGTACCCACACAGTACACACACACTACTCACATACTACACACACACACTACACACACTACCCACACAGTACACACACACTACTCACAAACTACCCACTACCCACACACTACTCACATACTACACATACACTACACACACTACCCTCAACCGTACACACACACTACTCACAATACTACACACACACACACTACCCACACACTACTCACATACTACACATACACTACACACACAGTACCCACACAGTACACACACCACTACTCACATACTACACACACACTACAAACACTACCCACATAGTACACACACACTACATCCCACAAAGCTACCCACTACCCACACACTACTCACATACTACACATACACTACACACACTACCCACACAGTACACACACACTACTCACATACTACACACACACACTACCCACACAGTACACACACTACTCACACACTACACACACACACTACACACGTACAGTACCCACACACACTACCCACATACAGTACACACACACTACACACACAGTACCCACACACTACACACACACACTACCCACACAGTACACACACACACACCCCACACACTACACACACACACACCCCACACAGTACCCACACACAACAGACACACTATCCACACACTACCCACACAGTACACACACACACTTCCCACACAGTACACACACACTACACACACACAGTACACACACACTACACACACACTACACACACACACTACCCACACAGTACCCACACATTACCCACACAGTACACACACACTACCCACACAGTACCTACACAGTACACACACACTACCCACACACTACCCACACAGTACACACACACTACCCACACAGTACACACACACTACCCACACACTACCCACACACTACACATACACTACCCACACAGTACACACACACTACCCACACACTACACATACACTACCCACACAGTACACACACACTACCCACACACTACACATACACTACCCACACAGTACACACACACTACCCACACAGTACACACACACTACCCACACACTACCACACACCCCACACAGTACCCACCACACGTACACACACACTACCCACACACTACACATACACTACCCACACAGTACACACACACTACCCACACACTACCCACACACTACACATACACTACCCACACAGTACACACACACTACCCACACACTACCCACACACTACACATACACTACCCACACACTACACATACACTACCCACACAGTACACACACACTACCCACACACTACCCACACACTACACATACACTACCCACACAGTACACACACACTACCCACACAGTACACACACACTACCCACACACTACCCACACACTACACATACACTACCCACACAGTACACACACACTACCCACACACTACCCACACACTACACATACACTTGGCTCCAGTAACCGAGTGAAACACTGAACAGAGAGAGCAGCCTGATAGAGAAATACATCTTCATCTGCTTTAATCAGACTTACACCGAGGACACAACTCAACAGGCACCAACATCACCACTCACACACTCTCCGGCATCAGGGTCTTTACAGGCCTCCGGGGGTCTCCGCCCCCACACACAACAAGAAATTAGCTTAAGTGAGAACCATTATAATTATCAGGTGATCATTAAGCATAATTACCACACTCAGCTTCAGCCTCCGATTCTCCCCCGAGAGAGAGAGAGAGAGAGATACAGAGAGATACAGAAAGAGAGAAAGAGAGAGAGACAGAGAGAGAGAGTGAGAAAAGGGAGAAGAAGAGGGAGAGAGAAGAAATTAAATAAAACTTACACATAAAAAGAGAGAAACAGGAGAAGAGGGAAAGAAAAGCAAAGATAGAAAGATAAAGAAAGGCAAATTTAGAACCAAAAAAAGAAAAAAGGACACTGAGTGAGAGAGATGGAAACAGGAGAAAAATAATGAGTGTGTTTATATCTCAACCACTTAATTACATTCAAATTTTGAAACATTGGTGGATCTCCCCTTTAATGCTACAGCCTGCACTTTGTACACACTACCTACAGCTACAGCATCAATAAAGTCAAGCTAGCGAACCGTTAAGATGCCGGTGCGGCGTCAGATGGGACAGATGCCAGCGTTCTGGTCAGTCCAGGAACAGCTGCTATGAAAGACCACATTTGTGGACCACCAATGGGTCAATTCTGGTCCTGTTAGGCCCGATTCCAGCCCAATTTCTCTCCAAAAACATCTTAACCTGCTAATTAGTTGATAAGTTGAATCAGGTGTGTTTGAACAGGGAAATCACCAAACTGGGCTGAACTAAAGCCCCCCACCTGCACCGGAATCAGACCCCCAGGCTGTCTGTACCAGACTGGACCCGTATCTGCAGCTCTGTGCTGTGAATCATAAAGCCGCTCTCCGCTACAGAGAGAGAGAGCTATCAGAGGCCGTCCGTTCAGCTGCGTCTTCCTCTCGTTGTCTGGAGCCATGCCTTCCTCCAATTAGCCTCAAACTAATGACCTATCAAAGACAGAGATCTCCTTTTCTGGAGCGGGTGCCACAAAGCAGGGGGGTAAAAAACCCACTCCAGGAGAACACAAACTTCCTTTTCAACAGCGCCAAACAAAGAGGCGGGCACGCGGGCGATACGGGCACAGCGTGAACAGGAGAACACAGCAGCGCTGATCAAAAAACACTCGCAACGAAGCCTGAGAGAACGCAAACGACACCACCAGAGAGGATCCAATCAGTGCGCGGCAGCAGAGGCAGGAGCATCAACATCCTCAGCACTGCAGGCTGTTCATTAGAGCCGCACAATATGGTCAGAAACGTGATGCGCAATAAAGCTGTTATTGCGATAATGAAAAAAATCACGATTAAACTGTTTCAGTGTCTCCGACTGGATTATTTGATTCTCACTCCTAGTTTTGTTCTCCGGCGGTTTCCTGCAGTGCTTACTTTTTTACAAAAACCGACTATTTATACGACTTTTCTTTGTAGTGCATTTCTGTGTCCCAACTCTTATAACTGGCAGTATGGTGGTGTAGTGGTTACTATGGTGGTGTAGTGGTTAGTACGGTGGTGTAGTGGTTAGTACGGTGGTGTAGTGGTTAGTACGGTGGTGTAGTGGTTAGTACGGTGGTGTAGTGGTTAGTATGGTGGTGTAGTGGTTAGTACGGTGGTGTAGTGGTTACTATGGTGGTGTAGTGGTTAGTACGGTGGTGTAGTGGTTAGTACGGTGGGGTAGTGGTTAGTATGGTGGTGTAGTGGTTAGTACGGTGGTGTAGTGGGTTAGTATGGTGGTGTAGTGGTTAGTATGGTGTGTAGTGGTTAGTACGGTGGTGTAGTGGTTAGTACGGTGGTGTAGTGGTTAGTACGGTGGTGTAGTGGTTAGTACGGTGGTGTAGTGGTTAGTAAGGTGGTGTAGTGGTTAGTATGGTGTTGTAGTGGTTAGTATGGTGTTGTAGTGGTTAGTATGGTGGTGTAGTGGTTAGTATGGTGGTGTAGTGGTTAGTATAGTGGTGTAGTGGTTAGTACGGTGGTGTAGTGGTTAGTACGGTGGTGTAGTGGTTAGTATAGTGGTGTAGTGGTCAGTACGGTGGTGTAGTGGTTAGTACGGTGGTGTAGTGGTTAGTATGGTGGTGTAGTGGTTAGTAAGGTGGTGTAGTGGTTAGTACGTGGGTTAGTAGTTAGTACGGTGGTGTAGTGGTTAGTATGGTGGTGTAGTGGTTAGTATGGTGGTGTAGTGGTTAGTATGGTGGTGTAGTGGTTAGTACGGTGGTGTAGTGGTTAGTCTGGTGGTATAGTGGTTAGTACGGTGGTGTAGTGGTTAGTACGGTGGTGTAGTGGTTAGTACGGTGGTGTAGTGGTTAGTATGGTGGTGTAGTGGTTAGTATAGTGGTGTAGTGGTTAGTACGGTGGTGTAGTGGTTAGTACGGTGGTGTAGTGGTTAGTACGGTGGTGTAGTGGTTAGTACGGTGGTGTAGTGGATAGTACGGTGGTGTAGTGGTCGGCACAGAGGTGTAGTGTCTGCAGCCGTCTGTTACATTGGAAAGCGAAACTGAATCTATGTACATAGTAGGTACATAGTTGTTACATAAGCAATTCTAAGTATTCATGTAGGGTTATTTCAGGTGTCAAAACAAGCTTATTTGTCATGTAGCCTTATGAACAGCACCCTACAGTAAAGTGGTACCGAAATAATAGTATGACATTATAAAATCAATCCAAGTGTTAAGTCTAATGTAAATGTGTCTGCAGCCCCCACATCAAATCTCAGGACTAATAAACCTTGCCGGTATAGTCACACACCATTGTGGAATAAAATGGTTTAAATTATTTCCCCTTCAATCTGCTTATTAACACATCCGAGTCGCTACTGAGTCGCTTTTCAGCAGCTGCAGTTCTATGTTCCTAAAAAACTACTCAGTTATTATTTTAGAACTTTTCTTGTAATGAGAAAGAGCAGAGGAAATGTCTGCAGTTAATAAAGTGAGTTACAATTCTTAAATAAATGGAAAAAAAAAACAACCCAAAAGTTTGGTATCATGGGCTCTAATGTTAGCAAGCTAGCTAACCCAGCTAACGTTAACACCAACTAGCACCAAAAGCCAAAGTGGACCTTTGTGGATATTTGATATAAACTGTGGGGTTTTATAGGGTATTTCTTGCTAGCAGTGTTTATGTGGTCCTGACTAAAGCAAAGATAGCTAGCCTTCCAGCAAACACACATTATTGTCACAATGTTGTCAACTTTCTTCCAAAGGTGCTACGACATTGTCAAAAGGTGGTGCTGTTTACTTTGTCTAAACAAGGTTGTCACAACGTCACTACTAAATAATGTTGTTTTACGTTATTATAACTATCCGTTGACAACTTAGCAAAGCCGTACTGAGTTCCATGCAGATATAATGGAACATATGAAGGATTCTAGGAAGTTGTGACACATACTGACGACGTTGCCATTATGTTGTCACAATGTTCTGAGGAATTATATTTGACAAAACAACAAGTGGTCACAATGTAAATGTGTTAGCAGGTCTCAGTCACCCAGCAAACAGAGTCACATTTGTGTCCACAATTGGTAGCGGCAACATTGTCTGTATGTTGTCACCACCTCCTAGAGTCCTTCATACTTTCCATTATATCTGCATGGAACTCCACTGAAGTTTGTTAAGTTGCCAACAGTTGTTGTACATAAGACTTGACAACCTTGCAAATTAAACAACACCACCTTCAGACAACGTTGTAAGCCAGCACTCTCTCCCTCAGTTAACTAGCAAGCATTAGCTCTGCCTTATATAGATAGCTGGCTAGCTTTATCAGCCCAAACCTGACAAACCTGACAAACGAAACACAAAGGTGAGGCTTCATAGTAAGAAACCCCCTATAAACCCACAGAGTTTATCAAGCGTATCCACAAAGGGCCAGTTTGCCTTTTGCCAGTGGTGCTAACATTAGCTAACAGCCCACCAGCATATAAACTTTGTTTCTCTTATAAGTCACCTTATCAACTGCAGCCATTTTATCTTTTCTTTCTCATCACAGGGACAGAGATAGAATGTTAACAGTAGTTTTTGGACTAGTTTTGTATTCAAGTAATGAGAGTCTCAGTCAGTGCAGTAGAGGCTACGACCCGAACATGAAGGTTGATACATCACGGCTTAACAAGAGAATAACAACTCCTGACTCTTAGAACAGGTGCTGAGGCCTCACTCACACATATTGGGATCTTTTTTAAAAACACTGTTTTCCAAAAAACGTCTGTCCACATTAGCAGTATTTCTCTCCGTCCACAAGAGAATGACAGAATGACTCAAAGCGCTCACTTGAGCATTACAGCCCAGCAGAAAGTGATGATATCTCATAAAGTTTGATGTCAAACGCCTCAAGAACATCGTTATGAGCATGTCCAAGCACAGCGCGCTGCTAGGCTAAAGCAGAGATTTGCTGTAGACTCTGACTTGCGGGCCTGCAGTCCTGATCCAGCAAAGAAGTTTTTTTCCAGCTGTACTTCATCTGCATTGTGAAGATAGGATTTATTACTAATCTTACTTTGGTTAATGATCACCAAGTCACATGTCTTTGGAGCCGTCAACATATTTTTGCTGTGAGGTGAAATCCCATTTAAGAGAACTGACACTCAGACTCCTCCGCCCTGCGGTTTCAAGCTAAATTCAATTACAAGCATGTTCTCAACCCCCTAATCAGCCCCCCCCCCCCCCCCCCCCCACACACACACACACACACACACACTGCTGAGCACTAAGAAGCAGCCTGGTCTTCAGCCACAGACAGAGCCCTGCATACTTAATAAAAGAAAACAGCCACCGGCATATGCAAGTTAAAGGGGAACTCCACCCAACCTCCACATACTTAAACAGATGAGATGTAAACAAAGTCATTCTGAGTGGTTTGGGGAGAAATGCTCTGCTCTAGAGAGACGAGAAAAGTGACAGAAAAAGTGACTAGTCACAGCTGCCTCAAAGACATGCCATTAAATGCTTAGATATACTGTCACTTTATAGGAGAGGACAAAAACGTTCTTTACTTTCAATGTAAGTCAATGGAACCAGGATTTTTTCAAAGCTTTTTTGGAGAATTTCATGAATTTTTTACACAATGTAAAAAACATTCAAGCAGTTTGAAGAATTTCGAAAAATAAAAATAGTGAAAAATGAAGATGCATGTTTTTGCTAGGGCACCGACAAATTCATGATTCATGATATTCATGATATTTTTGTGACAAAATTTTGCTTTAAAGTGTTTTTAATCCACTTATTTGAATTGATTCATGGCAGGGGGATACATGAAGGCACAACAGTTTAGAAACAAAACTATTTTTTCTTAGATGTATGCCTAATTTACTATAACATACAAAACCAGTGTAAGTGTAGGTTCATTGCTGGTTTTGGATAGTCAAAAAAATGGCACCGGAATTCCCCTTTTTTAAAAAGCTGCATTCTGGCCATAGGAGTGTTTAGAAAACTCTGCTCTGGAAATCACTGTCAAAAACCAGAACCAGAAACCACAGAATAAAATCATACTTTCAAAAATATCTGCATATGTGCCTCAATGAAGTGTTTCACATTTTTTGTCACTTTCTCCTTTACTTGTTTTGCCTTGATAACAACAATTAATTTCAAAAATAAATAAATAAATAAATAAATAAATAAATAAAACCTTCTTGATGGGGTTGCAATTCCAATTCCACAATAGAAACTCCATCATTTCTAGTTAACATAATTACATAGAGCACACAGAGCCAGTGTCTCTTTATAAAGATTTATAAAGATTTATAAATATTTATAAATAATTATAAAGATTTTCTTTATAAAACCTCATTCATGTGTGTTTTCCACTTTGACCACTTTTCATTAAACTGGTCCCGCTCTTGCTTTAAAGCATGGCTCATTTTTCCATCTGGAAAGTCTTCTCTGTAACATCAATCCACTGGTTTACTTAAGGTGGATCAATTTGGAGACAATTTTCTTGTTATTGCCTTCTTGCCAGCTATTAAAGTATTTGTACTAGATATCTATCTTTTTTCAACACCAACTTTAAAATACCGCTGAGGTATAATATAGTGCCCTTCACAGGAACTTTGTAATCCAACACTTCGTTTACTGGAGAATGGACACCTTGCCAAAATTGATCCAGCCTTTGGCAACTCCAGAAAATGTGTGTATGAGCACATTGTCTCCATTATGGTTGCAGCAGGGAAAGCTGACTACCTCTAATTCTAGAATAGAATTAAGCAGTGTTGTATTTTACATATAACCCGCCACTCTTCATCTGGAATTACAGCACTCAGTTCTTTTTCTCATTTATATTTAAAATATAATGTTGAGTAAGGTTTACATTCTATTAAAGTTTGGTAAAGAGAGGAAATTATCATAATTGTTTTGTTATCGTATGCACTCAATATCACTTTAATAACTTGGTTCAATTTCTGGCAATTTTCTGTTCACTTCTTTATTATAATAGTCTCTAAGTTGTAAATGGCATGTGATGTTTTAATTTCATGTAGTCTTTCATTGATTACAGCTTTTTTATAACAACTAACTACTGAAATTTTGGAAATTTGAAAATGTTCATAATGCTAATTGCAGCTAGCGCTCCTATGGAATTTCTAAGGTACATTAGCACTAAGCTAACAGTTGCGCATAATAATAATAATAATAACTAGAAAAGGGCATTTCCTAAAGGAAACGCAGGATGGTTGCATATAAACGACGAATAGAGGAGTGCAGGTCAGTATGTCTGTGGATTAGAGGCAGTTTGGAGGCTGTAAGCTGAAAAAAACTATAATGTTTGGGCTCCGCCAAAAATAAATGGGACTCTAAGGGATGAACGAGGACTAAATACATGACAAATAGACGAGTGCGGGTCAGTATGTCTGTGGATTAGTGTTTGGGGGGATCTGCCTTAAAAGAGTACATGCAGTTTGGAGGCTGTAGGTTAAATAAAACCATGAGTTTTGGGTGTGACCGAAAATGAATGGGACTCTATGGGTAAAAAGGAGGGATGGAAAACAAAAGTCAAACAGACAAAAGCAGGTCGAACCAACACTACGGTTGTAGTGGGGGGTCTGCCCCAAGTCAGTGTATGTGAAACGGTGTCTGTCGGTTGAGCAGAAGTTCAGTAGATTGGTGTGTATTTTTTTTATCCTATTCATTCTCTATGGGGAAAAAAATGAAAAAATCTGTATCCAGAATCAAAAAGATCAGATCAAAAAGCTGTACACAAGCCTGAATGGAACGAGTTACGCGACGATGATCTGGCAGAAACCAAACATTTATAACACTGTAGTTGCATTGCAATTCATAAGCATAAAAAGAATCGTTCCATTGAGTAGTTTAAAGAATTTAACCCCTTTGATTCCATCTAAAGTCTAAAGATAAAACTTAAGTACTAAACTCCTAAAACCACCATGGCATTAGAGATTAAGGAAACATGTTAAGAGGAAACAGTGGCTTCTCCAATAACAGTTAGGCCTGTCATCCCGCCTGCATACAATTTTCCAGTACCATTTTAACACCCCAGGTTGCCAGATATTAAACAAATTGGCAGGCAACTCAGTAAGTAGCAACCATTAAAGCAAGCAAATGAGCTGAATTAACAGAGACTGAACCTAAGCTGAAATGCTTCATTAACAGAGACGCAGTAAAAGCACTGAGATCCATCTCAGGTTAGATAACCTTCATTAATTTATCATGCCTGCTAGTAGAAATGAACATATTTCATTATTCGAGGACTCATACTCTGTGGTCAGTGTGCAGTTGGGTTATCAAAGCAGACGGAACCGGTGGTCCTGACTAGTGCTGGCTAATACTGGTCACTGGACGTGATGCGATGGCAAGTTTTAAATACTCACTGCCTGGATAACCCAGTTGCAAGCACGGTGTCCGAAAATCTAAACCACTGTTTTTATTAGAGGTATGCACACAAGTAGCCCTCCTATGGGATTCTAAACGTACATTAGCACTAAGCCAACAGTTGTGCATAATAATAATAATAAAAATAAATAAATAAATAATAATGATAATAATAATAATAAATAATAATAATAATAATAATAATAATAATAATAATAATAATAATAATAATAATAATAACTAGAGATGGGTTTGGAGGCTGCAAGATGGAAAAAAAACATAATGTTTGGGTTCAGCAAAAATGAATGGGACTGTTTGGGGGGATCTGCCTTAAAAGGGTCCATGCAGTTTGGAGGCTGTAGGTTAAATAAAATCATGAGGTTTGGGTGTGACCGAAAATGAATGGGACTCTATGGGTAAAAACGAGGGATTAAAAAAAAAGTCAAGCAGACGAGTGCAGGTTGAATCAACACTACGGTCGTGGTCGGGGGTCTAACCCGAGTCAGTGTATGTGTCTCTCGGTTGAGCGTGCACTTTTCCACAGTGTCCAAAAATCGAAACCACTGTTGTTATTAGAGGTACGCACACACGTTGGAGCTCAGCAACTGAGAGCACTGCACAGTTCCTCAGCATGGCACGGTGTGTTGCCAGTGCTTCATCACATGTGACTTGAAATTCATAGAAAAATTGCAGCTGGTCTTTTAATAAACAGAAGAATTCCAGTGGTCTCCTACCTCAGCTAACTCTGCTAGCCTTAGGCTTTTTCCAGCTCCTATGTGTCCGGTGTGCAGCAGCCTTTATGTTAACTGCTATGAGTCACACGACAGACGGGTGGACGGGTCACAGCTGTTATAAAGCTGTAAATATAGGACAGAAACCACAAGAACGACTCTAAACTGACACCACATCTGCGATTATACACTGAATGAATTTTGACATTCAAACCAAGCAACATTACTCATTCCCATCCACCAGCGAGGGCACTTCAGAGCTGAGCTCGGCACCATCTCTCAAAAGGGATGAACAGTACGTTTCCAATCCAAAATAGAAGTGAAAGGTTATTTGTTAAACGGTGCAGTATGTTATAAACACTGAGAATGCTTGTTTTGTCCTCGTTTGTGTGGACTCAGTGTCCTCAATCTGGCAACCCGCGGGAGCTTCAACACAGGGGAGGAACGCCGGGGGCTGAGAACTTAAATTTGGACTGCAGTACCTAGTTTAAATGCTTTCTGTCAGTATTACATATGGTTCCTTTAAATGTAATTCGTTATGTAACACTACACTCACCAGCCACTTCATTAGGTACACCTACCTAGTATCTACACTCACTGCCCGTTTTTGTAGCAGTTCAATTACAGACCGTAGTCCATCTGATTTTAATGTATACCCTGTTATTTAATGATCAGGACGCCCACAGGACCACCACAGAGCAGATATTATTTGGGTGGAGCTGTGCTGGTGTGAGTGGATCAGACACAGCAGCACTGTTGGAGTTTGTAAACACTGTGTCCATTCACTGTCCACTCTATTAGACATGACTACCTTGCTGGTTCACCTTGTAAATGTAAATCACAGATGACAAATCATCTGCTGCTGCACAGTTTGTATTGTTTAGTCCTTCATCAGTGGTCACAGGACGTCACCCACAGGACTCTACTGTCTGAATAGTTTTGGTTGGTGGATTATTTGAGGTCGAACAGTGACACTGAGCACTGCTGTGTCTGTAAGTCTGTAAGTGTAGAACTACAAAGTGCTCCTATATGGTAAGTGGAGCTCCTATATACAAGATAGTGTGCCTAATACAGTGGTTAGTGAGTGCATATATATATATATATATATATATTGTGCATTTCACAATTAATGTAAGTGTATCAGATGATTTTTAAAGAATAAAAATGTTTGTATTAAAGTCTATTTTTGTATAGAGGCTTATTTTACATATAGTCTATTATCAGTAATTCTCAGTCCTCTGTCTAAATCTCCTGGTACGACCACCAATCCAAGTTAAGGATGTTATTGGACTAATTGGTTGTTAGGGCACTCTTGCTCAATTGTGATGCACAGCTGAAAAACATTCTACTAATAAGTGAGTATAAAAGGGAAAACAACATTCTAGGTTAGTTTAGTATCTGAAGATCAGCAGTTGATGGCTTGCTGACCGACTCACAATGACCAGAAAGAAACAACTTTCTTTAGAGACCCGTCAGTCCATTGTTGTGTTAAGGAAGAAGATACTCCATTGAAAACAAGAACATTTCACTGTGATCCCAAACTTTTGAGCGGTAGTGTATGTATACATGTAAACATGAATTACACACATGGCAAAGCGACAGTAATAAGTAACCACAGACTCCTCTGGGGCTAAAAATAGCAGGACTGTGGTGGGAGATGCAGGCGTAAACACATCCAGAGGAAGCGTTCAATTAGGGCCAATAGACTACCATTCAGACACAAAGGCCAGGAGGCCATATTACCCGCTCGGCGTTTAGACATTTGCATTTCCTGCATTTGCATCACCATGGAAACTAACATAAGTAGGACCAGACTCTTCAGAGAAAACAATCAGACGGACGACGTCGACAGCAATGAGGGAGCGAGAGATTAATAATTCTGGCAGGACGAAACTCGGAAACAAAGCCCGGCTCTGTGTGAGGTGTGAAAGGTGGGCGAGCTGAGGACGCAGCCAAGGCTCAGACCTGAGGGCTAACAGCTCGTCAAGTGTTGGCTTTTTGCACTTGGATTCCAAATCCAGCTGCATTTCTTCCCCCGAGCTCGGAAACAGCCCGGGGACTGACGATCGGAAGACTATCTTCAAAAAAGAAAAAGAAAAAAAAAATAGCCCACTTCAAAAAAGCTAATTTGGCAGAAACATAAAAGCACTTTTTTCTGCCGAGCGTTCAACATTTAATAAAATATTCAACAAGCAATATGAAGTTTTTATGCAAACACTACAGCTCAGTTGTCATTACCGCCGGCGCGGTTCACCAGTTTAAACACAGGATTTAGTACAGGTGTGTCTCGGTTAGGTACATGTTTTGATAGTGGGCCATTTAGGGAATCGGTTCCATCTCCTGAGCGGACAGAATACAAGCAAAGTACCCTTGAGCAAGACACCTAACCCTTAACTGTCCTCCGGGCACTGTGGATAGGGCTGCCCACCACTGCAGGCAAATGCCCACTAGTGTGTGTGTGTGTGTGTATGTGGGTGTTTCAAATTCAAATTCCTCTGTACACAAACACTAATTGAAAATAGTTCTAAATTCAAATCACTAATTTAAATTCATTTAAATTTCAAATGAAAATGTTAATGTTTCCATTTTTGGTTGATTAAAGCATTCAGAATTCTAAAAGTACCAAATGTTGCTGGTCTAAGCAGGTATAGTGGTGGTCTCCTACTGGCTGGTTTTAATAGGACCTTCATCAGTGGTCACAGGACGTCACCCACAGGACTCTATTGTCTGAATAATTTTGGTTGGTAAATGATTCGAGATCCAACAGTGACACTGAGCACTGATGTGCCTGATCCACTCACACACTAACAACACACACTCACACACTAACAACACACACCTCCACATCAGTGTCACTGCAATGCTAAGAACGATCCACCTCCCTGCTCTGTGGTGGTTCTGTGGGGGTCCTAAACACTAAAGAACAGGGTAACAGAGTATATAGAGTAACAGATGAACTACAGTCTGTAAGTGTAGAACTACAAAGAACTACAAAGTGCTCCTATATGATTAGTGGAGCTCCTATATACAAGAAAGTGTGCCTAATAAAGTGGCTGGTGAGTGTATGTGTTCATTAATATATATATATATATATATATATATATATATATATATATATATATATATATATATATATATATATATATGTGTGTGTGTGTATAATTACGGCTCAAAAGTTTTGGATCACTTTAGAATTTCATTTTATGCAATTTTCATGCAATTCACAAACAATACTGTCCATTTCACAATTACTTTAAATGTATCAGATGATTTTTAAAGAATAAAAATGTTTGTATTAAAGGTGGTCTCCTACTGGCTGGTTTTAACTGGTCACCCAGCAAAACTAGCATAAAACCATCAAAACCAGCAAACCAGCCAAATATTAGCCTCAAGCCACGTGCTAACATGCATAGTGTGCTGAATAGGACCTTCAACCACTGGAAAACAAAACATGCCAAGGTCTTTCTGAAGCAGCAGAATGGTCTGGGAATTGGCTGAGAATGGTCAAACACCTGTCTGAGGACACATCACATGTTCAGAATGAGCTAATGTTCATAAAAGCTCAACATGTTCCATTACTAACGTCCATCACTGGAGTACTCTGAGCTGCATCAGCTTCTGAAATGTTGAGCTTCAGGAAACTTCTGAACACCTTGTTCTGTCACAGCCTTACAAACCACAGCAAGCCAACTAACATACTTTAAAATGAGAACTCCTCCAATTCTACATGATTAACTGACTGAGATGTAAACAAAGCCATTCCAAGTGATTTGGTAATGCTTTGATTTGATAACTTACTGAGTCAGAATTGTTCACAGTGGTGGTGATAGGAACCAGACGTCCATCTCTAAAATCTTTCTAACAGATGGTTATTACATGCACTGTTTAGATATACACTGCACTAGATATGCATTCAATGATACCATTTTGGCCTAATATGTATTTTTTATTTTATTCATGGTGGAGGGATACATGCAGGCTGCTGAAATGGAAATCAGTCCCTTAAAAAATGTATTATTTTCAGAGTTTCCATTATTTTACCACCATTATTAAACACTCAGAAGACACAAAAATTGGCTATATTTGTGTTGTAGACATGGTGACCCCTGGTTCCCATCACCACCACTGTAAAGGAATCTCTCTACAATTAACCATTTCACGCCAAACCTCACTGAGGGATTCTGAAATTTAGAAAGATTGGTGGAATTCCCCTTTAATATGTAGTATTATTATATCCCTATTCAATAACAGATAGAAATGTGATCACCAGACACCAAAACTTTAACAGATAGCAGAATAATCTCATATATAAGGACGTGCTCACTTATCCTCACCTAGAAAACCAACCAAACAGGTCATTAGACTGGAAGTATGTCACCGTTGATCTCTGAGTCTCCACAGTGACTTTCGGAGCGGTGCTGAATGTTTGTTTTGGTGCTGGCACTTTATTATGAGAAGGCATAACCGAAAAGGCGAGTTTCGGGAGAGAACATCATTTTTCCAGCTCCACTCAGATCTGCATCACTTGAGCATGAACAGCCAGCTTTGGGGTGTTTCACCTGCCACCTGTGGGCTGATAGCAGACTCATAAATCACCTCTCCCACATCCATGAGCGGCGGAGCGTACGGCCGAGCAGGCCCGCCACCGCCCCAACGCGCCGCCGTACCTGCAGCTGCCACTCGTTAAAAGCCTTTCCAGACGCGCCGTCTTCACACTCGGCTTGGCGCCGCCGGCTCCCGCGGAAGGGGCGACTGTTTACGGTGGGCTTAGTGCGGCGAACGGGAGCCGCGCTGTCATTCACGCATTAATCATTATAATTTTGTAGCCTGCAATTAGCTAATCGCAAAGGGGCCCCATTAATTCAGCGCGTGCGCTGGTTTACCTGTTGACTCAATATCCAGCAACGCAAACAGATCCGCTAAGCGAGCAAACAACACACAGGACCTGTCAGCGCTGTGACAAGGCACAAGCAATTACGGCGTCTGACACAATCACGGCCCGCACGGGTTCATCATGATCGCCAATCTGCCTAATCAACACCGTCACTGCCCCCGCCCCAACTGCGCAGGCTGGAGGAGTTCACTTGCCTTGCAGCTGCTCGATCAAAGTCCAGGCCATCCTGGAGCCCTGAGCGTCGAACACAACGTGGCCCTGGAAGAGACACACACACACACACACACACACACACACACACACACACACACACACACACTTACATTATTCCTCTTAATAAAAACTCTCATTTACGTCACAGCCTTTCATACAAGCCGACGCTCCAGAGCATTCAGTGTGATCCCGATCCAGTCTCCATCCCTCTCGCAAAACATGTACTTAATCACTTTACCCCAGAATTACAGTACAGGTGAAGGTAGTGTTACAGTTTACCTGTACACAGGTAGGTGAAGGTAGTGTTACAGTTTATCTGTACACAGGTAGGTGAAGGTAGTGTTACAGTTTATCTGTGCACAGGTAGGTGAAGGTGGTGTTATAGTTTATCTGTACACAGGTAGGTGAAGGTAGTGTTACAGTTTATCTGTACACAGGTAGGTGAAGGTAGTGTTACAGTTTATCTGTACACAGGTAGGTGAAGGTGGTGTTACAGTTTATCTGTACACAGGTAGGTGAAGGTAGTGTTACAGTTTACCTGTACACAGGTAGGTGAAGGTAGTGTTACAGTTTATCTGTACACAGGTAGGTGAAGGTAGTGTTACAGTTTATCTGTACACAGGTAGGTGAAGGTAGTGTTACAGTTTATCTGTACACAGGTAGGTGAAGGTAGTGTTACAGTTTACCTGTACACAGGTAGGTGAAGGTAGTGTTACAGTTTACCTGTACACAGGTAGGTGAAGGTAGTGTTACAGTTTACCTGTACACAGGTAGGTGAAGGTAGTGTTACAGTTTATCTGTACACAGGTAGGTGAAGGTAGTGTTACAGTTTATCTGTACACAGGTAGGTGAAGGTAGTGTTACAGTTTATCTGTACACAGGTAGGTGAAGGTAGTGTTACAGTTTATCTGTACACAGGTAGGTGAAGGTAGTGTTACAGTTTATCTGTACACAGGTAGGTGAAGGTAGTGTTACAGTTTACCTGTACACAGGTAGGTGAAGGTAGTGTTACAGTTTACCTGTACACAGGTAGGTGAAGGTAGTGTTACAGTTTACATGTACACAGGTAGGTGAAGGTAGTGTTACAGTTTATCTGTACACAGGTAGGTGAAGGTAGTGTTACAGTTTACCTGTACACAGGTAGGTGAAGGTAGTGTTACAGTTTATCTGTACACAGGTACGTGAAGGTAGTGTTACAGTTTACCTGTACACAGGTAGGTGAAGGTAGTGTTACAGTTTACCTGTACACAGGTAGGTGAAGATAGTGTCACAGTTTACCTGTACACAGGTAGGTGAAGGTAGTGTTACAGTTTACCTGTACACAGGTAGGTGAAGGTAGTGTTACAGTTTACCTGTACACAGGTAGGTGAAGGTAGTGTTACAGTTTACCTGTACACAGGTAGGTGAAGGTAGTGTTACAGTTTATCTGTACACAGGTAGGTGAAGGTGGTGTTACAGTTTATCTGTACACAGGTAGGTGAAGGTAGTGTTACAGTTTACCTGTACACAGGTAGGTGAAGGTAGTGTTACATTTTATCTGTACACAGGTAGGTGAAGGTAGTGTTACAGTTTACCTGTACACAGGTAGGTGAAGGTAGTGTTACAGTTTACCTGTACACAGGTAGGTGAAGGTAGTGTTACAGTTTACCTGTACACAGGTAGGTGAAGGTAGTGTTACAGTTTACCTGTACACAGGTAGGTGAAGGTAGTGTTACGGTTTATCTGTACACAGGTAGGTGAAGGTAGTGTTACGGTTTATCTGTACACAGGTAGGTGAAGGTAGTGTTACAGTTTATCTGTACACAGGTAGATGAAGGTAGTGTTATAGTTTATCTGTACACAGGTAGGTGAAGGTAGTGTTACAGTTTATCTGTACACAGGTAGGTGAAGGTAGTGTTACAGTTTACCTGTACACAGGTAGGTGAAGGTAGTGTTACAGTTTACCTGTACACAGGTAGGTAAAGGTAGTGTTACAGTTTACCTGTACACAGGTAGGTGAAGGTAGTGTTACAGTTTATCTGTACACAGGTAGGTGAAGGTAGTGTTACAGTTTATCTGTACACAGGTAGGTGAAGGTAGTGTTACAGTTTACCTGTACACAGGTAGGTGAAGGTAGTGTTACAGTTTACCTGTACACAGGTAGGTGAAGGTAGTGTTACAGTTTATCTGTACACAGGTAGGTGAAGGTAGTGTTACAGTTTATCTGTACACAGGTAGGTGAAGGTAGTGTTACAGTTTATCTGTACACAGGTAGGTGAAGGTAGTGTTACAGTTTATCTGTACACAGGTAGGTGAAGGCAGGAGGTGAAGGGCTCTTATTGGTGCTATTAGTGTAGGGGGGTTGCCCAGGTAGGGAATCTAACCCCAGCAAACAGCATGGAGGACATTGCATGTGCCTTCTGACACTCAATACCCAGAAACCCATTCTCTGTTTTTACTGGTGATGTTCAGGCTTTGCCTCAATCACGCATACATTAATCAGGATGCATGTGTTAATAGCTGCAATAAATGTTCTTAGTTTTTCTGTGAAACTAAATACTGCCAACGAGCATGCTCAGTTCGTTCGTGTTTTAGTGTTGCTTGACGTCTTTTTCTTCCTTCACTTTTGTGATTTTCTCTCGAAGGTCCCTTTGTTTTGAATGTGCTCTCTGATTTTGACCGTGGCCTGATTTGAACGAAAACGCTTACTGCACCTTTAAGTAATTACTAATAGACTTGCTTATGCGGCTCTTGACACTATTATCCAGAACAGCAAACTAAAGTTTTTCTTGTTGGTCCATTTAGCATGAAATTTACACACAATGATGCATTTAAATCAACGTAAAATGGAGATGCATGTTGTTTGGTTTGCTGTGCTCTTTGGTTTTCGACTAAAATTGCTTACTGCACCTTTAAGTAACCTCTAACATACCAGCTTATGTTGTTTTTGACACTGTTATCTATGACAACTGACTAAAGTTTTTCTTGTTGGTCCATTTAGCATGAAATTTACACACAATGATGCATTTAAATCAACATAAAATGGAGATACATGACATTTTGATTGCTGGTCTCTGGTTTCGAGCCTGGTTTGTTTTGATTTACGACCTTCTTGCCGACATCAAACTCTCAAGTAAAGTGTAAATCTCTCTCCCGCAGGTAAACTATAATGTTAACTTGAGCAGGACATTCACTCTGGCTCGGCATCCTGCCACTTAATTACTGCTAAACTCCGGTGAGAATGGGGCTCATATCATTTGAGACTACTTAAAACAGCTCCACACGATTTGAAGTGTGTGATGATTTAGGTATGCGGTTTTCATTATGGAGAATAAACCACCTTATTATATATAAGCTCCACTGGCTAAATTCAGCGACTCTAACTACATTCATTATAAAAAAATGATTTAAATTCTTTTTTTTGGATGATCTATCACTTTAATGTCCCCTCTCTTTAATCCAACAGTACTCACCGAGACTCCCTCGAAGGAGCTGGTGTTGAGGGCTCGATAGATTTCTGCAGTGATGTCTTTGTTGTTGTAGTTGAAGTCCTCCAGCCGCCGGCCCTTAGCCTTCAGGGGCCCCACGGTTTTGTTGAGGGCCAAAGCCAGAGCCCACACTGCATCGTAGGCCAGCGGAGCCTCCTGAAAGCCACCCGTCTCCTCCGGGTTCTTACCGCCCAGCTTAGACATCAGCTGAGCCAGGAACTCCTGTGAGGTCTGCAGCAGACAAGAAAGAAAACAGAGGAGGAGAAATGAACTGAGATGAAACGTGTGTAGATAGCCAGGGGACACAGAGGGAGAGAGAGAGAGAGAGAGAGAGAGAGAGAGAGAGAGAGAGAGAGAGAGAGAGAGAGAGACAGAGAGAGAGGGGTCTGGTCAGGATATGGTACAGTCTTTCCCTGTGGGAGCACATTATGCTGATATACTTTTCTATTTGGGAGCCGAAGGGCTGGTCCACCCACGCAAACACAATGTGCCAAATTTCACAACAATAGTTCAGTGAAAAATCCATTTTATGCCCCTCATATTCCATTTCCCAACCTCACATGTCCATCAGCCAAAACATGACTGGTGCCTAAAGTTAGCTTCTTTAGTTCTGCACCGGAGCTCCAGGGCTGTAGGAATATCATCTCACAGCCCAGCAATGAGCATCACACAGGCTGCACACGCATGACCCTGTGAGACCTACCTATCTTTAAAAATGGACCAAACTATATCATAGATAAACTAATTATCCCAGTTACTGTTCGGGACTCTGACACAGTCTCAATCTTTAAATCTAGACTGAACACATACTTGTGTAGTTTAGCTTCTGGTGATTAACCTTCCCCTTTAGATATAGCAGGATATCCATTTTATTTACTCAGTAAACACTTTCTTATTTAAATATTAAACAGTATTAATAGAGTAAGTAGTGCTTTTACATACATCAGTGTGTTTATTTAACCCTTTCCAAGCTTCTCCTTCTATAAACAACCCAGTATTATTTACAGTTCTCATCTAATACCTGCTTTGACTGCTCAGTACTTCATTAAGCTAAATCAAGATTACTGCTGAAGGAACTGAATACATTCATACAATGTCTGGGGCGTCGAGGAGAAATCTGGAACTACACTTTGTTCTTCAAACTGGATCAAGATCTGATCTACTTCTCTCACAATAACATATTCATGTTACTTTGTATTGTATGTTTGATTATTTACATCTGTTCTAATCAGATCTGCTGTTCTTACTGGTGTACATACACTTATTGATCAGATAAAGACTTTTAAACAATCAGCTGAGGTGTCTAAAACATTTACACAGTAGTGTACTCAATCAGTTAAGATATCAGACATGGGTCTGGTGACGCACCTTAAACTATGTTTGGATTTGATTTGAACAAGATCTGACTGTCATTACAGGTAGTGCTACAGTTTACCTGTACATAGATAGATCAAGGTATTTCTAAGGGGGTCATGGACATATAGGTTTATGGTAAACTAATATGTTGCTGTTCCACCACTTCACAGGTTTGTTGACGGTGGAGTGGGGGGATCCCAGTGTCTCAGGGTGGTCTCACGTCTATGTTATCTTCTGGTTCTCTCCTTTTAGTTTAGGCTGTTATAGTTAGATCTGCTGGAGTCACCAGCCACACTCTGAAATATTTCATATTCTCTACAGTCACAATCCTGAGCAGAACTAACTGTGTCTCTTTACTCTTCCTGAGACAAAGACAGTCCTCCTGTTCTGTCCTGCTGAAAGCTGGTGGAAGACTGACCACCAGAGCTTTCTCCACACCTGAAACCAACCAGCTCTCCTCTTCATTCTTCATTGCCATCTGCTACAACCTTGACTACATCACTGTGTCACCCAGATGAACCAGCATTGACATATGATGGAACTGTTTCAGTTCACTCTCACTTTTTACACTGCCTCAGTCAGAGACTGCCTCGGTCAGAGACTGCCTCGGTCAGAGACTGCCTCAGCTTCTAAAGCTTTGCTATCCAGATTTCAAACAGAGACTCTTTTCTTTGGTGTTTAGTTTATTAAACTGTAAATACTTTTGAGGAACATGGGTCTCCCCTTGTGAGTCTTGCTTCCTCCCAAGGTTTCTTCCTCCAGTCGGAGGGCGATTTCCTGGCTACCGTCGCCTCTGGCTCGCTTTCTGGGGGATATATGTTGTAACGGAACGTTTTCAAACTTCTTAAAGGTGCAGTAAGCAATTTCAATCTAGTACACAATTCATCGGACAAACTATCAGACACTCCCACAGGGCTGGATAGTTTTGGTTGGTGGACAGTCCAGCAGTGACACTGAGGTGTTTAAGACTCCAGCAGCAGCACTGCTGTGTCTGATCCACTCACACCAGCACAACACACACTAACCATGTCAGTGTCATTGCAGTGCTGAGAATGATCCACCACCCACCTAATAATATTGGCTCTGTGGTGGTCCTGTGGAGGTCCTGGCCATTGAAGAACAGTGTACAGATGTCAGGTGTTCTGTTTCCCACAGAGGCTCTGATGTCCTCTGTGCCATCAAGGAATGCTTTTAGCTCCATATAAAAAAACAATCTTCTCCTTTTTGCCTCGGTCGGAGAGAAATGGGCTGCTTTCTGTGCATCAGACAGGTGTGTTTAGCCAAATGAGCCCGGCTCCAGGCAGCCATGCACTGATTATTGACATAAATAGCGAGAGAGTGCGCGTGTGTATGCCTTTATCGCGAGGGGAGCAGAGCAGACGCATGGGACGAGACGGCGCTGTCAAAAAGCTTTCCGAGCCTTTCAGAAGCGTCGCATCAAAGGGAGGTATGGCAGGAGGGAATAAGGCAGAGCAAATAACTCTCACTCTCAGGCCAATTTAGCTCGGCAATCTTATCACCAATGAGCCCGTCCGATATGACACTCTTTTGTCGTCAGGTGTAAAGCACAGGCTCCTGGAAGAGTGCCCGGACTGGGCAGGATCCAGGCGGACAGCAGGGGCGACCGTATGCATGCCTAATCCCAGCACGGAGCTCCAGAGCTGGGCACAGCTCCAGACAGCTTCCCCCTGGGAGCACGTGTCACCCTGAAGCTCACACCTGTCTTCCCATCCGCCCCACGGGATATGACGGCAGCTCCGGCTCCAGAGACAGCCGTTAGATCTTCCACTGCGCCGCCTGTGAGCTTTGAATCTGAAGATATTGAATGGTGTTGAATTTGCAATGTTCGAACTGAATAACATAACATAGACGATTTCTAAGATAGGAAGCTTAATGTATCACTGCTGCCATCAGTGTAGGAACTGGGGGGGGATGGGGGGGGACTTGTCTCATCCAATATCAGAAACAGGTTGCCCCACCCAAAAATGAAACCACAGGAAAAGCGGAAACTGTTTAAAACACTTATTTTAAAAGCGAGTTTTGGCAGCCTTCGCAATTCACACGCTGTGTTTGTTGTTAGACTGACTTTGGTTGTTAGTTTGGGTTGGGGGGGGCTCTCGCCTCGTTGGAGCGTGGGGTAGCTCATGCCAACTTTAAACGCGAGGGTCAGAGACCATATATACTGCAATACAATGACTTTAGTATAATGTGTTGTTATGGTAACAGACTAACTTTAGTCAGAAATGTAAAGTTACATTACTCTCTGGCCACGCCCTTAACTGCAGACTGCTACTACACTAAATACATACAAAATTAAATATAATAAATAAACAAATGAATAAATGAAAGGACTCCATCGTTAGAAGTGCTTTTAGTAGTGTAGTGTGTAATGTTCCAGAGGGTGCTGTTTGGGACACAGCCTTACTGTCTAACTTTAATGTTAGTCTGGTCTAGTCAGGAAACCTTAATATACATTTATTGTCATTTCATTTCAGCATTATGCTGCCAAAAAAAAAAAAAAAAAAAAAAAAAAAAAATATATATATATATATATATATATATATATATATATATATATATATATATATATATATACACACACACATATATATATACACACATATATATATACACACACACACTTTTTTTGGTTATATATGCATATAAACCAGACACTGCATGTATAATTTAAAAGTACCATGTACGGTGGAGTATCTAGTTTAGTTTGTAAAATGATCTTTAAAGTGAGTAGTAATTTATCGTAATTCCATAAATGTTGTTGTTTGTCACTATACACACAGTAATTTACTACCTTACCTACACTGGAATCAGCTTATAGGTAATATTTTAGGAGTTAGCGTGGGCTTTGATTTATATTAGTAAATGTGCCCCCCTCCCCTTTTTGTTGCCTTTCAGTTTGTGCCATAATTTGGAAGTACCTGTTGCACTGTTGCATACACTGCACATACATTTCATAACGAATGGACTAAAAGAAATGGCCCAAAATGACCTCCACTGACTTCCATTAAAACCTGCTCTCAGAATTACTCCCTATTACAGTAATAGTGCACTGTAGCATCTCTGCACTGTCAGCTATTTAGTAGTGTTGTTTGATCTCAACAGTACATAACACTCCCAATATAGCTTACTGTCAATGATCCATAATGCATCGCAAGGTGTGTTGCACAGGCGAAGTACGCTGCAATTTCTCTCCTGCTATCGACGCAGAAGAGGTTGCTGTGTTGTGTCCAGGGAGTCAGGAGACGCCCAACACGCTGGTTTTATATGCAAATGAGAGTATTTTATTAAAATAAATGTTTATGTAAGTGGATTGACAGTGCCTATTTATTCATTTACCTCATATACATACATACATACATACATACACATACTAAGCCCATGAGAAAACCTTCTACTCAACAGTACAGTGACTCACTATCGCGTCTTCAGGTACAAAGTGGTATTACAAGACAGGCCAGGCTGGGCTAGCAGGTTAGTGTGCAGGTTAGTTGTCTTTAGTTGTTTTTCTGTTGATAAATTTCACTTTTAAAATTTTGTTTCTTTAAACGATTCCTGCTCATATCACTCATCACTCATACTTATGACACATAGCCACGCCCATCGGTACTTCTGGAACATAGACACGCCCACTCGTACTTCTGGAACATAGCCACGCCCATCCGTATCTCTGTCATATAGCCATGCCCATTCGTAGTTCTGGCACATAGCCACGCCCACTAGTACTTCTGCACATAGCCACACCCACGGGTACTTCTGGCACATAGTTATACCTACTCATACTTCTGGCACATAGCCCTGCCCACTGGTACATGTGGCACATAGTCACACCTATTTATACTTCTGGCACATAGCCCTGCCCACTGGTACTTCTGGCACATAGTCACACCCATTAGTACTTCTGGCACATAGCCACGCCCACATGTACTTCTGGCATGTAGCCATGCCCACTCGTACTTCTGCCACATAGCCACGCCTACTTGCTCTTCTGCTACATTACCTCGCCCACTCTGTAGGCTGTGAACTTCCCTAATACAGCAAAACACACAATATTTAGCTTCACCTACAAATAATACAGTAAATCTGTGAAGTCTCTGCTGGTTTTTATGCACAGAATGACAACAAATCACTAAAATGTAACAATTTGTTTATGTTTGTTGGAAATAAATTGGAAATAAAACAAAGAAACACAGACATAAACGTTCTGTGATTCAGTTTATCTCTGAGCTCATTTTCATGAGTTCAAAGCTGGGACACCATTTACCACCATGAAACACTTATAATTGAAAAAAACAATTATTTCAGAAGTTAGTTTGTTCATTATATAATATTCATATAAACAGAACCAAACATAAATACAGCCAAATGTATCAATATTTTTTTATCTAAATGTTTTACGCTGTTCCAGCTACACACATCTCCAAAAGAAAGGTTTGACAGGTTGGGAGGCGTGTGTGCAGGAATATGATGTTGATTCTGTCTTAGTTATGCCTTTAACAAGGAGAATAGTTCCTATCAGACTACCCTGCTGATCTTTCTAAGCTATCACATTCCCTTTAACTAGTGAACTGCCTTCTCTTCTTACAGTGGCTCTGGCTTAGGTCACATGATCTTCTACTGCTCTGTATTGCACCTAAGCACGAGTACCCAGCAGGCAAACAGCTGCAAAGAGTCTGATGATGTTTCAGAAGAGAGAATACTGCAGTAACATCAGCGCCGTGCTGCAAGACGTGCTCCGCTGTCAGAGTTGCTTATGATGACATATGGTGACGCACATGGGGTAGGCACACGCATCACCCCACCGACATGGGCGGTGATGCGGTGAACAAGATCTCTTAAAGCAGGTCATGTTGACTCCAGTAAAAACGCGGTCTTGCTGATTCCCGTTTGCCTGCATTCTAGACCAGTTTACCCACCATGGAGCTCCCGTTGTCCAGTGCTTTGTAAAAAGCTTCACCTGCATGCACTGACCCTTCTGAAGATCCTGGTTGCTTCGCTAATCACAGCTGCTTTCTTCTCCTGCCCCACAAACACTGATCAGGCTCCCACTGCTACTCTGATGGGACAGTTTTCTTCTTTTTTCTCTACATTCAATAATTCATGTAGTTGTATATAATCCTTTCAGTGTTTGTACTTGTTTTGCTTTCCGGTGTGAACCAGAAGAGGACAGGTTTCCCTTTCAGAGTCGGTGTTTAGTGTTTAGTTCAAGTCTTTGCCCACCCCTAACTCGCTCACTGGGGGCCTGGATTTTCTGTAAAGCTGTTTGTGACAACATCTATTGTAAAAGACGCATATTAATAAACCTGGACTTGACTTGGGCAGCAGTTCTCCCTGAGTTCCTGTGCAATAACAGAGCATTTGCCTGCATGTGTAAAGTTTCTGTCTGGTATTTTAATACATAAGCTCTCGCCTGTCTTGCATACTGTATGCAAACATTACAAACGCGGAACCAAAGTTTAGACCTTGTTGGATTTTATTTTAAAAACAAACACACTATAGTGTCTGTTCGGAATGTATGGAACGACAGGTGGTCAGGAGACTGCGAGAACGTCCTGGTTTTATTGTCCCCGCCAGGGGGGGGCCTTTATGGCAATCTGAGGCTCGAGAACCAGACCCTGTGATGTTGTTTTTAGACCCCCCTAGGCTCGGGAACCCCTATAAGATATAGGGGGACCTATAACCCGGACCTATAAGAGACCATACAGCCTAAACCAGGCAGACCAGCTCCTGATCCGCTTCAGATCAGGGTGTGAAGACTCAATTCCAAATTAAACAAGCTTAAAACTCTGACTGGTCTCTTCATTCTGACGGCGAAAGACGAAGTTACAACAACCTTGAGCTGCAAACACCAAGTGTGCAAACCCCAGTCATCTCCTGATTGGTTTTGATGCCAGAGCCATTATGCAGCTGCGTCTAACAGAAACGATGATTCCAACCGAAAAACAAGCGGGATACGGTGTAGCATAGCAGTATAAATGCAGTGACTGTACTGAAATACTGCCAATACCAGGTAGTTCCTAGGAAACCATGGTAGGAAAACTGCAGAAAATCAAACTGGGAACCTTTTAAAATGGGATTCTTTGAATGTACCTCACTCTGAGAGACTCACTGGGGAACAGGGATGCTTGCTGTAAGCATTCAGCTTGATAAACATTTGTTTGTTTCCCATTGGAGCCATTTTACATTGATTCAGAGAACTGGGCTGGTTTTAGCATGCGGTTTACGTCAGTCTGTGTGCTTCTGTGTGCCCGAGGCTGATACTCAACGAAATACAACCAACAAATCTTCCGCAGTGCACATCTCACACCACCAACCGCAGCATCTGCCTCTGGAAGCAGCCCCTGTTGGCAAACGACCAACTAGATACTTTTCACAGACATCCGCACCTTTTTTCCAAGAGCCCGACGACAAGTCTACACTTCTGAGCGCGTGACCTCAAGTTCTTCATGAATTTATCCTCAGCCGAGAAAAAGAAAGTTCCTGACAGACTAAAGCTGTGATGTTTGTGGAAAAGAACTTCTCAAGCAATTACACCTCCAAGGAATCTATATCTCTTCTGGTTTTCAATGAATAGTGTTCTGGGGTAGTACGAATTGTTGAAACTTCTTTTCTTGCCATCAAAATGAAGAGGTAGACCAGTTCAGAGGATATGCTTTATTCGGGAAGATACCTCAGTACGAGAAGGTCTGAGGAAACATCTCAGAATGGTCTAAATTTGACTGGCAACTGCCCCCTATTATTGGCCTGCCTCTTGTGTTCCATCTGGCCCATGTGACCCATCCGGCCAAGTTGCTGTCTCCTGGGTTTGGGTCTGATTTACTTGGGAGGTTCCTGCCATAAAACGACAGGACTTGCCAAAACAATGAAGAGGGAGACCAGTTTAAGCTTTGTATTCTTGGGACTGCTGTATCGATGCTTCTCTGAGCTCTCACACCCTGGTCTACCCTGGTCAATGATGTCTCCACTGCATAGTCCCTTTATAGGCCAGCCCTCCTTCTTCCTTGGCCCACTGCACTTGGCCAAGTCGTTAACTCCCCAGTGGAGTGGTTCTCGGATAGAAGTTCTTGTTCTCTTGCCTGTCATAAAAGGCCCCAAATGCCGGGGGTCACAAAGCCTTGACCTTCCCGCGAGCCCTGCAGCTTTCTTGGCCACCTGTCTGTCATAGTATAGTAAAAGAACAAACGCTATAGTGTGTATTAAAACAACAGTTCTCAAATCCTCTGTAGCATTTGGTGTGACGGCCATTTGTGTCTAATCAGGCTCACTTTAGCAGATGGGCACGGTGTGTAAGAAATATTTATAACAGACTTCAGATTATAGTTATGTGATGAAAGTCAAGTGGATGTTAACTAACCGCTGATTACATCATGAATAAGATTATCACAATAACCTGAAGCCAGACTACACAGGTTGTGACTTCTCCCCTTCAACATGACAATTAATTTCATAATCGATTAATTTAACTCAATTAATCTAATGGATAATTTTAACATTTTGTGTTATGTTATAGTCCCTATATATGTATTAAATGGTTAAGAGTCTACATTCTAACTCGACTTATAGAGGCACAAATGACACGGAGCCTACACGCCTCACGCACAAGAAATTGGGTGTTTGTGAAAAGGAGTTTGTGAAAAGGAGTTTGTGGATTATATTTTTGCAGAGAGTCATTTGAGAACCAGCGTGTATCGAGCTCCTGCGGTATCGAGCCTTGGGTATCTACACTGTGTATATGTGTGTATATGTGAGTGTTTCACAGCACAGATGGGTTAAACACATTCCTCTGTGTGCGAACACAAACGGTAAATAGTACTAAATTCTAATTTCTGGGTTCTTCTTCTGTGTCCGTCTCCGAAAACTACAACACCCAAGATGCACCTCTGTATGATATCAGTGTCACATGCCCGAAGCCGGCCATTCAAAAAAGATTTGAGATACAGCTGTGCCTGGCCTTGGTGGTCAGCGAGAGCAGCTGGACGCAGTTAGGAGAGAAGGTTAGAAACGAGTCTCCGCTTGGACAGTCGCCACCTGCAGCCTACGTGAACAACAGCGGGTCACAAAGCGGTGTTTGCTCTCTTTACAGCCGATGAAGTAGATGCAGTAGAGAAACAGTAGAAAGAAAGAAAAGAAGTAGAAAGAAAAATAGATCCACACAGTGATGTAGTGCTTTTTAAGACAGTTACAAATCACAAGAGCAGATCAGAACAGATAGAAGAACAGAGTATAAATCTATGGCACTTGAGGCTCTTTATGATACGAAATACTAATTATAAAAAATGAAAATGTTGAATACTGTATGAAACTGAACTGTCTTGCTACTAGATATGATAGTATTAGTGTAAATGTAGGGTTTTTTAAGAGTTTTAGAGGAGATTTATATATTTTACAGTAAAAAGAGTCAAACGTCAGAGGTGTCCGCCGAGCTTTGGACCAATGAGGATTAAGCTCTGTCGTCATCAAGCCATCTCTCGGCTCGCGCAGTTAGTGGAGAGCAACTCAAGTCAACTCAAGTCGAACAAAAAAACTAACCAGCATGCACCTCACTGAGCCAGGCGGCGATCAGGCTGCGCTGGGCCACGTGAAGTCGAACACGTCTACTGTCTTCCTGGTCTTGATCATACTAACATCATTCACCTGTACCTGTTCAGTTTGTTTGTGTCCTTACAAAGTATTACTAATACATTATAGCTGTCCAAAGAAGAACACATATCTCCATAACAGTAACTTCACAGGAGAGGACAAAACATTCTTTACGTTCAGTATAAGTTAATGTAAAGAGGTTTTATTCCAAGTGATTTTGGAGCATTTCTATTGGTCTATTCATCATGTAACTCTCACAGGATATAAAAGAACAGCTGTCGTGTTCAAATGATTTTAGAATATGAAAATCAATATATATGTTTTTCTTTGGACAGTGTTCATATTCCATAGTGTATTGCAGTATTCTGTTTGACCATCCTGAATTTTACCCTTGCCCGTCTTTCAGTCTCTCTCTCTCTCTCTCTCTCTCTCTCTCTCTCTCCGCTCGTCTGCTTGGTCCTCTGGTTTGACTCTCACCTGTTTTCTGGTTCTGACTCCTGGTGTTAGCTTTTTGGTTGACTCCTGTCTTTGTATCTCCACGCCTTGTAACCTTCTTTACTTTTAATGTACACGACTGCTCAAAAGTTTAGGATCACTTTAGAATTTCATTTCATACTAAAATAAAATGTTTGTATTAAAGTCTATTTTTGTATAGAAGCTTATTTTACATATAGTTCTATTATCAGTAATTCTCAGTCCTCTGTCTAAATCTCCTGGTACGACCACCAATCCAAGTTAAGGATGTTATTGGACTAATTGGTTGTTAGGACACTCTTGCTCAATTGTGATCACAGCTGAAAAACATTCTACTAATAAGTGAGTATAAAAGGGAACAACATTCTAGGTTAGTTTAGTATCTGAAGATCAGCAGTTGATGGCTTGCTGACCGACTCACAATGACCAGAAAGAAACAACTTTCTTTAGAGACCCGTCAGTTCATTGTTGTGTTAAGGAAGAAGATACTCCATTAAAACAAGAACATTTCACTGTGATCCCAAACTTTTGAGCGGTAGTGTAAGTCAATGGAAGCAGAATTTTCTACATTCTACTTTGAAGCGCATCTATTGGTCTCGTCATCCTTGAATGCTTTTAGGACAAAATCCATAAGTACTGGACAAATAGCCAAGATCAAGCAATGCATAGCTGCGCCTCAGTTCTTATAAACTAAACTAAAGCTTGATACGAAACTCGACACGTTCCTGATGAGCAAAGCTCAGCAGAGCTCACATTAGCCGGCTATGTTACTGAGCATGCTGGTTTGATTAATGAGTCTGTGGGCGACGAAGGGGGCACACACTGATGACATCAGATGGCCGTGATTGAGTAAAAGAAATCATGTGATTGAAAAAACATCACATTCACCACAGCAGTGTTTCCATTCAGCAGCCGTATCAGTGTAAAAAAAAAAAGAAAAAGGGTGGAGGTGGGGGACAGGAGTGGGGGGCTGCAGAGGAGGGACAGCCTTACCAAGTTGGAGGCCCCTCGGACCGTCTCTGGGTTAAGCATAACAATCTCTGTGGTAACGTGGCCCTCCACTGCTTCAGTCATCTGCTCCACCGTGCAGTTGATTGATGGATCTTTTATCTTGAACCAGTTATCAGCGTACCAGCCAATCAGGAACCAGACGTACTTCTTGCCATAGAGCTTTTCTTTATAGACCTACAGCAGAGAGAGAGAGAAAGAGAGAGCAGCAGGGATTCAGCCAGGAGAGAAAAAAAACTCACTCTCTTTCACAATTTCTCCTCCGAAAATCACTACCATTAATCATTCTCAGCCGGACGGCTGGAGACTGACCTCACAGAAAACTTTCCGAGCCTCCGTCTCATAGAACAGACCCACGATGATGCGAGCGTCCTGCCTCTGTGGGAACGACAGGAGAGAGAAGCGGTCAGGAAAAAAAGAAGAAAAGAAAAGAGCAGCAGTCAATTAAGGAAGAAAAGAAAGAAAGTAGTGAAAGACGGAAAGATGGTGAGAAAGAAAAAAGAAAGGAGGGGAAAAAAGAAGAGAAGAAAAGAGCAGCAGTCAATTAAAGAAGAAAAGAAAGAAAGTAGAGAAAGACGGAAAGATGGTGAGAAAGAAAAAAGAAAGGAGAAAAAAGAAGAAAAGAGCAGCAGTCAATTAAGGAAGAAAAGAAAGGAGAGAAAGACTGAAGATGTGAGAAAGAAAAAAGGAAACAAGGAAAGAAAGGAGAGAAAAAATTATGGGGAGAAAGAAGGAAAGATGAAGAGAATGATAAAAGAATTGTGGGTAAAAAAAAAGAAAAGAAGGGAAGATTATGGAGCTGAAGAAAGACGGAAAGAAATGATGGAGAGAAAAAAGAAAGGAATGAACTAAAGAAGGAAGGAAGGAGAGATAGAAAGAGAGAAAGTGTAAAAAAAGAAAGAACAAAATAAAGGAGAGACAGAAAGAGATAGAAAGAAGATAAGAAAGAAGAAAAAAAGAAAAGGAGAGAAAGATGGAAAGATGGTGAGAAAGAAATAGGAAAATAGGAAAGAGAGGAGAGAAGAAATGAAAGGAGAAAACGAAGGAAAGATGAAGAGAAAGATAAAAGAACTGTGGGGAAAAAAGGAAGAAAAGAAGAAAAGAATGAAGGAGCTGAAGAAAGACGGAAAGAAATGACAGATAGAAAAATAAAGGAATGAACTAAAGAAGGAAAGAAGGAGAGATAGAAAGAGAGAAAGTGTGAAGAAGGAGAAAAAAAGAAAGAACAAAATAAAGGAGAGAAAGAAAGAAAACAGATAGAAGGAAGATAAGAAAGATAGAAGAAAGAAAGAAGAAAGAAAAGGAAGAAAAAAAAGAAGATACAGAATGAAAGGAGATTAAAAAGGAGGAAAGAAAGAAAGAAAGAAAGAAGGAGAGATTGAAAGAAAGCTCCTGGGGCTGTGTGTGTTGGGGGGGTGGGGGGTGGGGGGGGTGGCATCAGTGAAGCTTAGTGAGTTCAGACCCAGATTCTCTGTAAAGCTGCTACAC
>CM038703.1:48745469-48930469 GCA_021613375.1 Megaleporinus macrocephalus | reverse complement strand
CTCACTAACACACTAACATATGACATTCAATAACACTCACTAACACACAGTAACAGTCAGTAATACACACTAACATTCCCTAACACTCACGCATACTTACACACACTCACACACTAACATAACACTTACTAACACACACTAACACACAATAACACTCACACACTAACACTCACTAACATTCATTACCAATTACTGACAAACACTAACATACACTAACACTTACTGACACACTAACACTCACTAATACACACTAACAGACACAAACACTGACTAACATTCACTAACATTCATTAATACTTACACTCACTAACACTTACTAACACTCACTAACACATTAACATATGACATTCAAAAACACTCACTAACACTCAGTAATACACACTAACACTCACTAATACTCACTAACACTCACTAATACTAACACTCACTAACACACTAACATAACACTCACTAACACACACTAACACTCACTAACACACAATAACACACACTAACACTCACTAACATTCATTACCAATCACTAACAAACACTAACACACACTAACACTTACTGACACACTAACACTCACTAATACACACTAACAGACACAAACAATACCTTACATTCAATAACTCACACAAAAACTCACTAATACTTACACTCACTAACACTTACTAGCACGCATCAACACTTACTAACACGCATCAACACTCACTAACACTCACTAACAGACACAAACACTGGCTAACATTCAGTAACAAACACACACTAACACTCATTAACACTCACTAACACACAATAACACACACACTAACACCCACTAACATTCACTAACACACACTAACACTCCCTAACACTCACTAACACAATAACACACTTACACAATAACACTCACTAACATTCACTAACATTCACTGACATTCACTAACACTCACTAACACTCACTAACACTCACTAACACTCACTAACACTCACTAACACTCACTATTATTCACTAACACTCATTACTGAGATAAGGAAAGGGGATATTAAAAACAGGCTGATTTAATCCCGAGTTGTTGTCGTTGTTGTTTACACCTTGACGGTTCCAAAAAAATAATTAAACAACAACAACAAAAAAAAAAGATCACATGACTGTGAAGCTGAAGATTTTGAAAGCGAGCCAAACCCAGCCGGAGTCCCAGGTGCTGAACCGCATCAGCAGCCAAAAACCTCCCACTGATCCAGAACCCACTCAGGCCCGCGGATCGTTTCTAAAGCCATTTCAAACGCATTCGCTTTCTTCCTCCTCTGATCCTGCACAGCTTATTTAAAGGACGTTTGATTTGAGTCGGAACATTACAGGAATGATTCAATGCCTTTCTGACAGTAATAAACAGCTTTGTAATGATTTGGGTGTTTTGTTGTGAAGTATGTGCTTCTAAAGTGAAACACGGGACACAACTGCGTCCAGCGTCAAGTTTAAAATGCTGTTCAACAACCACAAGCAGGAGAACTTCACATCCTTCTCCAGCTACACATCTGTCCAACCTCACATCACATTTCAGCACTAAATCACTCCTCACAAATCAGTCTGACAGTAGTTCAACTAAACCCTCAGTCCTGTTCACACAGAAGTCCAGGCTGTTCCAACAGTTCAGAAACTGCACATGCAGCAAATGCATGAAAAGATCAGTCTGATTACATTCTTCTATTTCATGCACCATCCAATCATCATCGCTGTCCAAACACAAACATGTATCTTAATTCTTCTATATACTGTACATACTACACAGATTGATATTTAATACTATACATACTACACAGATTGATATTTAATACTATATATACTACACAGATTTATATGTAATATTATACATACTACACAGATTAATATTTAATACTATACATACTGCTCAGACTTATATGTATTATTATACATATTACACAGATTAATATTTAATACTATACATACTGCTCAGACTTATATGTATTATTATACATATTACACAGATTAATATTTAATACTATATATACTACTCAGGTTTATATGTAATATTATACATACTACACAGATTCATATTTAATACTATATATACTACTCAGATTTATATGTAATATTATACATACTACACAGATTAATATTTAATACTATACATACTGCTCAGACTTATATGTATTATTATACATATTACACAGATTAATATTTAATACTATACATACTGCTCAGACTTATATGTATTATTATACATATTACACAGATTAATATTTAATACTATATATACTACTCAGGTTTATATGTAATATTATACATACTACACAGATTAATATTTAATACTATATATACTACTCAGATTTATATGTAATATTATACATACTACACAGATTAATATTTAATACTATACATACTGCTCAGACTTATATGTGTTATTATACATATTACACAGATTAATATTTAATACTATACATACTGCTCAGATTTATATGTAATATTATACATATTACACAGATTAATATTTAATACTATATATACTACTCAGGTTTATATGTAATATACATACTACACAGATTAATATTTAATAATATATACTACTCAGGTTTATATGTAATATTATACATACTACACAGATTAATATTTAATACTATATATACTACTCAGATTTATATGTAATATTATACATACTACACAGATTAATATTTAATACTATATACTACTCAGATTTATATGTAATATTATACATATTACACAGATTAATATTTAATACTATATATACTACTCAGATTTATATGTAATATTATACATACTACACAGATTAATATTTAATACTATATATACTACTCAGACTTATATGTAATATTATACATATTACACAGATTAATATTTAATACTATATATACTACTCAGATTCATATGTAATATTTTACATACTCCACAGATTAATATTTAATACTATATACTACTCAGATTTATATGTAATATTATACATACTACACAGATTAATAGTTAATACTATACATACTACTCAGGTTTATATGTAATATTATACATACTACACAGATTTATATGTGATACTACACACACTACACAGATTTATATGTGATACTACACACACTACACAGATTTATATGTGATACTACACACACTACACAGATTTATATGTGATACTACACATACTACACAGATTTATATGTGATACTACACACACTACACAGATTTATATGTGATACTACACATACTACACAGATTTATATGTGATACTACACACACTACACAGATTTATATGTGATACTACACATACTACACAGATTTATATGTGATACTACACATACTACACAGATTTATATGTGATACTACACATACTACACAGATTTATATGTGATACTACACATACTACACAGATTTCAGCAAAGTGAACACTTACTGAAGTGAAGACCTCAGTGGTCTGCTGGATGGTGGCGATCTTGGTCCACTTCCACTTCTGAAAGAGCTGGACGCGGGTGGGGTTGTGCAGGGTGGCCGAGGGGTGGGTGCGAAAGAAGGTGGGGAAGCGCTGGCGGTTGGACAGAGCCGGAGAGCTGGAGCCGTACGACAGCTGCAGAACAAGCACAGCAACTCAGAGAGAGCCAAAAACACACAAGGTCACATTTCCATCAGCCTGAAAACGAGTAGTGAGCGCGCCGCAGGCTCCGCTCCACCGAGCCCGGCGAAACTCTGGGAGAGGAGATAAGGGATGCACGTGAAACGAGGAGGAGGAGAAAATGTAAACAGGGAAGAAATGAAGTGTGAGATTACCACGTTTCTAATTACAGCCAGGCTACGGAGACACTACGTGATCTCATTTGATCGTATCTCATCATTTCCAAGTTTCAGGGGTTTTTTTTGGCCTCCACTCCAGTGATGGGTTTAGTTGAGGTGTGGAAGCTCTAGAGCGAAGACTTTCAAGGCCAGTCGAGGGATATGTGGGTCAAAACTGGTGCTGATGATGGGGGAGATATAAAAATAGAGCTAAACATGAAAAATGGAGAGATGGATTTTCAGTGATGCTGCGCTTTACGGGCAGACGGGAAAGCGGCAGTCCTACAAAGCGCCGGCCCGAGCACCAGTTTCTGGCTTGGGGGCAGTTAAAGGTAAAAGTTTTTAATCATAGCTCGGGATGTTTGAAGTGAGCGTACGCCCAGCGGCTGAGGAGATACAGCGCCTGCGACCTAAAACGGGCACAAAGGAGTTTTGAAGTCTGATGCTTATGTGATAGCGGATGGGTGCAGGATGGCTCCATCACAGTCCCTCGCCAGCGGGACTAGATAAGGGAGATAATCGGCAGATAAGACTGACAGAGGCCTCTGGAGACGCTAATGCTTTTCTAGCCCATAAATCAGTGTCCTGCAAGTGTGTGCATAGGGGTATTAACTTATGCACGATACAAGCCCATCAAGCCCAAGGAGTCAAAAACTAAATTCAAAAACCTTTTATTTAATGAGATCATTGTGCGTCCATGTGTTTTTACATATAAACGCCTCAAAAAGAACCTGGAGCTCGATGCTTAGGTCTTAAATCCTGAAAAAACAACATTATATTGATTAATATTTGATGACAGTAGTAGATCATTTACTCACTTTCTCAGAAGGCACACACAGTTCTCTTCATTTGATTCATTTGCTTGGAATTACTAACTTCCACCAGAGGGGTCTCCAAATCCCCAAATCAAATTAGCTTGTTTAAATAAAAGTACTATTAGCTCTAACGGTCCACAACTTCTCAGTTTTAACAATAATCATTAAAATACATGGAAATATAATAATTATACATAACTTCATAAAATAATCCTTTACAGCAGACCTCTTATTGTAGATACTTTTGTTAGATACTTAATAATCCTCAGTATATACTGAATAATACATCGTAGTTACTGGACAATTTATAGTAATCACTGAAAAATTCATAGTAGATACCAAAACAATGTATGAGACAGACCAATGCAGACATTCAGAGTACAGACAGACTGATCTCAGACAGACTGCACACGACATGAGTTCATAGTAAAAGCCACTTGCCCACCAGACGAGGATTATTCAGTATCTACAATGAATTATTCAGTAAAAACTATACATTAGTTACTACGATTAATTATTTAGTATCTACTATAAAACTATTCAATATCTACTACTAATTATTCAGTGTCTACTATAAACTATTCAATATCTACTATTAATTATTCAGTAAATACTATACATTATTTAGTTACCACTATTAATTATTCAGTATCTACAATAAACTATTCAATATCTACTACTAATTATTCAGTGTCTACTATAAACTATTCAATATCTACTACTAATTATTCAGTAAAGATTATACATTATTTAGTAACTACTATTAATTATTCTGTATCTCATATAAACTATTAAGTAAATATTATGAATTATTCAGTATCTACTATCATTTATTCAGTAAATACTTTACATTATTTAGTAACTACTATTAATTATTCATTATCTACAATAACTATTCAATATCAACTACTGATTATTCAGTATCTACTATCAATTATTCAGTATCTACTATCAATTATTCTATACATTATTCTCCATCTACTACAAATTATTCTGTATCTCATATGAATTATTCAGTAAATATTATGAATTATTCAGTATCTATGATAAATCTTTCTTATAATTCATGGTAGATACTGAATAATTCAGTAATTTAGTTCTCATGTTCCCAGCGTTTACCAAGTTCACAGTTTATCGTTGCTGGATATTTCAAGGACACCTACCTGTTCTCTGACCCCCTGACCCTCTTCCCCAGATATTGATAGTGAAACCATGGTAACCATAACAAGGTAAAGACAGTTCTGTAGAGTCTTCGGGAGCCACAGCAGTAAGACAGCTCAGTTGTTGAGGAAGAGCACAGATGCTGCTTTAATTAATTTCATTGGATTTAATTAAAGTAATAATTATTTAATTAGGCTGACCTAATACAGTCAGCTGTGGTAAACGGGATATATTTACCGAGTGTGTAAGTATATATCTCAGACAAATCAGAACGTTTGCTGCTCAACCCCAAGAGCTCTGAGAACCTTTTTCCTATTTTTAATAACCACATAACTGAACTGTACAGTATAATACATTTACCACCTTAAAGGGGAATTCCACTGATTTTTCTAAATTTCTCTATGATTCAGTGGTTGAGATATAATTAATTCTGGGTGGTTTGATGTGAAATTTTTATTTATTATCCAAAATGTGTCTACTTACCATATAGGAGCACTTTGTAGTTCTACAGTTACAGACTGTAGTTCATCTGATTCTCTGTATACTTTATTACTCTGTTCTTTAACGATCAGGACCCCCACAGGACCACCATAGAGCAGCTAATATTAGAGAGGCAGATCATTCTCAGATCTATCTACACTGACATGGTGGTGTGATAGTGTGTGCTGTGCTGGTGTGAGTGGATCAGACACAGCAGTGCTGCTGGAGTGTTTAAACACCTCAGTGTCACTGCTGGACTGACACAAACTGTGCAGCAGCAGATGAGCTACTGTCTCTGACTTTACATCTACAAAGTGGACCAGCGAGTAGTAGGAGTGTCTAATAGAGTGGACAGTGAGTGGACACAGTGTTTAAACACTCCAGCATCATTGCTGTGTCTGATCCACTCACACCAGCACAACACACACTAACACACCACCACATCAGTGTCACTGCAGTGCTGAGAATGATCCACCTCTCTAATAGTAACTGCTCTGTGGTGGTCCTGTGGGGGTCCTGGTCATTAAAGAACAGAGTAGCAAAGTATACAGAGAATCAGATGAACAGTCTGTGACTATAAAGTGCTCCTCTTATTGAGACTGATCAGTGTACGTAATGTTGATTATGGTCAAATCTCAGGAAAAGGTTGTCTTTGGGAACTACTTTGCCTTAGAACACCCTTCTTGTATACATCCACCATAAATGGATTCAACAAATTGATTAAGAATCAATTCTAGAACAAAAACATCACAGAACTGTCATAACACAATGAGCTAGACGTCAGGCAGGTGATTCACACCGACTTTATGTGATGACTTTCTGTGAGGAAGCCTTTACAGGTGGACGTCTGGCTCCATTCACCACCGCTGTGAGGAGTTCTGACTTTGTTTACACCTTAACCTTTTAATTATGTAAACATTTTTAAACACTGGTGGAGAATTTGGGGATTTTCAAACTAAAACATGCTTATTTAACTACATAACTACATCACTATAGTTTCATCGCATGCACTGAATAATTTATAGTTACTGTTACAGAATCTTTTAAAGTTATCTTATTGTAGATACTGAATAATTTATAGTACTTACTCAATACTTAGTAACCGTTATAGAATCCTTTAAAGTAGATATCTTATTGTAGATACTGAATAATTTATAGTACTTACTCAATACTTAGTAACCGTTATAGAATCCTTTAAAGTAGATATCTTATTGTAGATACTGAATAATTTATAGTACTTACTCAATACTTAGTAACCATTATAGAATCCTTTAAAGTAGATATCTTATTGTAGATACTGAATAATTTATAGTACTTACTCAATATTTTGTAACTGTTATAGAATCCTTTAAAGTAGATATCTTATTGTAGATACTGAATAATTTATAGTACTTACTCAATATTTTGTAACTGTTATAGAATCCTTTAAAGTAGATATCTTATTGTATATACTGAATAATTTATAGTACTTACTCAATACCTAGTAACTGTTATAGAATCCTTTAAAGTAGATATCTTATTGTAGATACTGAATAGTTTATAGTTACTGTTACAGAATCTTTTAAAGTTATCTTATTGTAGATACTGAATAATTTATAGTACTTACTCAATACTTAGTAACCATTATAGAATCCTTTAAAGTAGATATCTTATTGTAGATACTGAATAATTTATAGTACTTACTCAATACTTAGTAACCATTATAGAATCCTTTAAAGTAGATATCTTATTGTAGATACTGAATAATTTATAGTTACTGTTACAGACTCTTTTAAAGTTATCTTATTGTAGATACTAAATAATTTATAGTACTTACTCAATACTTAGTAACCGTTATAGAATCCTTTAAAGTAGATATCTTATTGTAGATACTGAATAATTTATAGTACTTATTCAATATTTTGTAACTGTTATAGAATCCTTTAAAGTAGATATCTTATTGTAGATACTGAATAATTTATAGTACTTACTCAATATTTTGTAACTGTTATAGAATCCTTTAAAGTAGATATCTTATTGTATATACTGAATAATTTATAGTACTTACTCAATACTTAGTAACTGTTATAGAATCCTTTAAAGTAGATATCTTTTTGTAGATACTGAATAATTTATAGTACTTACTCAATACTTAGTAACCATTATAGAATCCTTTAAAGTAGATATCTTATTGTAGATACTAAATAATTTATAGTACTTACTCAATGCTTAGTAACTGTTATAGAATCCTTTAAAGTAGATATCTTATTGTAGATACTGAATAATTTATAGTACTTACTCAATGCTTAGTAACTGTTATAGAATCCTTTAAAGTAGATATCTTATTGTAAATACTGAATAATTTATAGTACTTACTTAATGCTTAGTAACTGTTATAGAATCATTTAAAGTAGATATCTTATTGTAGATACTGAATCATTTATAGTACTTACTCAATACTTAGTAACTGTTATAGAATCCTTTAAAGTAGATATCTTATTGTAGATACTGAATCATTTATAGTACTTACTCAATACTTAGTAACTGTTATAGAATACTTAAAAGTAGATATCTTATTGTAAATACTAAATAATTCAAAGCAGATACTGAATAATTTATAGTTACTATTACAGAATCTTTTAAAGTAGACATCTTATTGTAGATACTGAATAAATTACAGTAAATACTGAATGATTCATAGTAGTTACTGAGTAATTCATAGTAGATATTGAATAATTTGAAGCAGATACTGAATAATTTATAGTAAATACTTTATGATTAATTGTAGACACTGAATAACTAAAAATAATTACTTAATACTTTTTAGTGGATATTGAATAATTCATAGTATGTGCTGAATAGTTTATAATAGTTCCTGAACAATTTATAGTAAATACTGAATCATTCATAGTAGTGGCTGAATACTTTACAGTCACCAATACATACACATTATGGAATAATTTATAGTGGATACTGAAAAACTTGTTGTAGTTAATAAATAATTCATAGCAGTTACTAAAAAAATAGTAGGTAGTTCATTTTAAAATAGCTACTAAATAATTCTTATTGTATGTTGAATAATTCATAGTAAATACTGAACAATTTATGCTAGTAACTTAACTGTTATATACTGAATCAGTAGTAACTAAATTAGTAGATACAGAATATTAAATATAGTAAATACTGAATAATTCATAATGAATACTTTAGATATTTTATTTACAGAATAATTATTAGTACATATTAAATAATTTTATAGTAGAAACATGTTAAAACCTGAAACCTCCAGTAAATACTCCCACCATAACAACACACCCCCCGACTGCAGTAAGAGTATATATCTGGCAACCACAAAACCGTGTCTGATCACCGTATAGAAGAGGAACAACACTAATCTCTGCCAGACTGTGGCCCTCCATCTCAGCGCTCCTGCTCTAGAGCGAGAGCACCGACCCAGACGTGAACTCTGAGGACAGATAAACACTGAAACACGCACCACTATGAGGTTCCACATGCGCGCCGCCTCAGCCACCAGCGTGGAGACGGAGCTGCAGCCCGGCATCAGCACGATCTTTATGGGCTCAGTGTAGAGCAGGTCATACAGCAGCTTAGTGGCCTCCCCGGGGTCACACTGGAACAGAGAGAGAGAGAGGGAGAGAGAGAGAGAGAGGGATATGAGTGGGTGCGGGTGGGAATACAAATGCATTAATTTATCAAGTCTTACTGGGATGTTGGGTTTGATGCGCACTGTGAGACTCACGCTCAACACAAAAACACTGCAAACAAATGAAATAGCTCACACACTCTCGTGTTCGAGGAGCACTCCGCTGTGAGACTGACTTCATTTAATACAGCATCACACCAGGAATCAATACAGAGAGAGGGAGAGAGAGAGAGAGAGAGAGAGAGAGAGAGAGAGAGAGAGAGAGAGAGAGAGAAGAATGAAGGGATGAGAGAGAAAGGAATAGGGAGAGAGGGAGTGGGACAGAAAGGGAGAGACAAGACAGACAGATGTAGAGCGAAAGGGGAGAGGCACAAGAGATAAGGAGAAAGAAAGAGAGAGAAAGAAAGAGAAAAAGGAGACCGTATGAAAGAGTGGTGGGGGAAAGAGTGAGAGAGGAGATAGAAGGCGATAGAGATTAAGGGAAATAGTAAGAGAGACAGAGATGGAGAGAGAGGGGGAGAGATAAACGGGGAGAAAAAGATAGTGAGAGTGAGAGATGTGAGGGGAGAAAGAGATGAGGGAAGAGAAAGAAGGAGAAAGAGATGAGGGAAGAGAAAGAAAGAAAGAGAGAGAGATGAGGGTAGAGAGAGTGAGAATGAAAAAGATAGAAAAAGAGAGGAGAGAGATGCGAGAAGAGAAAGGGAGGGAGAGAGAGATGAGGGAGGGAGGGAGAGAGAGAGAAAGAGAGAGAAGTAGAGAGATGAGGGTAGAGAGATGTGAGAAGAGAAAGGGAGGGAGGGAGAGGAGGAGAGAGAGATGAGGGAGGGAGGGAGAGAGAGAAAGAGAGTGAGAATGAAAGAGAGAAGGAGAGAGTGAGAATGAAAGAGAGAGAAGGAGAGAGAGAAGGAGAGAGAGAAGGAGAGAGATGAGGGAAGAGCGAGTGAGAATGAGAGAGAAGGAGAGAAGGAGAGAGAGATGAAGGAAGGAGAGACAGAGAGAGAGAAAGAGAGAAGGAGAGAGAGGAAGAGAGAGTGAGAATGAAAGAGAGAGAAGGAGAGAGAAGGAGAGAGATGAGGGAAGAGCGGGTGAGAATGAGAGAGAAGGAGAGAAGGAGAGAGAGATGAAGGAAGGAGAGACAGAGAGAGAGAAAGAGAGAAGGAGAGAGAGGAAGAGAGAGTGAGAATGAAAGAAAGAGAAGGAGAGAGAGAAGGAGAGAGAGATGAGCGAGGGAGAGAGAAAGAGAGAGAAGGAGAGAGATGAGGGAAGAGAGAGTGAGAATGAAAGAAAGAGAAGGAGAGAGAGAAGGAGAGAGAGATGAGCGAGGGAGAGAGAAGGAGAGAGAAGGAGAGAGATGAGGGAAGAGCGAGTGAGAATGAGAGAGAAGGAGAGAAGGAGAGAGAGATGAAGGAAGGAGAGACAGAGAGAGAGAAAGAGAGAAGGAGAGAGAGGAAGAGAGAGTGAGAATGAAAGAAAGAGAAGGAGAGAGAAGGAGAGAGAGATGAGCGAGGGAGAGAGAAAGAGAGAGAAGGAGAGAGATGAGGGAAGAGAGAGTGAGAATGAAAGAGAGAGAAGGAGAGAGATGAGGGAAGAGAGAGTGAGAATGAAAAAGAGGAGAGAGAGAAGGACAGAGAGAAGGAGAGAGAAGGAGAGAGAGAAGGAGAGAGAGAAGGAGAGAGCAGGGATGAAAGACGGGGGACAGACAGTGAGAGTGTGTTGGATGTATTAAGGACAGCTGAGTGAGAGAGCTGCTCTAGAACTAAATGCTTGTTTGTACAGGACGCGTCGGCTACCACTGGTCTCTGATCAGCTCCTGACCATCGTCTGTTTCTCCGCTCCATTCATCTTAAACCGGCCCTCAATGAAAGATCAATACCTCATTTAAATGATAATAGCGGACTAAAGCCATCATTGATCATTTTGTTTGGAGAGAGATGAGCCGTGGCCAGTGGCCTTGAGCTGTGCTCACAGTGGACGGAGCTGGCTTTAATTCAGGCTCTCCGGTGTGGGAGGGTAAAGAGAGGCTTTAATTCAGGAACAAAGAAAGAAAGACTGAAAAAGAAAAACAGAAAATGAATATATCTTAATTCTGTAGACTCGGAGCTGATTCTGTTTGATTGGTCCAATCACACAAATTAAATCAGTCAAATGCCCTCCAGCACCACGCACCTCTACTTAACCATGTCTAATCTGACAGCCTCGTCTCTCCCTCCCTCCATCTCTCTCTCCCTCCCTCCATCCATCTCTCTCTCTCTCCCTCCATCCATCTCTCTCTCTCCATCCATCTCTCTCTCTCTCTCCCTTCCTCCATCTCTCTTTCTCTCTCTCTCTCTCTCTCCATCTCTCTCTCCCTCTCTCTCTCACTCTCTCTCTCTCTCTCTCTCTCCCTCCCTCCATCTCTCTCTCCCTCCCTCCATCCATCTCTCTCTCTCTCTTCCTCCCTCTCCATCTCTCTCTCCCTCCCTCTCTCTCTCTCTCTCTCCTCTCTCTCACTCTCTCTCTCCTCTCTCCCTCCCTCTCTCTCTCACTCTCTCCCTCCCTCCCTCTCTCTCTCACTCTCTCCCTCCCTCCCTCTTTCTCTCTCACTGTCCCCCCTCCCTTCCTCTCTCTCTCTCTCACTCTCTCTCATTCCCTCCCTCTCTCTCTCCCTTGCTCTCTCTGTCTCTTTCTCTCTCTCTCTCTCTCTCTCTCTCTCTCATTCTCTCCCTCCCTTCCTCTCTCCCACCCTCCCTCTTTCTCTCTCACTCTCTCTCTCACTGTCTCCCTCCCTTCCTCTCTCTCTCTCACTCTCCCTCCTTCTCTCCCTTCCTCTGTCTCCCTCCCACACTCTCTCTCTCCCTCCTTCCCTACCTCTTTCTCCCTCCCTCGCTCTCTCTCTCTCCGCTTCTCCTTCCCTCTCTCTCTCCCTTGCTCTCTCTGTCTGTCTCTCTCTCCCTCTCTCCCTACCTCTCTCTCTCCCTCCCTCGCTTTATGTCTCTCTCTAGCCCTCTCTCCCTCTCTCCCTCTCTCCCTCTCTCTCTCTCTCTCTCTCTCTGCTTTTAATTTCCACTAAATGCACAGATAAATCAGCAAATCATTGGAGTCACAACAAAGGGTCTGCTTTTAGCGAGGGGGGCTGCTCTCTTTGTGTGGATTAAAATGATTTGCGGTGGAAGGCGTGAGAGTAATGTGACATTGCACTCAATTAAGGCAAATTGGACAAACGCCTATCACTGCGTCTGGTGGGCCGCTTCACCCGCGCGACCTTTTTAACCTACAGATAACACACAGGAACCATCCTGTCAGCTTCTAACCCTGCAGGCCACGCTCACACTTAGAGATCCTGCAACCCATACCTGATACACAAATACAGGCTCACAGAGTACCGATACTGATACCAACTGTATCTAACCAGACTCACCAGAAAGTAATGATATTTATACATTTACAATATTAACACTACGTCCCTGTATCTACACATACTCCCCATCATATCAGCTCCACGTCCCATACAGGAGCACTCTGTAGTTCTACCCTTGCAGACTGTAGTTCATCTGATTCTCTGTATACCCTTTTACCCTGACAAGGACCACCACAGAGCCAATATCATTTGGGCGGTGGGTCATTCTCAGCACTGCAGTGACACTGACACTGACATGCTGTGCTGGTGTGAGTGGATCAGACATATCAGTGCTGCTGGTGCTTTCAAACACTGTATCCACTCACTGTCCACTCTAATAGATACTCTTACTTTCTAGGGTAACAAAGTATACAGAGAAACAGATGAACAACAGTCCGTAGAACTACAGAGATGCAGAATGTGTGTAGATACGAGGAGGTGTGTTTATGTTATGTCTGATGTACTAGTATTTTTTATTGGTCCATTCATCCAGAAACTTTCACCGGACATAAAGAGCAGGTGTCATGTTTGAATGATATAGAAAAATAAAAAAAAAACCATCAAAAATGGAAATAAAGGTCCCACTTACACTGTATCTATGTAATTACACCAGTATAGCATATAGACCAGCATATAACTGTTGTAATCTGATTATTATTATCTATATAAATGTTATTCTTCATAAATTTATCACTGTTACACATTTGTAACTACATAAGCTGTTCTCCTGTTCTCCTTATAATGCATGTAAACAAATATATATATATATATATATATATATATATATATATATATATATATATATAAATTGTAGCTATACAGCAGTAGCTACTACATTGTAACTACTGCTATATATATATATAATTATTATATACTGTTTGTCTTTAGACAGACACAATATGAGACAGATAATCTGAGACAAAAATCTGAACCTCTGCTCCACCTAATGCTCCTAATGCTGTTTGCAGGACTCTACCATGCTTGAATCCAAACAACCAATCAGAGTCAGGAGGAGTGTCTGATGGCACAAGCCATGGGCAGCATCTCTCTCAGGCACCATAGCTGGCCATACATGTTCTCATTCTCTCAAGCATAGCGAAGGAGATCCACCCCCCAGTGCAAGAGACACAGATGAGAAACAGGCAGTATGTAGATTAACCTGTGGTGTGTATATGTGACACCCAGCAGCTTCTCTGGCAGAGAAAGTGGAGCTGAATGTTGCTCATATAAAACTTTTGTCTCATATATGGGTGTCATTCACTCGAGCTACATCTCCTAGTGCAGACTCGGCTGGAGTCTAGTTAGTATCACTTCCATTCACGCTGACAGTAACAGCAAGCTCCGGTGTTTTTTTCTGTCCACAAGACCCCACAGCTGAGTGACACAGCTGACCGCCGGTGGGGCATCGCAGGCAAGCCCAGAGGACACACTGGCTCAGCTAGCAGGCTGCTATGCTAGAGGCTAAAACACGGCTAAAGGCTATCATTACAGTCTGGTAGTTTCTCCTGCTTTCCCAGTAACTATCTGGACTAATATTGACTCTGACTGTAAGAGCTACACACTTCCCACCAGTTCTGCACAGTACAGCACAATAAGCACATATAGCACTTCTGTAGGAGCCAGCAGGGTAGCAGGCTGCTATGCTAGAGGCTAAATCACAGCTAAAGGCTATCATTACATTAAGATTCCGGTAGTTTCTCCTGCTTTCCCAGTAACTTTCTTAAATAATATTGACTCCAACTGTAAGAGCTACACACCTCCCACCAGTTCTGCACAGTACAGCACAATAAGCACATATAGCACTTCTGTAGAAGCCAAAATGTTTACATGTGTCTGTGTGTCTCCTGCCAGAGTTTTGCTTGAGTAAACGTCATCTAGTGGCTAGACAGAAGGCGGGGGGGGGCAATGGCAGACAAAGACAGGCGCGGCTGGAGGGCATGGTCAGAGCAGGAAGAGACAGTTATTCGTTTTGAGTTTCTGAACTTTGTATTACTTTATATTTTAAAATGAATAGTGCTTCAGTTTATGGACCACATCTTTCCGTGGACCCTGTATTACTATGAATGTGGAGAGTTAGACATTTTTGTTCAGCCACTATAGTGGTTAACAATAGGATAGGAAGATAGCTAACACTCACTACAACCTCATTACACTACGACAACAACTTATTTACAAGTATCACTTCTACTGCATGGCCGCGCCTGCCATACATGCATGGACATGCAAGCCAGCAGCAGGACACTGCAGTAATAATGTTATAGTGTGTGCAACAGCACTTAGCCAAGCAGCGGATCAAGCAATCTCCTTAACCTGCCTACTATGAATAGTAAAGATAAATCTAAATAATTTTTTTGGGAATGATATGCTGTCATACTTCTGCACAGTCAGGCACCGTCCACACACATCAAGATATTTAAAAAAATAATAATTCATTAAAAACACTGTAAGCTTTAAGCATTTACCTGCTTCACCTACATTCTTTAGCAGCAATTGTTATAAAAGCTTCAAAACTCATTCATTCATTCATTCATTCATTCATTCATGATCTAAACTGCTTATCCTCCTGGGTTGCAGAGGAGTGCTGGAGACTGCTTGTTTTGTATGTGTGTGAATGGAGACAGTATGTATATGTTGTATGTTAACCTAGTAAACTAGTTATGCAGTCAGAAGTCTATCTCCAGAAAACTGTATCTGATCTGTTCTACAGTCAGTGTTTACATGCACTCAATAGTCCAGCTTCTGCAGTTATCTGATTTCACAAGTGGCCACGTAAAGAGCATCCCAGCAAACACACATACACTGTAAAAATGTTCTGACAATCTATTCATTTGGGTGGCCACAATGTTAAAATGTAGTGCCGATGTTGTGACTATGTTTTAATAATGTTGTCAGTATGTTGTCACAACCTTTAGGAATCCTAGAAGTTTCATTATTTCTGCATGGAACTCCATGGAATTCTGAACGTTGCCGAAAGTTTGTCATAATACTATATGATGATGTTAGTAACAGTAAGCTTTGGACAGCTTTGTTAAGACAAAGCAATGTTGTAAGAAAGTAGACAATGTTGTGACAGTGTTGTGTGTTTGCTGGGATACTCCAGTTTCTGAGAGACAGACTACACCTTACTCTGATTTCTTTCAGATTTTTCAGTCTGAGCATGTCCAAACACAGACCACAGTATTGGAAATAAGCAGGCAGTGTTTAACACAGCAACCACAAGACAACAACAACAACTATAAACTATAAGCCTGACAAAATTAATAAATATTAAATAAGTGTATTTTCACCAGTAAGAGCACCGGATATGGTTAGAACAGATGTAAATAATCATACATACAATACAAAGTAACATGAATATCTTATTGTGAGAGAAGTAGATCATATCTTGAGCTCCAGTTTGAAGAACAAAGTTTGGTTCCAGATTTCTCCTGGACGCCCCAGACATTGTATGAATGTATTCAGTTCCTTCAGCAGTAATCTTGATTTAGCTTAATGAAGTACTGAGCAGTCAAAGCAGGTATTAGATGAGAACTGTAAACAATACTGGGTTGTTTCCACAAGGAGAAGTTTTTAAAGGGTTAAATAAACACACTGATGTATGTAAAAGCACTACTTACTCTATTAATACTGTTTAATATTTAAATAATAAAGTGTTTTGCTGAGTAAATCAAAGTTTCCTGCCTGAAAAAAAAATCTTCTTAAATATAATAATGTCACCAAGTACCTAAACGTTTGCACAAAACTGTATGCTCACACTTTCTGCTAAAGTGAGCTACAGTATTAATTTTGAGTTCTATTTTATGCTTATGTTTTATTATGTGTGATTATTGGCTGCCAGACCCATGTAGACCTGGAGTTTCCACAATGACTGAATTGTACATAATTGTGATGAACTGATTACTAATAAAACTTGTAAACTCACTAATTGTGATATTTCATACACATACAAACATTTCAAGATTGAAAATAAAACTGATTTCCATTCCTTTTTAAAAATGTCCACATAATGAAATGGTTTGTTGAATCATTCGTCCTAGAGAAACCTATGAAGTCAGAACTGTTAACAGTGGTGGTGAATGGAACCAGACATTCACCTTGAAAAGCTCCCTCACAGAAAGTTATTACAGGAAACGCTTAATAATTTTACTATAATGTTTTTAATTAAATGGCTGTACTGGTGATGCAGACATGGTGACTCCTGGTTCCTACCATCATCACTGAGAAGAAATCTAAGTGTACATTTCTCTATAGTGAACCATTTAACATTTTAACTCTGAATAACCATCCCAATGACTGAACTACAGAGAAATTTCAGAAAATTGGTGGACTCGCCCTTCAATAACACACTTAAGACATCACCCTTCTTTTCTTATCACTCTTGTCTGTCTACGTGTCTGTGCTGTCTGTGTTGTCTCCTCTGTGTGTGGTGAAGATCCTCTAGACTCCCTGGAGGTGGTCAGCTTTCTGGAAGGTCTTGGCAGTGTGTGTGTCTCTCTCTCTCTCTCTCTCTCTCTCTCTCTCTCTCTCTCTCTCTCTCTCTCCTTTTCTCTGTCTCTCTTCTTCCCTCTCTCTACCCCCTCTCTCTCTCTCACTCTCTCTCACTCCCTCTGTCTCTCTCTCTCCTTCTCTCGCTCTCCTTCCCTCTCTCTCTCTCTCTCTCTCTCCCCCTCTCTCTCGCTCTCCTTCTTTCTCTCCCTCTCCTTCTCTCTCTCCCCCCCTCTCTCCCTCTCTCTCTCTCTGGTCCTGGGGGAAGTGGAGCGTGAGGCCTGCGCTCTCTGTAATACAGCTGGGTCCCGCCGTAACAAATCAACCAAACACACTGACAAAAAAAAAATATTCCCTGTCAAACGGGGAATTTCAGCTCCACTTCTTATTTATTTATTTCTCCGTTTTCAGCGGTTTAGCATCTCATTCAGCACAAGCAACAAGACGCAGCTCATATGTGTAAGCTGGGGAACAAACAACATTTTATCTTCAGGGGCCAAAGTACAATGTGGCCCTTTATAATAGCTTTATATGCAGCCCTATATAATAGCTTGAATATACTGAATATACACATATATATATATATATATATATATATATATATATATATATATATATATATATATATATATATATAATACAGTGATTATACAGTACTGAAGCTTCTTGCTCAGCAAAACACTTCAAACTGTATTAATAGAGTAAGTAGTGCTTTTACATACATCAGTGTGTTTATTTAACCCTTTTCAAGCTTCTCCTTCTATAAACAACCCAGTATTATTTACAGTTCTCATCTAATACCTGCTTTGACTGCTCAGTACTTCATTAAGCTAAATCAAGATTACTGCTAAAGGAACTGAACACATTCATACAATGTCTGGGGCGTCCAGGAGAAATCTGGAACTACACTTTGTTCTTCAAACTGGATCAAGATCTGATCTACTTCTCTCACAATAAGATATTCATGTTACTTTGTATTGTATGTATGATTATTTACATCTGTTCTAATTAGATCTGCTGTTCTTACTGGTGAACATACACTTATTGATAAAATAAAGAGTTAAGCTGCCCAAGTTATCATCATGTTCCTCCTTTTGTTTGAAGACTGGTTTTACCTCTTACACTAATAACACCTTGATGACCTCCAAAACATCTCTGGATGATGTACTGTGGACTGGCGAGTTGAAACCAGTCTCAGGCACAAACTGGACAAGTTCTGCCCACATGCTTTGTGTGAAACTGGTGCACAAGCCTGTCTGCACAGTTTACAGGCCACAAGCACAGAAAAACACTTCAGCTAATAAAACGAAGGCTGGCATCTCTGACTAAACATCTGACCAAGAATGATGAGCTACTACAACAACAACTAAACAAAGGAACAATAGGAGCTATACAAAATCCAAACAACAACAGCAAGGTGCTGGGACTTTAGGTGCTTGGACTCCTAAATATACTTTCTTTTAACCTCAGGGGGAAACGGCTTTAAGTCAGAATCTATGCTCCTGTGTAAACTGGTCTCATGCTATGCTTCTTCTCCTGTCTGTCTACTTACTCATGTCATTGTTTCATGTGCTTCTGTTTGTTTTGGTTGTTTGCTTCCTTCTTGTTTCCACCCTCTTGTCACACCCCTGTCCCAGGTTGCTCCCTGTCTTTGTCTAGCGTTGTTGTTGTGATGCAACTTTGTTGCTCTGTTGTTGTCAAACTAGATAATCTGTTTGTGTGTCTGTTTTCTTACTCTATGGACTGTGTGTGTATAATCAGTATGTGTGTGTGTATTCGCCCGCTCCCGCTGTACAACAGGTTGTGTTGTTTTTCCTGATGTTAAAAGATTTAAACTGTCTCTTGACTCGAGCCGCAGTGCTGGTGTTGACAGACTCTTCTAATATTCCTCTGTTTTTATTCCTGCAAGAATTAAAAAGAGAGCTTTTGCATGCTGATGATTTTTCTGCACCACTAATGTACAACATAATGAACCTAATGAGTCAAATAAGAGGCCTAGAATCCTAAGCAGTAGGAAACACGGTAGCTTCCAGAAAGCCCCCAATCTCACACACTGACCATCGTGCTTTGACCAGTGTGGACGCTTACCTACTCTGGGGTCAGACAAGTTAAACAAGTCAAAGCCAGAGTCTCTGAACACACTGCGGATGACGTGCTCAGTAAGGTAGGGTGACATTAGCAAATAACCAGAGCTGAAACCCACTACCGACTTGGCAGCATGGGCAGGCTGAGCGACTCCCTGATCTGATGCTGGACTTCAGTGGCATGGTAATAAGTGTGGGGCCTTTTTATCCAAAGCTCTTGTCACCCGGCAGTACGGCAGGGTTGAATAGTTAAGGCCAGACCTGAATGAGCATTTGCTGCTAGCTTTGCTTCCTAATGACTCTGTTTTATCCCATGTATTCTAACATAGCTGTCCATGGTGCTGAATTCTAATACATATTGAACGCTTGCAATATAGAGCACTGTAGGTTACTACAGTATTGAACTTGGCAGCGTGACATTGGAGAAAAACTCGACTTTGGCAGGGGAACTCTGGAGAGAGGTCGAGGTAAGGGTCTGAATTATAATTCTGGGCAAATACCTGCTTTTACACTTGGGAAACTGATCCATTGAATTTACTAGACTTAAAGGTGCAGTGTCAAATTCAGCAAATATCTCTTCATGGCCCACTAGCTGTCCATTCTGTGCGCTCACAGTCCGTGCTGTGGTACACAGCCTTGGCTCTGTAAATGAGAAATAGCCACACAGCCAATCAGTAACAGGGTTGAAGAGCTGTTGGTAGAGAAAGACCCAAAGAGGAGGAGATGTGAAGAGCAAAGACTGAGAAAGAAGTTCCTGGAACAAGCTAGGGCGACGAGCTGTGTTAACATCAGTGAGGAGCTCAACGGTGGAGAGACCTCCTAGAGTTGAGAAGGATGAAGTTGGCTTCCACCTTACATGGTGCTGCTACACACTACTAACACAACTCCATGTCAGTGTTACTGCAGTGCTGAGAATGACCCGCCTCCGTAATAGTACCTGCTCTGTGGTGGCCCTGTGGAGGTCCTGACCATTGAGGAAGAGGGTAAAAGGAAGTAAACAATCAGATGGACTACAGTCTGTAACTGCAGAACTACAACGTGCTCCTATATGGTAAGTGGAGCTGATACAAAAAGACAATGTGTGTAGATACAAGGAGGTGGTTTTAATATTATGTTTAAAACTCCTTATCATATCAATAAACCAGTAAGAACAGCAGATCTGATTAGAACAGATAAAAATAATCATACATACAACACAAAGTAACATGAATATGTTATTGTGAGAGAAGTAGATCAGATCTTGAGCTCCAGTTTGAAGAACAAAGTCTAGTTCCAGATTTCTCCTGGACACCCCAGACATTGTATGAATGTGTTCAGTTCCTGAGCAGTCAAAGCAGGTATTTGATGAGAACTGTAAATAAAACTGGGTTGTTTATAGAAGGAGAAGTTTGGAAAGGGTTAAATACACAGACTGACGTATGGAAAAGCACTACCTACTCTATTAATACTGTTCATAATAAAGTGTTCTTCTGAGCAAGTAAGGAAAAACAGTTTTCAAATAGAATAATGTCCCAAAGTGACTAACATATGTGAAGATTATTAAAAAATCTCAGAGTGTATTAAAGATTTGATGTAGTTTGTCTTTTTACCATCCAGATAATATGTTCCCATTGGCTGTTCTTTTAGCGAACGCTATGTTTTATAGGAATAGTGATATACATCAGAGGGTGCACAGCAGTAAAGGCACACAGCTTAGCTAGTTCCAGTCACTGGTTCTTCTCTCTCTGCCTTTTTTCAGTCTGGTTGAAATATCGTCGCTCTGATCAAGCGAATGTTTCTCATGTCAGTACAGAGAGTATCTCATATTAGCACTTGAAAAGAGTTGGCTGCTGTGTTCTTACATCGGGAGCGTTTAGCTTCTTCTGCTTCTCGAGCTGGTCCTTTATCCTTATGCATTGCTGGTCGGGTTGGAGCAGAAATGTAAAGTGTCTGGTGGTCTCCGAGGACTGGATCTCAGAGGTGCCGTTTGACTTTGTACATATGTAATAAAACTGGATAAGAACATTGTATACGTTCATGAGCTCCTTCTGGTGTGGGTTCGTGTCGGTTTTCTCTTTTATTTAACGAGGCCCGTAAAAAAAACAAAAAAACACATTGGAGGTCTACCAGCGCCCTCTTGTGGACAATCTTTAGCCTTCTATGTGGGAGTGCATACACCTTAAACTTTTCTTGCTGGTCCTCAATGCTCATTAAAATGTTTCAGTGTTGTCATACAACACAAAGTGCAGTTTTATAGTTTTCCAGTATTTTACACGCTTTCTCTTTGTGGGTAATTAACTGGGTCGCACCCACAAAGCACTTTATAGGCTTCAAAAACGGCTTGATATTTCGCTCAGTAAATAAAAAGACATGCTGTCAAGACTTAAAGCTGTGTAACTTTTTAATTGGAGACCAAAAGAAGAAAAAACAGCTGATATTTCCATATAAACTGGTTACAGTAGAGAAGTTTGCACCATGCATTCTTATCGTCCAATAAATGGAAGTTTCAAAGGTATATATATTTTATAATGTCAGAAGAAAAAAGTGCAGGTAGATTTTTCTGGTTAATCAAGCTACAAACAATGTAAGAGCACCTTTAAAAGATACAACAATGGGTTTAAGGTCTAACCGTGTACCTTTCATAATGTTTTAAAACAGAATAACACAACACAGGGTGTGCAGAGTATACATATATACATATACTTGCAAGGAATTATGGTGCAACTACGTTCTCTAACTAAAGAACGTGCTTTAAAGGTACTAAAGGTACTGATATGGTGGTGGTGTGTTAGTGTGTGTTGTGCTGGTGTGAGTGGATCAGACACAGCAGTGCTACTGCTGGGCTGAGAATAGTCCAGCAACCAGACAACATACAGTGTCCTGTGGGCGGCGTCCTGTGTCCACTGATGAAGGAGAGAGAGAACTGTGCAGCAGCAGATGAGCTACTGTCTCTGACTTTACATCTACACAATGGACCAACAAGGTAGTCTAATAGAGTGAACAGGGAGTAGAGCACTGCTGTGTTTGATCCACTCACACCAGCACAACACACACTAGGCAGTTTTAATGTTATGGCTGATTGGTGTATGTGTCTATGGGGATCTGCAGCAGCGTCTGTGAGCTCAGCAATGCTTTCTACAGCACTGCGCTGAGTTATTTCAGACGGGTCACTCATCTAAACAGCAAGCGCTGCACCGGCACCGACCCGCTCGCTTCTCCCATCGATTCCCGCGTCCCCCTGTTTTCCACAGCAATCGCAAAAGGACACGATCTCTCTCTCTCTCTCTCTCTCTCTCCCTCTCTCTCTTTCTTTCCCTTTGTGGTGGGAATCTGCAGAGTTGTGTGTGTTTTGTTTGAACTGCAGTTGTCTAGGCAACGGTTGCCGTGCCAACCACCGCCCCCAGTCTCCCCTCCTGCTTCATGGCTTTGAAGTGGGGTTCCAATGCGGAGCCGTTTCGACCAATCGCGGCGGAGCTCTTAGCGATACCGACCAGTCACAGAGGTTTAACCGTTTGCAGCCCGCGCGTGAGTGCTGGCATCTCCAGTGCGGGGGAGGAGAAGAAGCAGGTGGGAAAGACAGAGAGAGAGAGAGAAAGAGAGTAAGAGGGGGAGAGAGGGAGAGAGAGAGAAAGAGAGAGAGAGAGAGAGTTGTGCGAAACAAAAGAAACGGATGGATAGCACAGGCTGTTTAAGAGTCATTAAGCCACTACGAATCCCAGGGCTTTTATAAGACCAGCAAAAAAATAAAAAATGAAAATTAAAAAGAGGGAACGAGAGCACGAAGATAGAAGTAGAAAGCATTCCTGCGCTCCTCTCCTCTCTCTTCATTAATTCAGGCTGAAGCTCTTTGAAATAAACGATGAAGCGAGGAATTGCGTTCGGAATCATCATGAGGAAACTCACATTAGCTGTGTAATGATAACGAATGCCCACCATGGTACAAAAACGAACCTTATAAATCACAGGGGGGACAGCTTATTAGCCCAATCACTGTACACCAAAGAACCAGTTGGCTAACTAATGGCTTAATGCTTTGATAAATTGCAAATTTAGGTAAAACACCTCCTCGGAGCGTACGGCTTCCAACAACACGACTCAGAACCTACAAAGAATGGCATTCGTACAGAGCACTGTATGAATAATTAACACCAACCAACAAGTCTACAGTGTGCTGGGTGAGTGCGCACATGTATCTTATGTATCTTTCTGGCTTTGAAAAACTATACATTTAAACAAAGATCTTCTGAGAGTGAAAATCGCATGACTTTAAATCTACAGATGATGTTTTTTATTATATAAAAGATGATTTTATAAATAATTAATATTAACAAACACGTCCTATACAGTGTGTTGGCTGAATGTGCACATATATCTCATGCATCTTTCCAGCTTAAATATAACAGCAGGACCTAAACTCTACAGATAATACAGACTATATGAATACTTAAAACCAACCAACCAAGTCTTATACAGTGTGCTGGTTGAATGTGCACATATTGCTTTAGATCTACTGAGAGTGGAAACAGTGTGACTTCAAATCTTTACTTGATGCCATTTGTGCATTTTATACATAATTAATATTAACCAACAATATTAACCTTGTCTCATACAGGTGTATTACTGCAAATGCATATGTTTCTTATGTATCTATATTAGGTTAATTAATTCCAAATGTTAATAAAAAACATAATTGAGGTTTGTGTGTGTGTCTGGTTCAGCATGACTTACAGATAATGCCGCTGTATGAATAATTAACACCAACCAGGTCTTATCCAGTGTGCTGGTTGAATGTGTGCATGCATCTTGTGTGTCTTTCTAATTCTACTATTCTAATTTAAGCTAAAGATCTCCTGAAAGTCCAAACACTGTGACTTCAAATCTACAGATGGTGTTTTTCTTTTTGCTTTTTTTTTTTATAAAAGATGATTTTATAAATAATTAATATTAACCAACACGTCCTATACAGTGTGTTGGCTGAATGTGCACATGTATCTTATGTATCTTTCCGGCTTAAATATAACAGCAGGACCTAAACTCGACGTAATAGTCTATAGTCTATAACGGACTGTATGAATACTTAAAACCAACCAACCAAGTCTTATACAGTGTGCTGGTTGAAGGTGCACATATCTTTATGGCTTAAATATACAAATTTAAGCTTTAGATCTACTGAGAGTGGAAACAGTTTGACTTCAAATCTTTACTTGATGCCATTTGTGCGTTTTATAAATAATTAATATTAACCAATAATATTAACCTTGTCTCATACAGGTGTATTACTGCAAATGCATATGTTTCTTATATATCTATATTAAGATAATTAATTCCAAATGTTAACAAAAAACATATATACAGTGTGCTGGTTGAATGTGTATATGCATCTTGTGTGTCTTGTAAAGTTCTCCTGAAAGTCCAAACAGTGTGACTTCAAATCTACAGATGATGTTTTTTTTTTATTTTTATAAAAGATGATTTTATAAATAATTAATATTAACCAACATGTCCTATACAGTGTGTTGGCTGAATGTGCACATATATCTTATGTATCTTTCTGGCTTAAATTTAACAGCAGAACCTAAACTCTACAGATAATACAGACTATATGAATACTTAAAACCAACCAACCAAGTCTTATACAGTGTGCTGGTTGAATGTGCACATATATCTTATTATATCTTATTATATAATATTAACCTTGTCTCATAGAGCTGTATTATTGCAAATGCATATGTTCCTTATGTATCTATATGAAGGTAATTAATTCCAAATGTTAACAACAAATATATAATTAAGGTGTGTGTCTGGTTCAGCATGACTTACAGACAACAACAACAACCAACCAAGTCTTATACAGTGTGCTATTTGAATGTGTACATGCATCTTGTGTGCCTTTCTGGCTTTGAAAAACTACTAATTTAAGCTAAAGATCACCTGAAAGTCCAAACAGTGTGACTTCAAATCTACTAATAGTTAATACCAGCCAACAAGTCTCATACAGTGTGCTGGTTTAGTGTATTACTGTAAATGTGTATGTATCTTATGTATCTCTATGGATTAGATTCATTCCAAATGCTAACAAAACATCTCCTGAAAACATCAAACTCTGAACAGCAGAACCTAAACTCTACACATAATGGAACTGTATGAATAATTAACTCCAACCAACAGCTCCTATACAGTGTGCTGGATGAATGTGCACATGTATCTAATGTATCTTTATGGCTTTAAAAAAAATATATATAAAACATTTAAGCAGCCATTTTATAAATCATTATTAATATTATGCAACTTGTCTCATACTGTGCTGGTTCTGTATTACTGTACATGCATATGTATTCTATGTATCTATATGGCTTTGATTAATTCCAAATATTAAAAAAAAAATCACAAAAAGCATCAAACTTCAAACAGCAGAGCCTAAACTCTACAGATAAAGCTACTGTATAAGGAATTAAGGTGTGTGTGTGTGTGTGTGTGTGTGTGTGGTTCAGTATGACTTACAGATAATGCCACTGTGTGAATAATTAACACCAACCAGCAAGTCTGCAGCGTGCTGGTTGAATGTTCACATAAATTTATGTATCTTACTGTCGCTGTCCAAGTATTTACGAAATGGCAACAGCTTACTTTAATTTTAATTGTAAGTCAATAAAAACTGATTTTCTCCTAGTTATTTTGGAGCATTGCTATTGGTCCATTCATCATTAAAATCATTCACACAGTATAAACGGTGGCTGTTGTGTTCAAATGATGTAGAAAAATAAAAATCAACAAAATTGTTTCTCTATCTATATGGTTTTGATAAATTACAAATTTAAGCGAATGATCTCCTGGAAACAGTGGAAATATTGAGACTTTAAATTTACAGATGGTGCCGTTTGTGCATTTTATAAATAATTAATATTAACCAACAAATCTCATACGGTGTGCTGTTTTAACAAACTCTACAGATAATAAAACTCTACAGTGTAAATTTTATTAAGTTCAACAAGTAAGTGAGCCACAAGCTCATCCAGTGTGTGTGTCTGATTTAATTGGACTTCAAACCTACAAATAATGCAAATGTATAAATAATTAATATCAACTGAGTGTCATACAGTTTGCTGAATAGATGTGAACATGTATATGTATCTTCTGTAGCTGTACAATGTTGATAATGCCACTGGATAAATAATATAAACCAACAAGTAAACCTCTTAATCATTGAATTTAAGTATTTTACTAAGTGGTGCATAGAATCAAGCAGCTAACCCTGCAGTCCGCCTTTACAAACAGTGGTAAACTAGTGTGTCATTCTAAAGAGCTCTCTGAATTCCAGTGTGGTGCTGTAATAAGACGCCAATGCTGTAGTCAGTTCGTCTTCCTCCTAGACGTTCCACCTTCAGCTGCGAGTGGTATTATTAAGAAGTGGAAGCTTCTCAACAATAGCAGGGTCGCCGAGTGCTGAGACACATAGCTTGTAAAAGTCTCCAGCGCTCTGCTGATCAATAATCCTCCGGCTTTAACATCAGCACAAACACTCTGGAGCTTCATGGCAGGGTTTCTGTGGCCGAGCAGCTGTATGCAAGTCTTACATCACCAAGCACAATGCAGAGCTTCAGATGGATGAAGTGGTGTGAAGCACTAACACTGGACTCTGGAGCAGTGGACCAGTGTTCTGTGGAGTGAGCAATCACGCTTCTCTATCTGGCAGTCTGATGGACGAGTCTGGGTTTGGAGAATACCAGGAAAACGTTGCCTGCCTGCCTGACTGCATGGTGAGACTGTAAAGTTTGGTGGAGGAGGGATAATGAATGCTATGGGTTGTTTTTTAGGGGTGACCCTTAGTTCCAGGGAAATCTTAATGCTTCAGTAGACCAAGACATTTTGTACGCTTTTTAATTTTGTAGGAACAGTTTGGGGACGAACTGGCTCTGTTCCAGCATGTCTGATTGTGTCCCAGAGCACAAAGCAGCTACATACAGGCTGGTTGGGTGAGCTTGGTGTGGAAGGACTTGACTGGCCTGCATCAAGCCCTGAACTCAACCCTATCCAACACCTTTGAGATGAACTAGAACCTCTCATCCAACATCAATGTCTGTTGTAGCTGCAAAGTGGGGACCAACTTGATGCCTATGGATTTAGAATGGGGCATCATACAAGCTCCTATAGGTTTATTATGTTGGTGTCCCAATACTTTTGTCCATATAGTTCATGGCTTTTATTAATCCAAAATGTTAATAAAACATCTCCTGAAAGCGTATGAGATGTATTGACCTACAAGTCTCATATAGTGTGCTGGTTAAATATGCACATGTATATGAATCTTATATATCTATACGGCTTTGATAAATTAAAAAAGGTGAACTAAACATCTGAGAGTGCAAACTTAAATTTACAGATGATGTTTTTTTTTATATATATTATAAATAGATAATATCAACCAGCAAGCAAAGTCTCATAAAGAGTGCTGGCTACTGCATGTGTGTATATATTTTATATACCTATATGGCTTTTATTAATGCTTACAGAACATTTTCTAAAAGATTAACACTTTGAGGGGCACAATTTCAAATCTACAGATAATGGCATTCAAACATTATATAAATAATAGACATCAACAAGTAAGTGAGCTACAAGCTCAAGCAGTGTATATGTGCCTGGTTCACTGTATTACTACCTGTATATGTATGTATCTTATGTGTACATACCATAAGCCTGCCAAAAGCATTATTTCAACTGTGCAGATAATGATATTTATGTACTGTGTAAATAACTAACACCATCCAACAAGTAAACACAAGTCTTATACAGCAAATGAGCTGCTTTAGTGAATTAACATACAGGTATATGTGTCATATGTATTTATATGGGTGTAGTGGTTAGTAAGGTGGTGTAGTGGTTAGTATGGTGGTGTAGTGGTTAGTATGGTGGTGTAGTGGTTAGTATGGTGGTGTAGTGGTTAGTACGGTGGTGTAGTGGTTAGTACGGTGGTGTAGTGGTCAGTATGGTGGTGTAGTGGTTAGTATGGTGGTGTAGTAGTTAGTATGGTGGTGTAGTGGTTAGTACGGTGGTGTAGTGGTTAGTACGGTGGTGTAGTGGTTAGTACGGTGGTGTAGTGGTTAGTACGGTGGTGTAGTAGTTAGTATGGTGGTGTAGTGGTTAGTATGGTGGTGTAGTGGTTAGTACGGTGGTCTAGTGGTTAGTACGGTGGTGTAGTAGTTAGTATGGTGGTGTAGTGGTTAGTATGGTGGTGTAGTGGTTAGTATGGTGGTGTAGTGGTTAGTACGGTGGTGTAGTAGTTAGTATGGTGGTGTAGTGGTTAGTATGGTGGTGTAGTGGTTAGTACGGTGGTGTAGTGGTTAGTACGGTGGTGTAGTGGTTAGTATGGTGGTGTAGTGGTTAGTATGGTGGTGTAGTGGTCAGTATGGTGGTGTAGTGGTTAGTATGGTGGTGTAGTGGTTAGTATGGTGGTGTAGTGGTTAGTACGGTGGTGTAGTGGTTAGTACGGTGGTGTAGTAGTTAGTATGGTGGTGTAGTGGTTAGTATGGTGGTGTAGTGGTTAGTATGGTGGTGTAGTGGTCAGCACTGTCTCCTCACAGTAAGATGATCTGGGTTGGATTCCCGGTCCGGGTGGTTGTGTGTGGAGTGTGTATGTTCTCTCCGTGCTCGACTGGGTTTCCTCCAGGTACTCTGGTTTCCTCCCACAGTCCAAACACAAACCTAACGCTAGTTAGGTTGATCAGTCACTCTAAAATGTGCGTAAGTATGAGTGTGTACGTGACTGTGTGTTGGCCACGCAATGGACTGGAGACCTGTATATGGTGTACCCGATGACGCTAGGATTGGCTCCAGACCGCCCGCCCAGAAAACATTTTCGTTAACTGAAATAAATAAAAACGGTAATAATAATCCACTCAGTTTTAAGTTAGCTGCCGGCGCCGTACGGCACCCTGATGCCTCTTCTTGTTTACAGTCAGTTCTTCTCTCCACGCTAGCCTGCTGAATGTCGTCCGTAAAAGTTGGGAGAAAGCGGCAGAGTCTCAATCTCAGAGTCCATTTGAGAAGCTTGCACGAGGGGCTAGCTGCTCTGAGTAGCTCCCCCGAACATACAGCCACATGCTGGCCAGACAGCACCGGGAAGGAAACAACTATACCGGACTGCTTTCACCAGCGACCAAGCTGCTGCTTAGTTAATACGCAGGAGCACCGCGAGCGGAAGGAGGATGCTTTGGTAAACACGTTTATCGAGACTGGGGTGTCCACATGACCATGTGACTCGGTTGCCTTTAAAAAGTTTAGCATTTCACTCGAACCAGAATTCAACTCAGCCGGTGCTGCAAGAGTAAATAACCATCTGTTGAGTTTTTATTACCCAATACTTATTCTGACATTTTTGATTTCTGCAACTGAAATATAGCACAAAGTGTAAAAAAACAAAAACTAATACTAGAACTAATGAAAACTAACTGAATTAGAGAAAAAAAAGTTACAACAAAATAAAACTAAACTATAGTTAAAAATCCAAAACTATAATATATATATATATATATATATATATATGCCTGCAACATCTTACTGTATACATATATAAATTATATGAATCTGTATGGCTTTAATTAAACCCTAATGTTAACAAAACATCTCCAGAAAGCATAAAACTTCAAACTCATATCCAGTTAATAGCATCTGTGCACTTTATAAAAGATTTTTATTACTCAAATACAATACAGTGTATATATATATATATATATATATATATATATATATATATATATATATATATATATATATATGGCTTTGATCATTTGCATATTAAGCCAAAACATCTCCAGAAAGACTTCAAACAGCTCGAGTACAGAAGTACAGATAACGGCAGATAATGGCATTCAAACACTATATAAATAACTGAGGTTCACACATAAGCGAGCTACGAGCCCATCCAGTGTGCATGTGCCTGATTCAAAGCATTGCTACACTTGTAGATACACACTGCCAGTCAAAGGTTTGGACAGACTCAACTCAATAAATATGTTTATAATTATAAAGACATTTTGATCTGAATGTGTTAAAATAGCAAAGTTTAAGCCTGTGTACAAAAATATTTCTAAAATAAACGTTTTACTGTATCTAAACATTAAAATGAGAATGTATATTTTTATAAGAGCTATACAACTCCCAAACCTGTTTATCAGAACAAGATCTCAGCATCTATACTATCTTCTTCAGTCCTGTTAGAGAAGCAGCTCATGGAGCTCCTCATGAAGCTGCTGGCCAGAATGTTCAAAGTATGTAAACCTGCATCAGAGCAAATGAGCTCATTTCTAAAAGACCCTCTAAACATTCTTTAAACACAACCAGATGTTTTATTCTGCTCCAGGAATAATTCTATACCTCTTATTCTATAGTTCTGATCTCTTCACAATTATTTACTAATATTATTACTATTAAAATAGTACTAACAAGAACAACCTGGCTAGGTGTGTCCAGACTTTTGACTGATAGTGTATCTTATGTGTCCACACGGCTGTTTATTTGTTCATTTCAACAAAACATCTCCTAAAAGCGTAAGACCACCAACAGCATACAAATAATTAACACCAACCAACCAGTAAACAAGCCTTATATAGTAGATGTGCTGCTTCAGTGTCACTGAAAGCATCTGAGCATCACATATCTTGTATATGTCTTTGATTGTCTCCAAATTTCATCAAATTTGCTAGCCAAAGGCTACACCTGAGTCATCCAGAGATTCTAATTTTAAAAGGACCCCAATACCTTTCACTCAGCCACTGCTATATTACATTATATTATACTATTATATTATTTATTCTGATATCGCTGTATGGACAATATCACTAAGTCACTTTAAATAGATATATCTTCTTAGATAACCTGCCAATGGAAAAGTTTCTACAGATGTCCTCCTGTATATCTTATGTATATATCTTGTGTATGTTTTGTATAGTCCTTTATATATTTCAGTTATTACTAAATGTATATATTCTAGACTAATTTTTACTTTAATATTGTCTGTTTATTGTACGTTTGCACTGTTTTTACTACTACATATAATGCTGCCCTGCTGTAGAGTTGTATCTGATCCTCACTCCAAGCATTTCAATGCATGTTATGTTCTGACATGATGTGCAAATGACAAATGAACTTGAACTTGAAACACGGATTGGCTGAATAGTCGCTGTTGGCTGCTGCCGAATCTCTGGAGCCCATAAACTGGTATTTAGGAGAGACCTACAAATATGTTTAATATTTAAATTCTGTACTAAACAACTAAAACAATGTGCTGCTTCGGTGTCACTGTAAACATCTGAGCCTCACGTATCTTGCATATGTCTTTGATTGTCTCCAAATTTGATCAAAACATCTCATGAAAGCGAATGACTTACTATGATGTCTATAAATCATTAACGAGCTCATACCATGTGTGTGTGCCTGGTTATCACCTCATATGAACACCATACAACTCATCAGTGCTCTTCTACATGGTGGGACCGCATCAGATGTGAGATTTTCCTGTAACACCAACGACATGTATCCTGTGTAGCTATGCAGCTGTGATAAACAGCAAATTAGAGCAAAACATCTGCAGAAAGCGCAAGACTTACAGTCGATAATGGCATTCGCACTCTGACTAAATTATTCATACCAACCAACAAGTAACATCTCACCCAGCGCCTGGTTAAGTGTGTCTATCATGCATCTATTAATCTTCTGTATCTACACTCTCAAAATAAATACAGCTGCCAAAAATGGTTTCGGTTCAAGTGAACATTTTTTTTTTAAACTTAAACACAAATTACACACCACTTGATTGAAACCGGACACCTATATATATATATATATTTTTTTTTGTATGTATATGGCTGTGATGAACTGCAACAGCCTAAGACTGAACGGCATGACTTGAGGCGTTTACAGTATTATGGCTTTCACACAGTGCACTGTATAAATAATTAATAATGAGCCACATTAACACATGTCTGCTGCAGTATATACATGGCTGGTCAAACACATCACTGTGAGTAAATGTTTTGTACTCATGTTCAGTGAATACATGCCAATGATCCAGAGCTGGACAGGCTTTATTCCTCAGTGCCTGCTGAATGTGCCCGGCTACACATACCACACATAAACATATCACTGCTGTTGGAACAAAACAAAACTAATATCTCTAAAATGTAAATCTTGGGCCATTTACAAAGCCAAGGCTATCTGGTGTTTATATATGACAATAATATATATATATATATATATATATATATATATATATATATATATATATATATATATATATATATATATATATATATATTTAATATATATATATATATTTATTTCTTCTTCTTTCAAACAACATAGGGTATAGTGGCACTCATACAGCCCACTGCATCAGCAATTAATGTCAGTCAACAAGTAAACTAGTCTCATAAAGTCTAGATGGCTTCATATATCACTACGCACATAAAAGCATCATACCAAGCGAGTGCATGTTAATGAAGCACAGCCCAGTCCGCCTGACTAATTTAACCCTAAATAAAGATACAGAAAAAGCATTTTTCATGACAAACGGATGGATATTTCTCCAGATTAACCATAAAGACTGTCTGCATAGCATGTAAGTGACTTTTATTATCTTTTATTTGAACTATTTGCTCTATATTTTTTTAAATCGCTCTTAGTAAGTGTAATGTAGAACTGTAACGCAATATAAAACATGTAAACAAGTCAGGCTAAAGTACAGTCTCTCCTGGAGGGGGTTAGTTTTAACACACTGTTACAGCTAAGGCTATAGTACAGTCTCTCCTGGAGGGGGTTAGTTTTAACACACTGTTACAGCTAAGGCTATAGTACAGTCTCTCCTGGAGGGGGTTAGTTTTAACACACTGTTACAGCTAATGCTAAAGTACAGTCTCTCCTGGAGGGGGTTAGTTTAAACACACTGTTACAGCTAAGGCTAAAGTACAGTCTCTCCTGGAGGGGGTTAGTTTTAACACACTGTTACAGCTAAGGCTAAAGTACAGTCTCTCCTGGAGGGGGTTAGTTTTAACACACTGTTACAGCTAAGGCTATAGTACAGTCTCTCCTGGAGGGGGTTAGTTTTAACACACTGTTACAGCTAAGGCTAAAGTACAGTCTCTCCTGGAGGGGGTTAGTTTAAACACACTGTTACAGCTAAGGCTAAAGTACAGTCTCTCCTGGAGGGGGTTAGTTTTAACACACTGTTACAGCTAAGGCTAAAGTACAGTCTCTCCTGGAGGGGGTTAGTTTTAACACACTGTTACAGCTAAGGCTATAGTACAGTCTCTCCTGGAGGGGGTTAGTTTAAACACACTGTTACAGCTAAGGCTATAGTACAGTCTCTCCTGGAGGGGGTTAGTTTTAACACACTGTTACAGCTAAGGCTATAGTACATTCTCTCCTGGAGGGGGTTAGTTTTAACACACTGTTACAGCTAAGGCTAAAGTACAGTCTCTTCTGGAGGAGGTTAGTTTTAACACACTGTTACAGCTAAGGCTAAAGAACAGTCTCTCCTGGAGGAGGTTAGTTTTAACACACTGTTACAGCTAAGGCTAAAGTACAGTCTCTTCTGGAGGGGTTAGTTTTAACACACTGTTACAGCTAAGGCTATAGTACATTCTCTCCTGGAGGGGGTTAGTTTTAACACACTGTTACAGCTAAGGCTAAAGTACAGTCTCTCCTGGAGGAGGTTAGTTTTAACACACTGTTACAGCTAAGGCTAAAGAACAGTCTCTCCTGGAGGAGGTTAGTTTTAACACACTGTTACAGCTAAGGCTAAAGTACAGTCTCTTCTGGAGGGGTTAGTTTTAACACACTGTTACAGCTAAGGCTATAGTACATTCTCTCCTGGAGGGGGTTAGTTTTAACACACTGTTACAGCTAAGGCTAAAGTACAGTCTCTCCTGGAGGGGGTTAGTTTTAACACACTGTTACAGCTAAGGCTAAAGTACAGTCTCTCCTGGAGGAGGTTAGTTTTAACACACTGTTACAGCTAAGGCTAAAGTACAGTCTCTCCTGGAGGAGGTTAGTTTTAACACACTGTTACAGCTAAGGCTAAAGAACAGTCTCTCCTGGAGGAGGTTAGTTTTAACACACTGTTACAGCTAAGGCTAAAGTACAGTCTCTCCTGGAGGAGGTTAGTTTTAACACACTGTTACAGCTAAGGCTAAAGTACAGTCTCTCCTGGAGGGGTTAGTTTAAACACACTGTTACAGCTAAGGCTAAAGTACAGTCTCTCCTGGAGGGGTTAGTTTAAACACACTGTTACAGCTAAGGCTAAAGTACAGTCTCTCCTGGAGGAGGTTAGTTTTAACACACTGTTACAGATAAGGCTAAAGTACAGTCTCTCCTGGAGGAGGTTAGTTTTAACACACTGTTACAGCTAAGGCTAAAGTACAGTCTCTCCTGGAGGGGGCTAGTTTTAACACTTTAAACCAACAGTTTTAATTTTAGGATTCAATTACTTTGGCTATCAATGCTGGCACATACTTACATACCTTCTATTATTTATACTATTATTTATATTAATTCTACTGTTCAAATATGGACGACTGCAAACAGTGTCCTGCTGTACTGGACCCTTAGCATGACCATACGGTCTAGCCTTCATGTCTCGAGTCAGACCACCTCTGTGAAACACTGGTAAGCTTGTGTATGCACTGCACTATTATCCTCTTGACCCATCGCTAGTGGGCTTGGTAGTCACAGTGAAGCCAATGCAGCCCTCTAAGAGTAAACAGCTACTGCCCCCCCCTAGGTGGAGCAGGACTGCGTACGGAGAAACGATCACCTGTTCTACAAACCAGAGAGACTTTTAAAGCCTTCAAGGAACTTAACTACAATCTTGTCACTCAATGTTAGCCAAAGGCTACACCTGAGCCATCTAGAGATTCTCATTTTATAGCCACGGATGTGTTTTCAACAAAGACTGTCTGAATATTCGCTGTTGGCTGCTGCCGAAGCTCCAGAGCCTGCTTAAATTTTAAATTCAGTGCTAAACAAATAAAATAAATGCAAACAGCTATCATGAGTTGTGAATTTAACCTGCTAATTAATTTAATAATCAGTGCAAATAAACATAAATGCATTTCGTCGCTGTCCAAACCCAAATCCGAGTATCTCCAAGTATCTTTACATGATAGAACCAAGACCCTCATTACTTTGAATGTAAATTAAAGGAAACGTATTTTGTTTAAAACAGTTTTGGAGCATTTTTATTGGTCCAATATTGTGACGGACAACTGTAGAGCTGAAAATATGTAGAAACTAAACATCACAACAAATGGAACTTGGTTTTCGTGGACAGCGACGATATACATCACTGCACACACACCAAGCCAACGCACGCCAGTGAAGCAAGAGCAAATGTACTCACCCTGCTGTCGTAGTAGATGAGTTCGAGCTCGTAGTCTGGAAGGATGTCCGTCCGCTTGTTGACCAAGTCCAGGGCCATTTGGGCGGAAGGAAGACACGCCTGACCGCCGGGCCACCCGCCACTCATCGGGAACAAGGCGCCGATGTAGAGTTTCTTCTTCCCTAGAGCCGGGCAGGGGCAGGACAGTAGCAAAGTCAGTAGAAATGCGTGAGTGGCCACCAAGCGCCGGGAACCAAACTGATGGGCAGCCATGGCTGGGAACAAGCCTCAGGGATAAGAGTCCACTTAGAAAAACGACTTAAGTAGCAATAACGTTACACGGGCGTCTCAAACACCAGGTTCCTTCGCGGAGGAGTCTCGAGTGGAAGCCGCACCGCTGACCGGACCACCGTTTCAACGTTGTACTTTATAGTTTTGAGCTTGATGAACATTTGTAGTCTAGAGGACGTGATTTTTTACTAACGCAACCCTGAATACTGCACAGTACGCCGTGTTACAGTGATCTGGTGTCCTGTGAAGGAGTTCCCCTCGACTTAATTGATTTACGCTGGAAGGTGCGAGAGGCTAAGAAGGTCAATTAAGCCAGGCACAGGCCAAGACGTCAGCTAATTGAATTTTGGCAGCTGATGTCAGTGTCAGAGTGCGACGGTGCAGCAACGGCACTTCAGCTCACTTCAGACTTCAAAACTGCCGCCATTTACCAAAAAGTGTGAACTCACACGTAACGAAGTGAAAGAAGTGCAGCGGAGAGACGCAGCCCTGAGTACCACCAAACGCTGAACAAAAACAAAGATGCCAAAGTAGCACGAGTGGCCCGAACTTGGCTGGCTGGCTGGCTGGCTGGCGTGCTGGCGGGGTGAGAGTCGCGCGTCCGCTGTACGTCAAAAACGCATAGCTACATACTCACGGCTCTCCCGAAGCGAGGCTGGCCGCGGGGTCATTTCAAACACGTTAACGTCACATGTTGTGCTCGCGATCACCGCAGTGCGATATCATCCACTCCAGCTAAGCCTCCTTACGCTCTCTCATTGTAGAAACAGGTTTACGGGAATAGAAAGAGAAAAAAAATTCAATGACAAAGTGTGTTCAGAAGCCAGGCTGGAGGCAGATGAGGCTGAGAGATGCGTCTAATCCGTACGGCCTCCGGATGAAGAGGGAAAACAAAAGGAACGAGGCTCGCGCTAAAGAGGACGACTCGCAGCGGCGCGTCCGTGGGCTGCAGCAGCGAGACTGAGAGAGAAACAGAGTGTGCCAGGTTTAGAGGGAGAGGGAGAGAGAGAGAGAGAGAGGGAGGAGGAAGGGAGGGAGAGGGGGAGAGAGAGAGAGAGAGAGAGAGAGCGAGAGCAGGGAACGACGGGGGAGAGAGCGAGAGAGGGAGGGAGGGAAAGAGAGAGGATGGGAGAGGGTGACAGAGAAGAGAGAGTGGCAGATGAAGAGAGTGGTAGAGAGAGAGAGGGTGAGAATAAGTGAGGGAAGGAAAGAGAGAGAATGAAATGGGAGGAAATGAAGGAGAGTAAGAGAAAGTATGTTAGAGGAGAGGGAGAGGGAGGGTGGGAGGGAGAGAGAGTGTGAGAAGAAGGCACAGGGAGAGAGAGAGAGAGGGAGAGAAAACAGAGAAGGGAAGAGAGAGCAAGAGAGCGCAAGAGAGAAGAGAGGAAGAGAGAGAGAGAGCAGGGAACGATGGGGGAGAGAGCAAGAGAGGTAGGGTGGAGAGAGAGAGAGAGAGAGAGAGAGAGAAGGTAGAGAGAGTGTGAGAAAAGGGCACGGGGAGAGAGAGAAAACAGAGAGGGGAAGAGAGAGCAGGAGAGCGCAAGAGAGGAGAGAGAAAGAGAGAGAAAGAGAGAGAGAGAGAGAGAAAGAGAGAGCGAGAGAAGTAGGGAGGGAAAGAGAGAGGATGAAATGGGAGAAAATGAAGGAGAGTAAGAGAAAGTATGTTAGAGGAGAGGGAGAGGGAGGGTGGGAGAGAGAGAAAGGAAGGTAGAGAGAGTGTGAGATAAGGGCACAGAGAAAGAGAGAGAGGGAGAGAGGAGGAGAGAGGAGGGAACGAAAGACAGAGAGGGGGAAGAGAGCAAGAGAGCACGAGAGAGGAGAGAGGAGGAGAGAGGAATTGAGAGAAAGAGAGAGGGAGGGAGGGAGGGAGAGGAGGAGAGGGGGAGAGAGCGAGAGAGGGAGGGAGGGAAAGAGAGAGGATGGGAGAGGGTGAGAGAGAAGAGAGAGAGAGAGAGTGGCAAATGAAGAGAGTGGCAGAGTGAGGGTGAGAATAAGTGAGGGAAGGAAAGAGAGAGAATGAAATGAGAGGAAATGAAGGAGAGTAAGAGAAAGTATGTTAGAGGAGAGGAAGAGGGAGGGTGGGAGGGAGAGAGAGAGAAAGGAAGGTAGAGAGAGTGTGAGAAGAGGGCACAGGGAGAGAGAGAGAGGGAGAGAGAGGATGAGTAAGGGAAAGAAAGACAAAGAGGGGCAGAGAGAGCAAGAGAGAAGAGAAAAAGAAAGAGAGAGGGAGGAGAGAAAGAGAGAGAGAGGGAGCGAGAGAGCTGTAAGGAGATGAAGGGGAGGGATTGTGCTCTATCCCCTCTCCGTTTCACAAACCACTTTGAATTTGCAATCCTTTAACACAGCCTCTCTCATTTATCTCCCCCTCCCTCTCTCCCTCTCTCCCTCTCTCTCTCCCTCTCCCTCTCTCTCTCCCTCTCTTTCTCCTCTGCCAGATACATGCAGCCTCGTTCTCCTCCTGAAGCACAGAGCCATCCACGCTTTCAGCGCTGCTCTCACCAGCTTATACAGAATTCATACTAATAATGAACATTTAATTATGAAAGAGCTTTTAAAACATGTGGATGTGAAAGAATCTCTCTCTTCCTCTCTCACTCTCTCTCTCTCGCTCACTCTCACACTCTTTCTCTCTCACTCTCTTCTTCCAAATCAATTACATTTATTCAGAGTGCTTTTCTGGCACCGCAGTTTAAGCTACATCTGAATTTATAAAGTTTATGTTTGAATATCTTAAAAGAAGCTCATGTGTCGCAACTTTTTCCTAATTTAATTCAGAACTCCACTCAGGTCCATTAATGCCATCCAGTTTAATTCAGCTCAGTCCCGTCTAGTCAAATTCAGTTCAGTTCAGCTCAGTTTAATGCAGGTCAGCTCACTTCAGCTTAGTTCAGTTTGACTTGATTCAATTCAGTGCTGTTTAAATTAGCTCAGTGTAATTCCATTCAGTTCCATTAAACTCAGTTCAGTTCAATTGGTTTCAGTTCAGTTTAACATAATAATTTAATCTAATTCAGTTTGGATCTTTTTAGTTTAAATACCTCAGTTCAGTTCAGTTCAGTTTAATTTAGACAAGGTTAGTCTAGTTTAGTTTAGTTTAGCTCAGTTGAGTTTAGTTAATTTCATTTCATTTCACTTCAGTTCAGTTCAGTTCATTTTATTTAATTTCAGTTCAGTTAAGTTACATTCAGTTCAGTTCAGTTGAGTTCATTTTATTTAATTTCAGTTCAGTTAAGTTACATTCAGTTCAGTTCAGTTCATTTTATTTAATTTCAGTTCAGTTAAGTTACATTCAGTTCAGTTCATTTTATTTAATTTCAGTTCAGTTAAGTTACATTCAGTTCAGTTCAGTTCAGTTCATTTTATTTAATTTCAGTTCAGTTAAGTTACATTCAGTTCAGTTCAGTTGAGTTCATTTTATTTAATTTCAGTTCAGTTAAGTTACATTCAGTTCAGTTCAGTTCAGTTCATTTTATTTAATTTCAGTTCAGTTAAGTTACATTCAGTTCAGTTCAGTTCATTTTATTTAATTTCAGTTCAGTTAAGTTACATTCAGTTCAGTTCAGTTCAGTTCATTTTATTTAATTTCAGTTCAGTTAAGTTACATTCAGTTCAGTTCAGTTCATTTTATTTAATTTCAGTTCAGTTACATTCAGTTCAGTTCAGTTCAGTTCATTTTATTTAATTTCAGTTCAGTTAAGTTACATTCCGTTCAGTTCAGTTCATTTTATTTAATTTCAGTTCAGTTAAGTTACATTCAGTTCAGTTCAGTTCAGTTCATTTTATTTAATTTCAGTTCAGTTAAGTTACATTCAGTTCAGTTCAGTTCATTTTATTTAATTTCAGTTCAGTTAAGTTACATTCAGTTCAGTTCAGTTCAGTTCATTTTATTTAATTTCAGTTCAGTTAAGTTACATTCAGTTCAGTTCAGTTCATTTTATTTAATTTCAGTTCAGTTACATTCAGTTCAGTTCAGTTCATTTTATTTAATTTCAGTTCAGTTAAGTTACATTCCGTTCAGTTCAGTTCATTTTATTTAATTTCAGTTCAGTTAAGTTACATTCAGTTCAGTTTAGTTCAGTTCATTTCAATTCAGTTTAGTTCATTTCATTTAGTCCAGCCCAGTTCCGTTTAGTTCAGTTCAATTCAGCTCAGTTTAATTAATTTAATTTCATTTCATTTAATTTCATTTCAGTTTAGTTTAGTTTAGTTCAGTTTAGTTCAGTTATGTTCAGTTCAGTTTAATTTAGTTCATTTAATTTTGTTTAGTTCAGTTTAGTTCACTTCAGTTTAGTTTAGTTTATTTCAGTTTAGTTTAGCTTAATTTAATTAGACTGGATTCAGTTCAGTTCAGTTAAATTCAGTTTATTTCATTTTATTTCATTTCAGTTCAGTTTAATTTAGTTAATTTAATTTAATTTCGTTTAGTTCAGTTTAGTTCAGTTCAGTTACGTTAATTTAATTTCAGTTAAGTTTAGTTCACTTCAGTTTACTTTAGCTTATTTCAGTTCAGTTCTTTTTAATTCTGTTTATTTTATTTTATTTCATTCCATTTCGTTCTCGCCCTGTCTTTACCCTCTTTACATCCCTCTGTCTTTCTTTTTCTTACATACACACACAATAAAGAATTCCATTATCTGCCTTACAATATCTCTCTTAGTTCAATTCAGTTCAAATCAATTCAATTCAGCTGAGTTCAATTCAGGTATGAATAAGAGTGACGAATGAAGCAGTGGTTCTGTTGACACAGCTCGTATCACAAAAAACTCTTCCTCTTTCTTCTCTCCACTCTCTCACCTCTCCTCTGCTTCTTCCTCTCCTAACCCTCACCCTCTCCTCTTTCCTCTCACCTCTCCGTCATCGTCCGCCAATCAGTGCCTGTCTTTAATCTAGCAGGATCATTAAGCAGGTCGGAGTAGAGCGCTGGTGGAGGCTAAAGCTAAACTCCGATATGAATCACATTCTGTTTCTCTCTCTCTCTCTCTCTCCCACTCACTCCCACACAAACACACACACTCTCCATTTCCACAATCTCCCTCCTTCTCCACTCACACACACGCACACACACTAATCCCTGTACACAGTGAACATACGCAGCACACTGAAGATATTCTGCTAATCCTGCTCAGAGATGTACACCCATAGCAAGAAAGAGGGATCTCCTTAATATCTCTGTAGTCTGAGATAGCAGCGAGATCATACAGAGTTTAATAGAGATCACACTCTACTCAGACGAGCCAACATCTCTGAACTGAACTCAACTGAAGGCCTCAAACAGCCTGTTTACACCTGGGACCAGTATCTGGATTGTATCCTCAGTAGTCAAACGAGTCTCCAGTTAGTCAGACTGACATCCGATTGCTGTACGCAAGCCTACTCGTTAGGTGGCAACTGTTTATCCGTTTAGCCTCTAATGCCTGCAGATTGTTTTGCACAGTAGTTTCTGTGTAAAAAAAATAAAAAATAAAAATAAGAAACCGAATGCCAGAAGCTACACCATTTAAGGTGGAACCTGAAAATGCAAAGAAGAAGCAGGAGAATAAGAATAAAAATTTATAATCCTACTTAGATAAAGTGTTATGTACTGAACTACTGATGAATATGTGCTACTGTAGGCCATTCCATATGCTGAAGATATTTCTGATAAGAACATTCACCAGCTTCTTGTTCCCACTTTCCTGTTCCACCTTAAACGATGTTGCGGTTACATTCTGGTACCTGAGGTGTAATAATAACTGCGGCACCATTTGGAACGGAACTGGACAACTTGAACAAGAAGCTGGAGAATAAGAAGCCGAGTGTCAGAGCGGGAATATAAATGCTGTACTATTTAAGGTGGAATACCAAAAAATATGAAATGAAAATTTTACACCTTTTAAGGTGGAACGGGGAAATGCAAAGAAGAAGCTGGAGAATAAGATTTGGAACTGATAATCCTACTTAGATAAAGTGTTATGTACTGAACTACTGATGAATATGTGCTACTGTAGGCCATTCCATATTTCTCTCTACGTCTTCCAGCTGGGGGTAAACGCATGACACGTAAACAACACTCTCTACAGTCAGCGTGTGGTTTGTCTATTCTGGGCTACTATAGAAACATGGCGGTGGCAGCTTCTCCTGGAAGATGAGCTGCTTCTATGTAGACCCTTGGTAAATGCTAAGCCCCAAAATGTAGCTGCAGCAGCTTTTAAGGTGGAACGGAAAATTTGTCAAACAAGCTGGAGAGTAGCTCCCCCATCTTTAACAGGACACACTTTAATTCAAAGATGTTAGTTTGATTCGACACTGGACAGTTTCTCAAACACTTGGACAACATTGAGCAGCTTCATTCAGCATTTACCACTGAAGAGACTGAAGAGACGAGCAGCTCCACCTTTATTAGTGTCACAAGTGAGCTGAAAGTAGCAGCCATGCTGTGTGAGTGGATCACTGAGTGCTGGTTGAAGCAGATCATCTTAAACTGAATGTTTCACAGAGACACCTTTAATCTACTTTGTGTTTGATGTCCAGATGATAGAACGTAGCCAGTATAGCTTACGTTAGATACTAGCAGCTCCAAGTGACTAGCATAACTAACTAAACAGAGGGCGGAGCTTATTTACACAGAGGTTCATTTTTATTTAGTCTTCGACATGTTTGCTCTGTGTGATTACTGTAAACCAGCCAATGGGAGCACAGCTCATAAATTATTCATGAGCTCACCAATGGATGGAAAAGGGTATGTGGTCATTTTTTACCCTGATCAAAGGTCACATATCTCCTATATTGACATCCGAGAAATATTTAAAATTAGAGATGGATAGAGATGGTCGATGGTCACCTTTCAGTGCGATCGGCCAATAGCCGATACCGATCGAGGGCGGGGTTATATGCCACGGCAGGGCTACCTGTAGTTATTTTAGCACAAGCAAGTCATGAAACATGATCTAAACTGATTTATTACTATTTTTAACAACATCATATGAAACAGCATCATATTTTAAACTAAATTAACAGTAAATAAACAAAGTACATCAAACACATATCCCCAAATATTGCAATCAATACATTTAGACCCTAAATTTAAAACTAAACAAGCTAATTAAATAAATACAGTGAAAACTGCAGTCATTAAATGCAGACTCTATTTTAAACTAAAATCTGTAATCATTAAATGTAGATCTTGAATTGGTGCTGCTGTTCTGTTTGTACCGGTCAGATCTGGTCTGTATGGTGTTCTGGGTTGTTTGTTTTGTGTTAGCTGTGTGTGCTAGCTCTGCTGTTTACTGATACTCACTGTATTCAGCTGTGTGCGGTGTCGTATCAGATGGGACGGGTGACATGTTTTCTATCAGCACATGCCGTGAACGCAAACTGTTCTCGCTACTTAGTCAGTCTGTGAAAAATGAAAGTGTATGTGTTTCCACCTAGTGGTTCAGATAGGAATTGCAGGGAGCTGGCCGGAGGAGGTTTCAACAAAATGCTAGCTGGAAATACAGATATTAGGCTCATTTGTTTAACACTATCGATCGGCTCTTGTGATCGGCTAAATTGGAAAAATATTGGTCGATCGCATATTTTGATTAAAAATCGGCCGATACTGATACACAGCCGATCGATCCTTCCATCTCTGTATAAAATACTGAATAAACGTTTCTTTAAGCCTAATAAGGCACCTGTACGTTACTCTCATGTAATGTTGAGAGTTAACTTAAAGGATCCAGTGACATGACGAGCCAGCTGTATCTGGTTTGGAGCATTTTGTTTACCACAAGACGCAACATCAGTTTCCCAAAACACCACCTCATTTCTCCCCGTAGTAAAAAAGCTTCCCAGTTCTTTTTTCTCCAAAGGAATTTTAGAAGAATCACCATGACGTCCGCCGAGCCTTAAAAGAGCAACATCTGAGCAATAACATTTCCCTCCGAGCGGAGACCGGAGCAGCGCATGTGTGAGTCTTAAGTAAGTCTTCAATAATATATCTGCACAGAGACAAGCTGACACCGATCCTTCCTTCGGCAACCCCACCCCCCCCACCCGCGTCTCTCCCACTCTCCTCTCTCGCTCGCTTTCTTCCTCTGGTAGAGAGGAAGTCCGTTCAGAGCGAAAGAGACAGCGAAAGAGGTCGAAGGAGAGAGTAAAAGGGGAGTAAGGAAAAAAGAGGGAGAAAGAGTGAGAGGAAAGAGGAGTAGAGAGTGAGAGAGAAAGAGAGAGAGAGAGAGAGGGCTCATAGAAAACACGAAAGCGATTGAGAGAGCTGGTGAGAAAGAGAGACAGAGAGCCAAGGTGAGAGAGAGAGAGAGAGAGAGAGAGAGAGAGAGGAGAGAGGAGAGAGAGAGAGAGAGAGAGAGAGAGAGAGAGAGAAAGAAAGAGAGAGGAGTGGAGGATGCAAAAGAAAGTAACAGAGAGAGAAGGAGAGAAAGGGTATATATATATATAAGGAAAGAGAGTGGTGGAGGGAGCGTATAACGTGAGGAAGAGAGAAAAAGAAAGAGGAAGAAAGAGAAAGGGATAGAGAAAGAAAGAGAGAGTGAAGGCAAGAGAAAGAGATAGGGAGAAAGAGAGAGAGGAAGTGGAGGAAGAATACGAGACTGACAGAGAGAGAAATGGATGATGGAGAGTGGGGAGAAGGAGAGAGAAAAAGAAAGAGGGAGAAAGAGTAAACGAGAAAGTGAAGGAGGAAAGAGGAAGAAAGAGAAAGGGATAGAGAGAGAAAGAGAGAGAGAGAGTGAAGGTGAGAGAAAGAAGATAGGGAGAAAGAGAGAGAGGAAGTGGAGGAAGAATACGAGGACTGACAGAGAGAGAAATGGATGATGGAGAGTGGGAGAAGGAGAGAGAAAAAGAAAGAGGGAGAAAGAGTAAACGAGAAAGTGAAGGAGGAAAGAGGAAGAAGAGAAAGGGATAGAGAGAGAGAAAGAGAGAGAGAGTGAAGGTGAGAGAAGAGATAGGGAGAAAGAGAGAGAGAAGTGGAGGAAGAATACGAGACTGACAGAGAGAGAAATGGATGATGGAGAGTGGGAGAAGGAGAGAGAAAAAGAAAGAGGGAGAAAGAGTAAACGAGGAAAGTGAAGGAGGAAAGAGGAAGAAAGGAAAAGGGATAGAGAGAGAAGAGAGAGAGAGTGAAGGTGAGAGAAAGAGATAGGGAGAAAGAGAGAGAGAAGTGGAGGAAGAATACGAGACTGACAGAGAGAGAAAATGATGATGGAGAGTGGGAGAAGGAGAGAGAAAAAGAAAGAGGGAGAAAGAGTAAACGAGAAGTGAAGGAGGAAAGAGGAAGAAAGAGAAAGGGATAGAGAGAGAAAGAGAGAGAGAGTGAAGGTGAGAGAAAGAGATAGGGAGAAAGAGAGAGAGGAAGTGGAGGAAGAATACGAGACTGACAGAGAGAGAAATGGATGATGGAGAGTGGGAGAAGGAGAGAGAAAAAGAAAGAGGGAGAAAGAGTAAACGAGAAAGTGAAGGAGGAAAGAGGAAGAAAGAGAAAGGGATAGAGAGAGAAAGAGAGAGAGTGAAGGCGAGAGAAAGAGATAGGGAGAAAGAGAGAGAGGAAGTGGAGGAAGAATACGAGACTGACAGAGAGAGAAATGGATGATGGAGAGTGGGAGAGAGAAAAAGAAAGAGGGAGAAAGAGTAAACGAGAAAGTGAAGGAGGAAAGAGGAAGAAAGAGAAAGGGATAGAGAGAGAAAGAGAGAGAGAGTGAAGGCAAGAGAAAGAGATAGGGAGGAAAGAGAGAGAGGAAGTGGAGGAAGAATACGAGACTGACAGAGAGAGAAATGGATGATGGAGAGTGGGAGAAGGAGAGAGAAAAAGAAAGAGGGAGAAAGAGTAAACGAGAAAGTGAAGGAGGAAAGAGGAAGAAAGAGAAAGGGATAGAGAGAGAAAGAGAGAGAGAGTGAAGGTGAGAGAAAGAGATAGGGAGAAAGAGAGAGAGGAAGTGGAGGAAGAATACGAGACTGACAGAGAGAGAAATGGATGATGGAGAGTGGGAGAAGGAGAGAGAAAAAGAAAGAGGGAGAAAGAGTAAACGAGAAAGTGAAGGAGGAAAGAGGAAGAAAGAGAAAGGGATAGAGAGAGAAAGAGAGAGAGAGTGAAGGCAAGAGAAAGAGATAGGGAGAAAGAGAGAGAGGAAGTGGAGGAAGAATACGAGACTGACAGAGAGAGAAATGGATAATGGAGAGTGGGAGAGAGAAAAAGAAAGGGTTAGGGTTAGGGAGAAAGAGTAAACGAGAAAGTGAAGGAGGAAAGAGGAAGAAAGAGAAAGGGATAGAGAGAGAAAGAGAGAGAGTGAAGGCGAGAGAAAGAGATAGGGAGAAAGAGAGAGGAAGTGGAGGAAGAATACGAGACTGACAGAGAGAGAAATGGATAATGGAGAGTGGGAGAGAGAAAAAGAAAGGGTTAGGGTTAGGGAGAAAGAATAAACGAGAAAGTGAAGGAGGAAAGAGGAAGAAAGAGAAAGGGATAGAGAGAGAAAGAGAGCAAAACTCTAAGACGCTTCTTCTCTCTGTAATCCTCTTTCTATGTTTTTCTCTCTCTCTCTGTCTGTTTATGCTCCTCTCTCTCAATTACACGCACGTGCCCCTCAGCCTCAGCACCAGTCCAGCATCTCCAGCCACAACCACATCATTCCAGCTCCAGCCGTGGAAGCCCACCGGACCCAGTGGCGTCACACCCAGAGATCCAGTTTCACAGTCGGTCTGGACGGAGACAACAGCGAAACCCACCTCAACACGTTTCTGAGATTATTGTATTTCCAAGAAACTCTAGTCTAATCTTTAACCATTAAAGGGCCGATATCCCACATATTCAGGTCCACTGATGATGTTTGTGTGGCTTTAGGTCGGGGGTCACTTATAGGCAGACCGGGGACCCAGACATTGTCCAGTGCGGACCTAAACCGATAAACTATTGAGAATTATTTCATTTAGACTGTGTTTGACTGAGCTTTTCTCATCTTTATGGTATACGGGCTTTACAGCACAGGGAACTTAGAGACCAAAGGCTCCTCAGCCAATCAGATCTGTGCACATTGGGGCGTGCGGTGCACACACAGGCGAGGTAGGACCCGAGGAGCAGCAGCCGGAGACTAAAGCGAGTCAGAAAGAATAAGGAGCTCTAAAAACAGAAAAGTGAACAGAGAGAACTGAGTGTTTAACAGGAACGGTTCTGGAATGGACCTGCTCGTCTAGTTCTGGAGAACACCGCTCTGTACAACCAACATGTTCATCTGTGAAGCTGAGTTAACAAGAAGACGCACATTTTATTAACTTTCTCTATAAATACACACTTTAAGATGCTCTTTTTTCAAAAGCACTTGAAGTGAGGACAAAACATTTATAACACATGTTAGAAATGATGACGGTCCGGACCTTTAACTGGACCTTACCTCCTCTAACTGGACCTTACTGACTCTAATTAAATACCTCTGCTTTAGATTATTAAACTGTTACTGTGTCTTTAAGACTGATATACAGTTCTGTGCCAATGTTTGAGGCACTCAGGTTCATAATTATATTTAAAGAGCTCTTTTTTCCAGACATTAAGCTTTTATTTACTCAGTAAAACACTATTATTGAAATATTAAACAGTATTAATACAGTAAGTAGTGCTTTTACATACATCAGTGTGTTTATTTAACCCTTTCCAAGCTTCTCCTTCTATAAACAACCCAGTATTATTTACAGTTCTCATCTAATACCTGCTTTGACTGCTCAGTACTTCATTAAGCTAAATCAAGATTGCTGCTGAAGGAACTGAACACATTCATACAATGTCTGGGGCGTCCAGGAGAAATCTGAGAACCTAACTTTGTTCTTCAAACTGGAGCTCAAGATATGATCTTCTTCTTTCACAATACTAGTGAACATACATTCATTGATCAGAAAAAGGCTTTTAAACAATCAGCTTTTGTACACTGGTGTATGTCCAATACCATCTGACAATTTCTTCGCTGACCAATGAAAAACAAGCATCTTCAAAATGGCAACTTTACAGTAGAGACTTTCAATGTAAGTCAATGGAACCAGAATTTTTCCCAAGCTATTTTTGAAAAAGGAGGAGTGTGGGTCAGTGTGTCTGTGGATTAGAAGTTTTGGGGTCTGTCCTGAGTGAGTACAGGCAGTTTGGTGGCTGTAGGCTGAACGAGACCACAATGCTTGGGTTTGTCTGAAAATGAATGGGATCCTATGGAAGGAACAAGGGATGAATAAACGACAAATAGAGGAGTGTGAGTCAGTATGTCTGTGGATTAGTGTTTGGAGGGATCTGCCTTAAAAGAGTCCATGCAGTTTAGAGGCTGTAGGTTAAATGAAACCATGAGGTTTGACTGCACTCAAAAATGACTGGGACTCTATGGGGGGAAAAAGAGGGATAAAAAAACAACAAACAGACGAGTACAGGTCAAACCAACACTGCAGTCATGGTTGGGGGTCGGCTCTGAGTCAGTGTATGCGAAATGATGTCTGTCGGTCAAGCAGAAGTTCAGTAGGTTGGCGTGTACTTTTCCAGCCTATTCATTCTCTATGAGAGAAAAATCCTGAAATAATCTGTTGCTTTCTGGAATCTGTGCATCCGATCATAAAGCTGTATAAAAGCCTGAATCACACAATCAGACCAGACAATCTGGAGTTGGAGCTGTGTTGACATCTTGAAGATCTGCAGAAAGCAAAAAAACTAATAAGGATATAGCTGCCCAACCATAATTAATAAATGGGTTCAAATGATGTGGAATGCATTAGCAGACCTACAAACTGGCATACACTCAAAAACCGAGCAACACTATCCACACACATTGTCTGTTCATCACTTTTCTGGGAAAATAGAATGGCACTGAGCTCTCCAGGATTTGGGTCACAGTGAACAGGATCCTGGAAGCCATGACCATGCAGTTACGAGCATTAGATTCAATAGAGGCTGCGGTGCTACTATTACCCCTGCAGGACGGACGATCACACCGAGGGTTGTGCAGAGCGGAGCACTAATAGTTTACTGGACGCCTTATATAGCCTCCACTTTAAACACGATCAACACCATTTTAAAGCCATGACTCACGCTTAGCTGCAGTAACTTAATAATACTTCAACCATTAGCCTACATTAGAGCACCTACTTTGCTGAGACACAGAAAGTAAGCAGCTGAAACTGTCCATAGCAGCCTTCTGCCTGGGGTCATCCATGCTCTTCACATAAAACCTGTGATGGCTTTCATTTCCTCACTGTCCAAAGAAAGATTTTTAGTTTTCTACATCATTTGAACGCAGCAGCCAGGGCCGAAGTGGGTCCCTGTTCTTAAGATGTCTTTTTACTGGGTATATGTTCAGGTATATGTTGGTAAGTTAACAGAAAGCACTTCATTTGTTTAATTCAAATTTGAATCAGATAAAGATTTAAAATGTGGAAAATGTGATAAAGTTAAAAAACGTATTTACATTTGTACATAAGCAATCAATTGAAAATTAAAACTATTTAAAATTTCATTTTTCTTCCCAACAGAAAGGAGCTCTATTGTTAGATTTACACTAAAATCTTAAGTAGCTTCACTATACACGTTTAGTAGCTACGTATAGACACGAGAATTCCTTCTCCATGTTATATTTTACATTACAAATAACTATCTTAGTTCTCATACAGAGTTTAAATAACTCTGTTAAACTATCTTCTACCTGTCTCTTCAGTAAACATCTCCTTGGGATCATCAGTGGCGTCGGAAGAGGTTTGCTGCTTCGACAGTACAAAAACATTCCATTAATGAGTTCGGCTATTAATATACTACACTTCTAAATTACGTTTATTATTTTCAGCTTGAAGCTGGATATGTGTGATTAATGGTGTGTATCTGGTTCTACAAAATAAACTACACTAAGCTGTCATTGCAATCGTTGCTCAATAGCCGTACACTGACAATACAAACTTATTTCCAGATCTCTGTTTACCGGCTGTAAGACCTTAAAACAGGTCTGTTCATTTCACACATTTAGCAGCATCTTCTTCCAACACCTTTCTTTTTTCAACCTGGACTTTATTTGGCTCCACCTGGACTCTTTCTGCCCTTCATCACCACCGACTGACGCTTGGCACTATTCTGTTGGTATATTTAATTTTACCGCTCCAGAAAAGACAACTCGTGGGCCCAACCATCTTAAACATTTAGGAGGGGAGCTCAGATGGTAGAACCCAGTTAATCTACTGCGATGTAGGGGCTGTGCTGTCAGATGAATAGAGATGTTTACATCGTGGGAAGGTTTCATGATGAATGGATCAATGGAAATGCTCCAAAATAGCTTGGCATGACTTCTGGTTCCAATGACTTACATTAAGTTTTGGGCCTCTCCTGTAAAGTTGTCATTTTGGAGAGCAACAGTATTTAAGGTATCTAATAGTGTTTTTACACCAGCACTAGTTAGTCCAGTTAAAATAGGTGTGAAAACAGTAACCGCACTCGGGTGTGGACCAAAACAACCACACAGAGACCCTCGAGAGGAGGTGGTCTGGGTCCGGTTCCAAACGAACTCCGGAGTGGTTTGTTTGTGGTGAGAACATGATCCGACCTCGATCCGACCCAAGTATTAGGTGTGCTCCACAAGTTTGATCCAAACATCTCCTGCAGCCAGGTGTGCTTTGCATTATGGGATGCGGCAGATGGCGTAAACAGAGAACTGGAGAACTGTAGCAGCTAACAGGGCGAGGACAGTGAAGCGAGGTCTCTCTTGGACTAGCAGTGAGGGACGTTGTCTACTTGATGTTTGGAGTGAGCTGGGTGTTCTGCAGGTGGACTGTAGTTTGGTATATTATCAGATTATTATTACAGATATGAACAGATGCTGTTCCGCTGCTCCGTGATACGCTCTACAAGAAATGTGCAGTAGTTTGGGAAAACTGGATCTTCTCCCTGTGTTTTCTTTCTTGGTCGCACGCCAGACAGCTCTGACCAATCAGAGGAGAGAACCTGCTCACCTGGTTTGTTGGGGTGCATTTTGGTAAAACAAACTACAGGTGTGAGCACGCCCTAAGAATTGGTATAGGCTACGTGTTGGGAGCAACATACTATGATGTATACTATGCCTATGTAGACCCTCAGCAGGTTTTGAGACCCCAAAGAACCTATATTTGGGTTTCCATCCAGAGGTTTCGAAATTGTATACGCATTTACAAAATTCTGAATTAAGATGACGTGGCTGTCGTGAGTAGGGGCTACATGGAAACGAGTAAGAAGGACAGATGTAACTGGGTTTTGCTTTGAGTAGATTGTTACTAGACATGTGGTTTTAATGCAGGTCACTCCACCATAATTATGCACACAAAAGCTATTTCAGAGCTAGTATCGCCCCCTTGTGGAGAACCTAATGTCTGCTAAACTGTGAGTGTGAGTTGCAAGCCAGGTATACAATAACAAAGCAGCTGGACAGCACATATTACTGACACCAGCATGACACAAAACCAAACCCCATCACAACCAGCCTGTTCTACAACATAGTCAGCACAACATTCACAACAAGTCTCCGAAAACAACACTGAGACGCCACATACACTACTGAGCACAAGTATTATGTATTTTCAGTATTAGAACAGATGTAAATAATCAAACATACAATACAAAGTAACATGAATATGTTATTGTGAGAGAAGTAGATCAGATCTTGATCCAGTTTGAAGAACAAAGTGTAGTTCCAGATTTCTCCTGGACGCCCCAGACATTGTATGAATGTGTTCAGTTCCTTCAGCAGCAAATCTTGATTTAGCTTAATGAAGTACTGAGCAGTCAAAGCAGGTATTAGATGAGAACTGTAAATAATACTGGGTTGTTTATAGAAGGAGAAGCTTGGAAAGGGTTAAATAAACACACTGATGTATGGAAAAGCACTACTTACTCTATTAATACTGTTTAATATTTAATAATAAAGTGTTTCACTGAGTAAATAAAAGCTTCCTGTCTAAAAAAAATAGCTTTTTAAATATAATTAATATAATGTCCCCAAGTGTCTACATTTGCTCAGTACTGTATATACAGATATTTAGCCACAGGGCCAAAATAAAAATGTTTTTAATTCCATTTGAACTTGAACCATGTGTGTTTAACATTTAGTTCTTAGTGCCTGAACTGTTCCAGCAGGCTATGGTATGCTAGACATAGTAACTGAACCTGGCAGAAGCTTTTGGTATGAGAAAATGTGGCCAATCAGAATAAGGCATGGTGTTGTGATTGGCGAAGGGGCTTTTCTCCAGCACCGTCAGCCAGGATTTCTCTGCACCACAGCATGTGAGCGGAGTGAAGCGACACTCACACCCAGCGTTTCTGTCCACTCTGGGCTTTATGTCCTGCTCCACTCAGAGAAACTGCTCCGCATCTAATTATATCATTCACGGCTGTTAATTAAATGAAAAGCTAAACATTCTGTGCCACATTGGTTTTTTAATAGATACAAGCTTAAAACAAAGGCCCAAATCACAGGCTCGGAAACTACAGACTAGGGCTGGGGCGATACGTCGATGTAATCAATTAGGAAATTACGTCGATTAGCAAAATGTACGACGATGCGTCGCAAAGATGGCCACGCCCACTGAAAGCACGGATTTATCTGTGTGTATCCGTTTACATGGTTGCTGAGCAACACGTCCAGTAGAGGGCAGTTTGGAGTAAATCAAACATGGCGGTGGTGGATGAGCTTGTAGTTCTTTATTTACTTAAAAAACAAAGAAAAAACGACTGTTTGTCTCCGCGTTGAGGAGAAGCTATTCTGTGGAATTTCTAATGAACGTACAGAACCTCTCTTCAAAAAGTCCCACCATTTCTTCTTCATGGTGTCCGTATGGAAGTGGTCATGTCTTGCACTGCCCGCGGTCTCCAGCGGTACGGAATGAACGCAGAGTACGGACAGAAGGCTCCGTGTGTATCTGTATTTAACGCTGAGCATAAATGAGACTTTAACATGTTTCTTTCAGTAGAGTCACTTCACTACGCATTGCTAACTGTTTCTCAATCGTCCAGAACCTGAGACTGTTCTCGATACCGCGGGAGCTTTAAAACACACATAGGTTCACACGCTGGTGCTCAAACAGCTCTCTGAGGTATGTAGGCTACGTGCCATTTGAGCCTCTATAAGTCGAGTCAGAACGTATATATATATATATGTGTGTGTGTGTATATATATGTGTGTATATATATATGTGTGTGTATATATATGTGTGTGTATATATATATATATATACACATATACATACATTATATATATATATATATATATATATATATATATATATATATATATATATATATATATATATATATATATACAAAATGCAAAAATTAGTCATTACATGAATCGACTATTTGAAAAAATAATCATTTGATTAATCGATTATGAAATTAATCGTTAGGTGCAGCCCTACTGCAGACTGTGAACAAATGCACAAGCTATTAACCCCATCTCCATCATTTCCACAGCACAAGGAACAGTATGAGACTGTAGTGTCTGTAGAGCTTTGGTTGTGATCAGTGAGAATATCCAGTATGTAGGTCTGCTGGTCAGCTGTGTGTGAATGACCGTCGTGCGGGAGCGGTGAGGTCACTACGCAGAGGTGGGAAAAAAGGGCCGTCTGGGTCGCAGGATGGAGCGATGCTGGAGCGGTTTCAGAGTGAGAAAGAACACTGAAGCCGCTCCAAGCTCCGAGACCAAGATCACGTTGCTCCGCTCACATGCTCTGGCTGCTGATTGGCTACCTAGGGTGCACTGAGTCTGATGGAGAGTTTGGAATCCACAGGGGCTGTAATCAGCGCCCCGCAGCCCAAAGAGGGACCACATCGGTAGCTGCCATTCATTTTTACAGACATGCAGAAAGAAAAGAATAATACAAATGATGATGTGGGCCATTCTGCTGTCTTTCTTTCAACCAGCTGTAACGACTGCACGGAAAAGAAAAGTGACCTTGGACATTTACATTAAACCATAAGTTATAAGCTAAATGTATATACAGGGTCCTGTCACATTATTATGACCACCAGTTATCATCTAGAGTAACCGCCATGTGCATGCAGCACAGCAACATGTGCATGCAGGACAGCAGCTAGACAGACTGGGAGACTCAGTAAGGTCCTGGTAGGTGGACATAAGTATCTAAAGCCATGCCGACTGCAGTGCATCCCACAGCTGGTGGAGGGAGCATGAAGAAGGATCCATAGAGCCACCACCACCAACCAGGAGGTCCCATAGATGCTCAACTGGGTTCAAGTCTGGGGAATTAGGGGTCCAGAATAGTACTTAAAGGTCTTGGTTAGCTCTTCCAACCAGTGTGAGACATTTCTATCCGTGTGATGTGTTGCATTGTCTTGCTGGAAGTTCCCATCCACCCCAGAGAAGACAATCAGTATGTATGGTGTACGTGATCTGCAAGGATGGATTTGAACTTAAATCGGTTGAGAGTCTTCCACATGGACTGAGTGGGTCCAGAGAATGCCAAGGAACCTTTCCCAAGACTATAACGCTGCCACCTTTGTGCTGCCACTGTGGTCATAATAATGTGACTCGACTGTGTATAAAATCATCATTTATATAATACTTTCTATTGGTCTGTGCCAAAAACCAAAGATTTAGATTTATCCAGAGTTGTTTTTTTTTAATTACAAATAAAAAATCCCACGTTTTCATGTCACTGCCAACAAATACCGTGTGGGAAATGGTCCACGAATCAATATGGCCAATCAATATATACAGGACACTATTATAGAGAAGAGAATTTATGAGGTTATAAGCGATTTCAGGCTTGCACATTACTGTGCCACAGCAGATCTCATCCCATAACCACTATAAACGTGATGCCATCAGTCTAATACAACTACTGAGTCCGGCTGCACATGCCACACGTGAGAAGAGCTTACTTAACATCTGTAAGAGGTCAGAAAAGGGGTCTGTGGAGATGCTGCCACCGTGGCTGGGTTTGCGAATCTACTCAGAGGAGATGTATGAGAATATTCAAACCACACGAAGCAGTGCATCATGGGTGTCCTCCGTGGTAGTTCTATTGTACAATACATATTGTGGTGCATTGTGAGATGCTTTAGGATGTTTTAGGGCACCACTAGAAAATGGTGCAACCCCCAATTAGTGCACTATATAGTACATGGGGTTCAGTTTTGGACACAGCCAATGAGTTTTTAGCCAGTAGGCGGAGCCTTATTTTAGCAACGCCCCTTTATTTACAGCAGGAGGTGTTTATGTTTTAGCAAAACAGTCATAAGTGAAACATTAGGTCAAGCCTGGGCAGTGTTATGATTTCGGTAGTGAGAAAATGGAATATTCAATCATTTGTTTGGGATGGAGGCAGTAAGTGAGGAACAGAATGGAGGAGATGGAGGTGAGGAGCTCATACTGTGCTGGTTTAGAGAACATCGTGAGAGAAAGATTCAAACAGAAGATCACAACCTACATGAACATGGTCCTGATGCTATACTGAGCGATTTCAACTGAACTGAAAGATGAGCTGCTATCGAGGAAGCAGATTCAAGATCCACCAAGAAAACAAACCACAACATACAAACCTATTGAGGTGCAACTAGATTGGTAGCGTTTGGTCTATCTCAGTACCAAGGAGCTCCACAATGTCTCCACCGCCTCTCGTCATTAACGTTACGGCTGTTTACTTGCCATAATGTCAGGTTTTGAATCTATCACCAGTGTTCACCCACAGATCACCTGTACACACTACTATACTCACTCCTACTGACCACCAGCACCATCAGGTCAGCTTTTTATTCACCAGTCTTCCTGGTTCCACCTTAAATGGCGGGGCCAACATTCTGGCTCCTGCCGCAGCATTAAAGGTGGAACAGGAAAACTGGTGAAAGAGCTGACTTCACCCTCGTGTGGTTGGTAGGAGTGAGTATTGTATAGTGAACAGTTGGTATGTGCAAAAGTGCTTTAGTCTTAAATCTAAGTTAGTTAAATGTCCGCTCTGACTTTGAACCAATATGACAGTCATGAGGTGGACATTAGGAAACCAGCCTTGTGGCCAGAAGATTGCCAACTCAATCCCATGAACCAACAGGACACGACTGAAGTGCCCATAAGCAAGACACCTAAGCTCTCTGGGCACTGTGGACAGGGCTGCTCACTGCTCCCAGCAAGTGTACTCACTGCCCCCTAGTGGGTGTTTGTGGGTGTTTCACTGCCCCCCTAGTGTGTGTTCACTAGTGTGTGTATATGGGTGTTTCACTGCCCCTAAGGTGTGTGTTTATGTGGGTGGTTTAGTGCCCCCTAGTGTGTGTATTCTTTAGTGTGTATATGGGTGTTTCACTGCCCCCTAGTGTTTGTTTCCTAGTGTGTGTGTGTGTGTATATGTGTATGTTTCACTGACCTCTAGTGTGTGTTCACTAGTGTGTGTATATGTGGGTGTTTTACTGCCCCCTAGTGTGTGTATGTCGATGTTTCTCTGCCCCCTAGTGTGTGTGTATGTTGCACTGACCCCTAGTGCGTGTTCACTAGTGTGTGTATGTGGGGGTTTCACTGTCCCCTAATGTGTGTGTTCATTTGTGTGCATATGCGTGTTCACTGCCCCCTAGTATGTGTATTCTTTATTGTGTATATGGGTGTTTCACTGCCCCTTAGTGTGTGTGTTTACTAGTGTGTGTATGTGGGTGTTTCACTGCCCTCTAGTCTGTGTTCACTAGTGTGCATATGGGTGTTTCACTGCCCCCTAGTGTGTGTGTTTACTTGTATGCGCGTATATGGGTGTTTCACTGCCCCCTAGTATGTGTATTCTTTATTGTGTATATGGGTGTTTCACTGCCCCTTAGTGTGTGCTTACTTGTGTGTGTATGTGGGTGTTTCACTGCCCTCTAGTCTGTGTGTTCACTAGTGTGCATATGGGTGTTTCACTGCCCCCTAGTGTGTGTGTTTACTTGTATGCGTGTATATGGGTGTTTCACTGCCACCTAGTGTGTGTATTCATTAGTGTATATATGGGTGTTTCACTGCCCCTTAGTGTGTGTGTTCACTAGTATGTGTTCACCACTGTATGATGGTGATATACTGCATGGACGGGTTAAACCCGGAGGTCAAATTCTGCTGTGCTGTGGCAAATAGTTCTGGCAGTGCACTTTTCTGGGTACATATAGCAAAATAGTCAGAACAGCACATGCTAACTCTGAAAGCAAGGTGACCGCACACTAATGATACCGTACTTAGTCCAGAAAGATGAGGCTCATGAGAGAGAACATACTGCTCTGAGTGAACTCTCTGGAGATCTCCCTGGATTCCTTGCTCCATAAACTCTGCCCACATTTTGGTGCAAAGCTGATTAGCCATTCTGGACCCCGCTTTAAACAACAGAGTAATTTCGTAAGAGGAGAAGGGCACTTTAGGTGAAGTGCTCTGCTGAAAAGGAAGAGCTATAGTCCATCTGACTCCCCCTCCCGTCCTTCATCTCTGTGTAAGAGTTAAACTTGCATTCTAAGACTGAGGTCTATACAGTACTGTGTATAAGTCTGGAGACATAATTATGGCAAAGCAATGCACAACTATATTGATATTTGTTTTTTGCTTTCTGACAGATCATCGCTATGTAACTCATCCCGCAGTAGAAATATCAGTTCTAACTCCAACTTGGGGCTTGTGTACAGCTTTTAAATCAGATGCACGGATTCCAGAAAACAACAGATTTTTTTCCCATAGAGAATGAATAGGATGGAAAAGTGCACGCCAATCTACTAAACTTCTGCTCGACCGACACACACTGTTTCGCATACACTGACTCAGGGCAGACCCCCGACCACGACTGTAATGTTGGTTTGACCCGCACTCGTCTGTTTGTTCCTTTTATTTTCATCCCTCTTTTTTCTCCATATAGTCCCATTCATTTTCGGTTACACCCAAACCACATGGTTTGATTTAACATACAGCCTCCAAACTGCATGGACTCTTTTAAGGCAGATCCCCAAACACTGATTCACAGACATACTGACCTGCAGTCATCTATTTACCATTTATTTACAGTATTAATAGAGTAAGTAGTGCTTTTCCATACGTCAGTGTATTTATTTAACCCTTTCCAAGCTTCTCCTTCTATAAACAACCCAGTATTATTTACAGTTCTCATCTAATACCTGCTTTAACTGCTCAGTACTTCATTAAGCTAAATCAAGATTTGCTGCTGAAGGAACTGAATACATTCATACAATGTCTGGGGCGTCCAGGAGAAATCTGGAACTACACTTTGTTCCTCAAACTGGAGCTCAAGATCTGATCTACTTCTCTTACAATAAGATATTCATGTTACTTTGTATTGTATGTATGATTATTTACATCTGTTCTAATAAGATCTGGTGTACTTACTGGTGAACATCCAACTGTAACAGGCTTCGATTCCTTTGATTTTCTGTTTTCGATTTGACCACAAAAGAAATTCAGAAGTAGGGTAGTGAAGGGGACCGGCAGCAGAGCCTGGAGGTATATTGCAAAACCAATGGTAGCCAGGATGCTTAGCTACTCTGGGTTGCCATGAGTGCTGAGTGTGATGGTTGGGCAGGTATGTCCTGTCTACAAGAAGGCAATGCTCAAACCAGAAGGCTCAAAGCCAGCTAATGCCCACCTAAAAGCAGAATAGAAATCAGCCACAAGGGCGGAGCTCCTGCTCAGTTTCCTCACACTGTAGAAGCCACGGAGCTCCTTTGCTACAGCCGTGGATACAGAGCTGGAGCTCAGTCCCAAATCTGTCACTCCGTCTACGCTCCTCATTAGCCAGTCTGGTCTGTGATGATTAATTCAGGGCATCACTTAATAAGACGGGCTCATTTCAAAACTGTTGATTCAATTTGATGCTAACAATGTTATCATCTTTGTCTTCTGGCTCTATTCCTCTCCAGCTCTTTCTTTCTGAAGCCCACGCGTCACTCCTTCGCCTCTTTTGGAAAGGGATCGCGTCACGCTAGGCTGCGTGTCATCGACATTAGTATGGATCTCCACACGTGCTTTTTTGAGGGAGGATGTCAAGGTTGACGGCGGTGGGGGGAAATATGAGGCGAAGCCGCCTCTCCAGAGAAATCCAGCAGCTGTCACACTGGGCCCTGTGAGCCCAAAGCACGTGGAGGTCAGCAGCTTTGCAGGGTACACACCGAAGCCCCTCCCAAGCTACACTCAGAAATGAACCAAAAGGGGGCTCAGAATATGTCAACATAAAATAAACAGGGCTAATCAAGTCCATGTGTTTCCCAACTCCATTTGATTGAGTGTTATATAATTAAACCAGGTTCAAAGAGCGATTTATAGCACATATTCTTTTCTTAGAGGGAACTAAAATATCAGATGCACTCTAGCTCTGGCTTAATGGACCCAACTCAATCAGCGTCCCTGGATCCGAGCCTGTGGCTCAATTTAAAGTCTTTAGTAGAAGTGCTTAGACCTCAGGGTCTGGTCTGTGGTGTATTCTGGTTGGCACACATCATACATTTCCATATATTCCAGGACTGGATGCAGTTTAAACTGCCTTAATGCATTTAGAACTCTGAGGAACTTGGGGTTGGAGTTCTGGGAGGCTTCGGCCGCTGGGATTTGAAGTCAGGCCCCACTTGCCAAGCAAAGAGTGAGTAAGATTTTGAAAAGAGGGAGGAGCTGGGGAGGTGGTGGGGTGCGAATTTCATCACGAGAAGGTGAGGGCAGAGGAGTGGTTTATATAGAGTGGTCAATGCTGGAGAGGATGTTCTCCTAAACTTGAGTTAGGACATTAGACTGACAAATATCCAAAGAAATGTATTAGAAGTCAGTCTAGGGGATGAGGTGGAGGCCATTTCTCCAGGGGTAAGCAAGGCCAACATAACAAACAAAACCCAATACTAACTCCAAACCCACACATCTACCTTTACCTATCAAAACAAATAAACAATATAAGACAAGGATTCAGCCTAGCTCCCTAACTAAGCCAAAAACCAAGAGACAAGGTAGGTATTTACAACAAAATGGCACTTCAGCCATAGGTGTGTTACAATATACAAGAGGTAAATATAAGTATTTATAAATATACATATAAAAGTCAGGTATCACAAAAACACTGGTCTAATTCAAAGAACTCCCAAAAAGCTAGTTTACACACACAGTTTACACAGTTCCTCAAAATCCAACAAACACACACACAAAGCTTGAGAGTCAGCATTCCAGAGTATCCCATCCCTCCATCGCTTCCTGAGTCACTCCACCTTTAACCTTCTCTGGGCCACACTGTTGCCAACTCCTCAGTAAGGAAAGTAGCTATTGGCTGTTCTGAAAGCCTAATCTGCATAATGGTCTATATGTGTGTATTTGAAGGAATAACATTGTGGGAGAGTAAAAAAGTGAGTAAAACCAACCAAAATATGTTATAACTACAAATGAACTCCCAATAATTTAATTTCTTCTGTGGATTCTTTGTTTGCTGGGTTTGAAATCGGCCGTGTCACACTGAAGAATTTCCCTCTTGGATCAATAAAGTATCTATCTATCTATAGACGCATTTATAATTACATCCTGCTCTGTAGATAGGGGGCGGGGTCAGCGGCGGCTTTGGGCATGCACAGTGAATGTAGTGGGTCCTGGAGTGGTGTGGTTCTGCTCTCACGGCAGCCCCCACTGCTCGCTGAGGACGGTAACTGAAGATCATGTATGTTCATCTCAGAGTCTCCAAAAGTCTCCAACAACACCAGAAACAGTCGCTAGATTTGTTGCTATTCGTTTTTTTAAAGAGAAAGTCGCTAGAGGGTCTGAAAAGTCACGAAATATAGCGACAAAGTCTCTAAGTTGGCAACACTGCTGGGCGAAAGACTCCGCCCACAGCAGCCAAATCTGGAGACAGTTCCACCTTCAATGCCTTTGGTTGACCAACCTGTCTGTATTTTGTGGATATAAACAAATTTTTTATTCGATGCATTGAAATATCCCAAAATAAGCAGGTAAACTGGTCACAGGTGGTCCTGACTGGGTATAAAAGGAGCTCTACAGAAGACTCAGTCTTTCCAAGCCAAGATAAGTCATGGTTGACGACTTTGTACCAAACTTTTTCAAGAGAGTCATCAAATTGTTTATTGCAAGACTGCAGAGAATTTAAGTGTTTCACATCTTTCATACCCAATACTTTGAAAAGGTTCAGGGAATACAAAGAAATCTCAGTCTGTGGAGGGCAAGACTGGAAACTACTCCTGAATGAGTGACTTTCGAGACCTCAGACAGCAGTAAATAAGACACTGGTGTTAAATATAGCCAGATGGGCTCAGTTATACTTCAGAAAACCATTGTTAAGACACCACAGCAAGAAATTCCAACTTGAGAAAGTCCAACTCGACTCACTAAACTGAAGACTTCTGACTTGACTTGACAACATCACTAAAAACTTGCGACTTGACTTAGACTTTACCTTTACTGACTTAGATTTGGAATCGGACTTGAGCTTTAGGACTTGAAAAGACTCGTCACCCTATTTTAACATAATAAATAAGGAAAACTTAATCAAATAGCTGGATTATTTTGTATTGAATGGTGCTGTAACGCTAGGCAGCTGAGCTTTTATACACAATACTTTGAAAAGGTTCAGGGAATACAGAGAAATCTGAGTCTGTGGAGGGCAAGACTGGAAACTACTCCTGAATGAGTGACTTTCGAGACCTCAGACAGCACTAAATAAGACACTGGTGTTAAATATAGCCAGATGGGCTCAGGAATACTTCAGAAAACCATTGTTAAGACACCACAGCAGTAAGAAATTCCAACTCGAGAAAGTCCAACTTGAGTCACTAAACTGAAGACTTCTGACTTGACAACATCACTAAAGACTTGCGACTTGACTTAGACTTTACCTTCACTGACTTGAGCTTTAAGACTTGAAAAGACTCGCCACCCTATTTGTACATAATAAATAAGGAAAACTTCATCAAATAGCTGGATTATTTTGTATTGAATGGTGCTGTAACGCTAGGCAGCTGAGCTTTTATACACAATACTTTGAAAAGGTTCAGGGAATACAGAGAAATCTGAGTCTGTGGAAGGCAAGACTGGAAACTTTCGAGACCTCAGACAGCAGTAAATAAGACACTGGTGTTGAATATAGCCAGATGGGCTCAGGAATACTTCAGAAAACCATTGTTAAGACACCACAGCAGCAAGAAATTCAACTTGAAATTCTATTTCACAAGAAGGAAGCCAAACAATAATTCGCTACAGGAGCACCGCCGAGTTCTCTGAGCCCAGGTTCATCTCAGATGGTCTGAAACACACTGGTCATGAGTCCTGTGGTTAGATACATCAATGTTTCAGCTTGTTCTCTGATGCTGACACTGGTCCATTGGGACATTTCCAAGATGCAAAAGCCAACAGCTGTGCCACTGACATGGAGGCATTTATCTGGATTTTAGAGAGACATATGCTGCCATCAAGATGATGTCCTCTCCTGGGAAGCCCATGGTTATTTCAGCAGGCCTTGGTCTGCATGTGCTAAACAGCTTGGCCTTGTAGAAACAGAGTATGTGTGCTTGACTGGCCTGCCTGCTGTCCAGATCTCTGTCCTGCTGAAAATGTATGACGGATCATGAAAAGGAATGACCACAGACTGCTAAGCAGCTGAAATCTTGTATTGCAAGAACGGGCAAAACAATAGTACCCTCAGTAGAATCCCCAATCTATTAAAATGTGTAATTAAGAGGAAATGTGATGTAATACTGTGGTAAACATGCCTCTGTTGGCATCTAACTCTAATAGTGAAAAAACACTGGACATCTTTACTTTTTATTTTTTTCAGTTAAAAGGCTCAGACGAGTAAACAGATTCCTGTTTTTATGTTCAACCAAAATTCCAAGTTTTTCTGTAAAATGGGGCTTCTGAATATTTACCTCGATGAATGAATCTTCATGAACCTCCAAGGTACCTTTCTTGTAAGGCTTGTGGATAAAAGTTAGACGCAAAGGGCTATAAGTGAACGGGCAATTCAAAAGTACAGTCGTTAGGCCAAGTTAACATCCATAAACATCCAAATGTACCACACTGGAGGAGCCGTAAGAGGTAACAGGGGCATCAGATAGACAGAGAGTATATAAAGGGCAAAAACCATAAAACAAATTCAATAAACAAAGCAAGATCATAACGCAGACGGATAAACACTCAGTGTAACACACAAACTGACCAGGGAAAAACAGGTGAACTCAACTAGTACTCAGGAGACTGAGAACGAATGCAAGCATTTGGATTGGTGAACACCAACGTGTGCACTCGAGTCACATGACTTGGACTTGAGTCCAACTCGAGTCACTAAACTGATGACTTGTGACTTGACAACATCACTAAAGACTTGCGACATGACTTAGACTTTACCTTTACTGACTTGGACTTGGAATCGGACTTGAGCTTTAAGACTTGAAAAGACTCGTCAACCTATTTAAACATAATAAATAATGAAAACTTCAAATAACTTCAACTGAAAATTTTGTATTAAATGGTGCTGTAACGCTAAGGAGCTGAGCTGCGCCGCTCAGTTTATCCGTAGCCTAGCAACAAGTGAAGTTCTGCAGCCAATCACGGGAAGCTTTGGGGGGAGCCAGTGTTGAATTTGTGCAGAGACGAGGAGCAACATGCTCCCGAAAATAATCCCGTTCAACTACAAAGATTCTGCTGCAGTAAATAAAAAAGAACGTGCAGGACACGTGGAGTCAAGATCACAGATGGAGCTGCAACCACTTCAAACTCTGTTCCACTTTTGAGACACGAAGAACAGGAAGTCTCTGCTCTGTATATTTCACATAGAGCAGTTAGCTAGCTTGCTGGCTAACAAGTTAGCAAACTTAGCGACATAATGATAAACAGCAGCTAATGTGAAGAAAGCTCTGTCCCTCTGTTCATCCTCCTAGATCTTCCACCGTCCACTGAGAACTTCACTGAAACATTAAAACATTTAGGAAGCTCAGCGTCTCAGACAGGAAGTGATCCAGTAGAGCAGAAAAGTACAAACACTGATCAGTCCATGCAGAGCTACTGCAGAGTCACACATACTGTTAGAACTGAAAGACCCGTCCAGATATTAATGATTATGGGTTTAGAACGTGATTATTAAAATTCCTGTAGGTGTAATGAGTACTAATACTTCCATACAGTGCAGTGTTTCTCAGCCTCGGCCTTCAAGGCCCACTGTCTCACATTTTAGTGGTTTTTCTGCTTCAACACCTATTTTAACTGGTGATGGACTGGTAATGAGGTGATTGGACTGGTAATGGACTGGTAATGAGGTGATTGGACTGGTAATGAGGTGATTAGACTGGTAATGGACTGGTAATGAGGTGATTGGACTGGTAATGAGGTGATTAGACTGGTAATGGACTGGTAATGAGGTGATTGGACTGGTAATGGACTGGTAATGAGGTGATTGGACTGGTAATGAGGTGATTAGACTGGTAATGAGGTGATTAGTGATTAGAACTGCTTGAAATGATCGAATTTCATATGCAAGTTATTTTTGTTATAATAGAAACTTTAAAAATGTTAATGTTATATTAATGTTAGTTTAATATTCTACTAATCAACTGCATCAACTGTGTTAAATACTGAAATGACGTTACATCTGGTGACTTGACTAGGACTCAAACTTTAAGACTTGGGACTTGACTCAAGACTTCCTTGTATTGACTTGGGACTTGACTCGAGACTTCCTTGTATTGACTTGGGACTTGACTCGAGACTTCCTTGTATTGACTTTGGACTTGACTCGGGACTTCCTTGTATTGACTTGGGACTTGACTCAGGACTTCCTTGTATTGACTTGGGACTTGACTTGGGACTTGACTTGGGACTTGACTCGGGACTTGACTCGGGACTTGACTCGGGACTTGACTCGGGACTTGATTGTCAAGACTTGAGACTTAGTTGTCAGTTGCAACTTAGTGACTTGGTCCCATGTCTGGAAAGACATCATATGACCAGTCGGTGCATTAAGGGTCCAGAGCAGAGTGACCAAAGTGGCTAGGGAGCGTAACAGTTCTTAAACAAAAAAACACTTTTATTATAACAACAAATCAAGATTTCAGATCGGACAGATGACCAACTCTTGGTTATGCTGGTTAGCTGTAGCTGGTTAAGCTCTCCAAGTCTAAAACTGATTTGTGTGGGAGGGGCCAAAGATGTCAGCCTTGTGATTGGGTAAGGGGAAAGCTCACAAAAACGTTACCCAAGATCAGGAGCTTCCAGTTAACATGGAAAAGAGAGAAATACGGTATAATACGTTGGTCATTTATTGGTCAATGGAACTTTAAAGAGTATACTCAGTACAAGTTGACTGATTGCCTAGAACGCAAACACATATTTCAGGTTCCCTGGGTGTTTAAGTATCATCCCATTCTGTCAGCGCCATTTAGGGGTTACACTTCCAGCAAAAGCAGATATTTTAATCTAATGACAAACACGATCAATATCAATGAACCTCTTCATCTCTCTGACCTGAATCTTCAAGTACAAATAAAAACGTGACCGTGGTGTGAAACACGCAACACCTGGACAGCAATTACCCCTTAAAAGCTGCTGTTCTCCCTCCTGATTCAGGAATAAAGCTGCTGCCTCTCACCACAGAGAGCCTCTCTCCGCGTGAGGCAGCAGCTCCATTTAACAGGCATTACCACGTCTCCTGAGGAGGGAGGGGTAGAATTAAGATGAAGCCTTAATTACAGGACTGGGCCGTGCTCAGGCTTCAGGCTTGCTGAAGTGACAGGGCTGTATTTCTCCCCGACGTCCGACCACACACTTCTCCGAGCTCTTAATGTGCTTTAATGTGTGTTTGTCTGGGAAACGAGGACGGTACGGGTTGATGTGGGGTAATAGGTTGTGGAAAGCCAAGGCAGGGCAGCGTAGTCTTCAAAAATGTGGCTCGAGTCTTCATCATACCCCATTATAATGTGATGATTTCTGTACTGTTTGGTGATTTTAATACTCTGAAAGTTCCACTTTGCTGTTGGTTTTCTATGTAAAAATAATGAAACACAATTTCTACAGAGAAGACACTTCTGTACATTTTAACAGAGGTGTCAAGTAACAAAGTACAAATACTCCGTTACCTTACTTAAGTAGAGATTGTGTTTTTTTATACTTTACTGGAGTAATTATTTATCAGCTGACTTACTTTACTATTAAATATTAAATGGTACAAATTTTGCTCTTCTTATAATAAAACCTGACTAACCAGTGATCTACAGGTACTGATGATATACACCACATGTTTAAATCAACATTATCCAAAAAATAAATATCTTCAAAATGGCAACTTTACAGGGGAGGGAAAAATTTAAACGACCTTCTATGTAAGTCAATGGAACCAGAATTTTTTCAAAGCCATTTTGGAGCATTTCTATTGGTCCATTCATCATGACCTTTTCAGATAACGTAAACAGCAGCTGTTGTGTTCAAATGAGGTAGTAAAAAAAAAATCAACAAAAATGGAGGTACGTGTTTCTTTGGATATTTAAGATATTTAATTGTATTGCAATATAATTACTACCCATACTATCATATAGCCTGTTATCGTGTTTACATACTAGATCTTTTATTATTATTATTATTATTATTATTAAAAATAGAAGTTAACACTGGGGGGGTCTTCTTAAAAAGCCCATCTTCCAAAATGCATCTTGAGTGAACGTCAGCAGCGCTCCACAGTGTGGCTGTTTTTTAAAAAAGCTGTCTAAAACCCTCGGCAGTAACGAACCCTTCCTCGCCCTCCACAGGCAGGAGGAAGTGAGGGAACTGACAGCTGACTGCTGGCTAACGATCATACAGCAGAGACGGGTGGAAAACTGTGCGCGGGGCGCCAGGTCGCAGCAAGGCGCTGCGATTGGCCGCGCGGGTTGCCAGGTCACAGCTGGCCAGTGCGATCGGTGGCCAGGTCCGCATCACGGAGCCACAGGCCACCCAGGACACCATAACGTCCTCAAAAATCTTACTGCGGCATACGGGAGACAAACGAGATGCCTGGCGGCGGTTTTCCGCTCGGTGCTCGACGCAGGCATAAATAACAGGGCCGCACCTCCAGGTTTGTTTTCGGTGGCAAAGAAACGGGGAGGAAAAAAAAACAAAAAAAAAAAAACAAGAAGGCAGGCATACAAATAAAGCAGTTGTCTGATTTGATGCCCTCCTCCTACCCACTCCTCCACAAAGCTGCTGTGGCAAGATTCCTGCAGAGAACTGCACACTTCTCCTCTCATCACCATAGTAATCCTTTTATTTGCTCGGCGTGGAGTGCATTCTCCAGGCAGATTTGCTCAATTTGACACCAAATTTCATTTGTCGCCGAATTCCTGCCTTCGGAATTGCATCAGCGCCTGTTTTTCTCTTTTTTCTATCCCCCCACAGCCGCCTCCTTGAAAGGTAATTGACAGAACGCATATCTCAGGGTGCTGGGGGGAGAGAGAGGCGAGGGGTGGCAGAGGAACAGAGAGCAAAATCAAAAGCGAGGGCGTGGGGGGCGTTAAAGCAGGCCGTTGTTGGTCGTGCTGATAAGAGACGGTGGCGGCGCGATGTGCTCCGTGGCTGATCTGCGCATGGGCAGCCGGGGCGTCCTCACTGCTCCGCTGAACTGGAGTGTGAAATATGAGCAGGCGCGGCTTAATAACGCACCTGCTGGTTGAAGCGTCTGTTCCTCTAAATCCTCCACCGGCCCACCGACGGTTAACCCGCTTGGCTTGGGAACTCGACTCGTTCCCTTTTCTCTCCTCAAGCATTGTGGAGTTCTGCTTAGGCAAGTTCAATCCAAATAAATCCAAACTAATATGTTGAAAACATTAGCACTGCTCTTGGCTCTGAAATGCTGGGGGCTTGCCCAGTCACGGGGCGGTGCAGCCTCTCTCAAGAGCCAAATGCCACCATGACCTGAAAAGTGGATTCACAGTCAAGTCACATTATTATGACCAGTGTGAGGGTCTGGGGAATGTTTTGGTGGCATTATCTGGATCCACTCATCCATGTGGAAGACACTCTCAACCAATTTGGGTCTGAATCCATCCTTGCAAATCACATACACCATACATGTTGACCAAGATTTCTAAGTAATACCCTGAATCCCTAATTCCCCAGACTTGAACCCAATTGAGCATCTGTGGGACCACCTGGATGATGGTATTGGTTCTATGGCTCCTACTCCACATCCCCTCCAGCAGCTGTGTGATGCAATGCAGTCAGCATGGCTTCAGATACCAGAGGCTGTTCAATAACTAAAGGTCAAACTTCAAAGTCATGTTATCAATAATCTTTACTGGAATGTAAATGTACATGAATGAAAACAAGCTGAAGTGAAACAGGAGTAACAAGACTATGTTTAAAATGTAAGGATACAAATACTTAGTTACCTTACTTAAGTAGAGATTTTGGTTATTTATACTTTACTGGAGTAATTACTTTTCAGATTACTTTTACCTACATTTACACTCCATTATCAGTACTTTCTACTCCTTACATTTACACTCCATTATCTGTACTTTCTACTCCTTACATTTACACTCCATTATCAGTACTTTCTACTCCTTACATTTACACTCCATTATCAGTACTTTCTACTCCTTACATTTACACTCCATTATCAGTACTTTATACTACTTACATTTACACTCTATTATCAGTACTTTCTACTCTTTACATTTACACTCCATTATCAGTACTTTCTACTCCTTACATTTACACTCCATTATCAGTACTTTCTACTCCTTACATTTACACTCCATTATCAGTACTTTCTACTCCTTACATTTACACTACATTATCAGTACTTTCTACTCCTTACATTTACACTCCATTATCAGTACTTTCTACTACTTACATTTACACTCCATTATCTGTACTTTCTACTCCTTACATTTACACTCCATTATCAGTACTTTATACTACTTACATTTACACTCTATTATCAGTACTTTCTACTCCTTACATTTACACTCTATTATCAGTACTTTCTACTCCTTACATTTACACTCCATTATCAGTACTTTCTACTCCTTACATTTACACTCCATTATCTGTACTTTCTACTCCTTACATTTACACTCCATTATCTGTACTTTCTACTCCTTACATTTACACTCCATTATCAGTACTTTCTACTCCTTACATTTACACTCCATTATCAGTACTTTCTACTCCTTACATTTACACTCCATTATCAGTACTTTCTACTCCTTACATTTACACTCCATTATCAGTACTTTCTACTCCTTACATTTACACTCCATTATCACTACTTTCTACTACTTACATTTACACTCCATTATCTGTACTTTCTACTCCTTACATTTACACTCCATTATCAGTACTTTATACTACTTACATTTACACTCTATTATCAGTACTTTCTACTCCTTACATTTACACTCCATTATCTGTACTTTCTACTCCTTACATTTACACTCCATTATCTGTACTTTCTACTCCTTACATTTGCACTCCATTATCAGTACTTTCTACTCCTTACATTTACACTCCATTATCTGTACTTTCTACTCCTTACATTTACACTCCATTATCAGTACTTTCTACTCCTTACATTTACACTCCATTATCAGTACTTTCTACTCCTTACATTTACACTCCATTATCAGTACTTTCTACTCCTTACATTTACACTCCATTATCAGTACTTTCTACTCCTTACATTTACACTCCATTATCAGTACTTTCTACTCCTTACATTTTAAACATAGTCTCGTTACTCCTATTTCATTTCAGCTTGTTTTCATTCATGTACATTTACATTCCAGTAAAGATTATTGATAACATGTCTTTGAAGTTTAACTTCATTACAATACTTATAGACAACTAGTCATCATATCTTCTGCTCCATGAAACACATGTTAATGTTCAGTAGTAACAGATATGCTTCTTTAATATATTTACATTGTACTAAACTACATTCATGTTTAATGGGCGTATATGCGTCTGAAACAGGAAGCCTAGCGCATCCCAAACTTATCAACATTAACATTTTAATATAACATTATAGTCATTATGACCCATTATGAAGAATGGGGTTTTTGGGGAGGTGGGCTAGTGCACTATAGACCCCTGATACTTCAACTTCTACAGAAGTATTTTTAAACTCTAGTATCTAAACTTCTACCTGAATAATGAATGTGAATACTTTTGACACCTTTGTCAGATACCTGTGACACCTTACCAGGACCTTACTGAGTCTCCCAGTCAGTCTAGCTGGCAGTTACTCTGGATATTAGCTGGTGGTCATAATAATGTGACTCAACTGTGTAGCATTATAGTAAAAGTTTTTTTATATATATATATATATATATATATGCTAAGTACGGCTCCAGTGCCTGATTTAAGACCGGCCCAAAAATCCTGACTGCAAATCTGATGAAAAACAGTTTCTAGTTCTGATTCAGTACTACACAGTTCAGTCTTCTCACATAATCAGTTTCTGACATGCACAGTGTGTTTAGACACAAATCTCTGAATTCCTTTTACAGTCTTTTTAAAAGCTACTCCTGAAGTGTGTATGTAACCAAATGTATCCCAGGTTTGTTTTTCTTTCTGCATGTCATGCTAAACAGTCTGTGATTGGACATCTAAACCCATTGTCCATGTCCATTAAATGGCTCTTTCCCAAGGCGGCTCTCTAAACCTACCTGTTCCAGCTACAGGTCTGTATTTCAACATGTAGAAATCAGATTTCTACAGTTATCAGATAATTCATGTGATCATATGCTCAGCATACTCTGATTTCTTAGATCTGATTAAGGCCTAGAAATTTGATTTCTACAGTTATCTGATTATTCATGTGGTCATGTATCCCGCATACTCTGATTTCTTAGATTGGATCAAAACCTAGAAATCTGATTTCTACAGTTATCTGATTATTCATGTGGCCATATGCTCAGCATACTCTATTTTCTTAGATCAGATCAAGGCCTAAAAATCTGATTTCTGCAGTTATCTCATTACTCATGTGGTCATGTACCCACATACTGTTGATTTCTTAGATCGGATCAAGGCCTAAAAATCTGATTTCTACAGTTATCAGATAACTCATGTGATCATATGCTCAGCATACTCTGATTTCTTAGATTGGATAAAGGCCTAGAAATCTGATTTCTACAGTTATCAGATAATTCATGTGGTCATATGCTCAGCTCAGCATACTCTGATTCCTTAAGATTGGATCAATGCCTAGAAATCTGATTACTGCAGATATTGGATTATTCATGTGGTCATGTACCCATGATTTTCTTGGATCTGATTAAGGCCTAGAAATCTGATTTCTACAGTTATCAGATAATTCATTTGATCATATGCTCAGCATGCTCTGATATCTTAGATTGGATCAAGGCCTAGAAATCTGATTACTGCAGTTATCTAATTATTCATGTGGTCATGTATCCAGCATACTCTGATTTCTTAGATTGGATCAAGGCCTAGAAATCTGATTATGCAGTCTGATTAGAAGAGCTGGATTTTAGTTCATGCATTCTCTTAAGGCCTATGTTTTTCAAACGTGCCGTTTAAACCCAGTCCAAGCATTTTTGGCTGAATGCTTTGAAGCAGCATAAACTGTGTGCATCTCGTTCTACAGAAAACAAACCAACACAGGGATCAGTGCCTCCTACATGAGCTGAAGCTGAACGAGTGGTTCTGTAGGTATCTCCGTATGTCAGTAGAGGAATTCAAGGTTCTGCTTCTGCTTGTTGCTCCTCTTATTATAAAGGAGCGAATGACTTGCAGCTGTATATAGTCACTGTAATGTTACTCACCGTCATTCTGCTTGCTATTTGCTGCAAGCGAGACTAGCTGTGCCGCTGTCCTACCGCGTCTTTGTCTGATCTGCAACCATGGAGCTCTGACTGGTCAGCTTGATTTTAACGTATCCAATCAATGCAGAAAGTAGATCAGACTTTAAATTTAAAACTTTATACAGTATTTAAAATTGGACAGTGAATAGGGCTTTACCCTGATTTCTTTCTCAGTCTGACTGCGGTACCGGAAATCAGCAAGCAGTCGTTACTACAGAAGCCACAAGATGGCAACAAAACACTTCTGGAGCGAAGCTAAAGAATATGCTTAGATCAGATCAAGGCCTAGAAATCTGATTTCTGCAGTTATTTAACTATTTCTGTGGTCATGTACCCATCATACTCCGCTTTCTCAGATCTGATCATGGCCTAGAAATCTGATTTCTACAGTTATCAGATAATTCATGTGATCACATGCTGAGCATACTCTGATATCTTAGATTGGATCAAAGCCTATAAATCTAATTAATGCAGTTATCTGATTATTCATGTGGTCCTGTATCCAGCATACTCTGATTTCTTAGATTGAATCAAAGCCTAGAAATCTGATTTCTACAACTAGCTGATTACTTATGTGATCATGTATCCAGCATACTCTGATTTCTTAGATTGGATCAAAGCCTAGATTAATGCAGTTATCTGATTATTCATGTGGTCATGTATCCAGCATACTCTGATTTCTTAGATTGAATCAAGGCCTAGAAATCTGATTTCTACAGTTATCAGATAATTCATGTGATCACATGCTGAGCATACTCTGATATCTTAGATTGGATCAAGGACTATAAATCTGATTAATTCAGTTATCTGATTATTCATGTGGTCATGTATCCAGCATACTCTGATTTCTTAGATTGAATCAAAGCCTAGAAATCTGATTTCTACAGTTATCTAATTATTCATGTGGTTATCTGCCCTGTATACTCTGATTTCTTAGATTAGATCAAAGCCTAGAAATCTGATTTCTACAGCTATCTGATTACTTATGTGATCATGTATCCAGCATACTCTGATTTCTTAGATTGAATCAAGGCCTAGAAATCTGATTTCTACAGTTATCAGATAATTCATGTGATCACATGCTGAGCATACTCTGATATCTTAGATTGGATCAAGGACTATAAATCTGATTAATTCAGTTATCTGATTATTCATGTGGTCATGTATCCAGCATACTCTGATTTCTTAGATTGAATCAAAGCCTAGAAATCTGATTTCTACAGTTATTTAATTATTCATGTGTTTATCTGCCCTGCATACTCTGATTTCTTAGATTAGATCAAAGCCTAGAAATCTGATTTCTACAGCTATCTGATTATTTATGTGATCATGTATCCAGCATACTCTGATTTCTTAGATTGGATCAAAGCCTAGATTAATGCAGTTATCTGATTATTCATGTGGTCATGTATCCAGCATACTCTTGATTTCTTAGATTGAATCAAAGCCTAGAAATCAGATTTCTAGAGTTATCTAATTATTCATGTGGTCATTTGCCCTGCATACTCTGATCTCTTAGATTGGATCAAGGCCTAGAAATCTGATTATGCAATCTGATTAGGAGATTAGGAGAGCTGATTAGGAGATAATGTAGGTTCATATTTTAATGTAAAGTCATGTCACGTCTTATCCTGAGTTTATATATTGCTTGCAAAGCAAAAATCCAATTACTGACTTGTGTAGACCCGAAATCAGTCAAAAGTTTGGACACACCTACCTAGGTGTTTCTTATTAGTACTATTTTAATAGTAATAATATTAGTAAATAATTGTAAAGCGATCAAAACTATAGAATAGTCGGTATGGAATTATTGCTGGAGCAGAATAAAACATCTGGTTGTGTTTAAAGATTGTTTAGAGGGTCTTTTAGAAATGAGCTCATTTGCTCTGATGCAGGTTTACATACTTTGAACATCCTGACCAGCAGCTTCATGAGGAGCCACATGAGCAGCTTCTCTAACAGGACTGAAGAAGATAGTGTAGATGCTGAGATCTTGTTCTGATAAACAGGTTTGGGGGTTTTATAGCTCTTATAAAAATAGACATTCTCATTTTTTCTTACTCCAGTATACAGGATATGGTATTGAATCATAACACAAGGCCTGAGGACATCTTCTCTAACTGGACCGTACTAAATTCTAATTGAATAACCCTGAAGTAGATCATATCTTGAGCTCCAGTTTGAAGAACAAAGTTAGGTTCCAGATTTCTCCTGGACGCCCCAGACATTGTATGAATGTGCTCAGTTCCTTCAGCAGTAATCTTGATTTAGCTTAATGAAGTACTGAGCAGTCAAAGCAGGTATTAGATGAGAACTGTTAATAATACTGGGTTGTTTATAGAAGGAGAAGCTTGGAAAGGGTTAAATAAACATACTATGTAAAAGCCCTACTTTTTATATTAATACTGTTTGAATATTAAAAAAATAAAGTGTTTTGCTCAATAAACTGAAGCTACCTGTCTAGAAAAAGAGCTTTTTAAATATAATAATGTCCCAAGTGCCCCAAACTTACTGTACTTGCTGCACAGCACTGTATGTAACTGAATTTATCAGCAAACCCTACAAACTGTCTGTGTTACCTTTCATTTCAGCTTCTCTCTCTCTCAAACAACCTTCATATTTAATTCTCTGAGTGTTCCCCCTCTCCTTTCTGTCTTCTGCACCTCTAACCTCGCTCACCAAGGCTCCTGTCAGTGGACTCCAGGCTTTTCTCTCTCTCCTCATTGTTGGCTGGATATAATAATGTTAACGTGATCTGCAACACACCCATAAAACACACTGTAATCTGGCTGGCTGGCTGTCTGCGAGTGGAGCTGGAGCCGCTCTGCTATTTCTGGCATCGGCATCGCTCATGTTTATGGTGCATCTCTTATGATTCCGTTGTCATCGGAGCGCTTATTTCATTGTTGGAGAGCGAGCTTGTTACCACTCCGCCCCAGCTCCCGAGGAATACGAGGCGGGGGAATTAGTAGGATTGATGCAATGGTATTTCCAGGTCTTCTGCAAAAAATTAAAAATAAAAATAGAGAGGGAGGGAGTGGGAGTGGGGGGACGAGGGAGAAAGAAGGAGAAGTGACAACATAACAAATCGCATTTGGTTGCATCAGCATCCTGTCCGTGGTGGAGCTGCAGTAACTGCATGGTGTGTAAAGTCTATTACAGTGAGCTCCAAAAAAATAATAATAAATAAATAAATAAAAAAGACAGAGAGAGAGAAAGAGAGAGAGAGAGAGCCAGCGAGTGGGTCCATTACATTTCTTGCAGAACCAAGAAGCACTGGAATTGCAAATGCGTATAAATGACTTTATAAATGCAGGCTGACAAAACAGTGGAATATAATCCACTCGTTTCTGAGTCTGGGTGAAAGCCAAAAGATCACGGCAGAGTAACTCCGTATTACAACAAAACCCCTCGCAGGCGGAGGACTGATACAGCAAGAGCAAGGGTGGGAGTGGGAGAGAGAGAGAGAGAGAAGAAGGGAGGCAAGGAGAGGGAGACAAATAAGGGGTTTAAGAGAAGCGCTGCACTGGCTGCATGATACGTACGAGAACATCAGAGCTTTAGGGAAAAGTGGGTCAGCGTATTGGTAATACAGCTCCAGACACAGCAGCGGTTCACGTTTACTTATTTAACAGATGCTCCGATCCAGAGCCTCCCGCAACAGCCTCCACGCCAGCTAGTCCTTGGTCTGACCCGCCGTCTCAAAGTCAAAGTTTATTTGTCACGTACATAATTAAAGATACATACCTAGATTAGGAGATAGGATAACAGAGACACTAGGAAATACATCGTCGCTGTCCTATGAACAAAAAGTATCACCAAAATCGCAACTTTACAGGAGAGGAGAAAAACTGTCTTCACTTTCAATGCAAGTCAATGGAACCAGAATTCTTCCCAAGCTATTTTGGAGCATTTCTATTGGTCCATTCATCATGAAACTTGCACAGGACATAAAGAACTGCTCTCGTGTTCAGATGATACAGAAAACTAAGTTGGCAAAAATAAAATGATATACACTACCACTCAAAAGTTCACAGTGAAATGTTCTTGTTCTCAATGGAGTATCTTCTTCCTTAACACAACAATGGACTGACGGGTCTCTAAAGAAAGTTGTTTCTTTCTGGTCATGTTGAGTCGGTCAGCAAGCCATCAACTGCTGATCTTCAGATACTAAACTAACCTAGAATGTTGTTCCCTTTTATACTCACTTATTAGTAGAATGTTTTTCAGCTGTGCATCACAATTGAGCAAGAGTGTCCTAACAACCAATTAGTCCAATAACATCCTTAACTTGGATTGGTGGTCGTACCAGGAGATTTAGACAGAGGACTGAGAATTACTGATAATAGAACTATATGCAAAATAAGCCTCTATACAAAAATAGGCTTTAATACAAACATTTTTATTCTTTAAAAATCATCTGATACACTTTAATTAATTGTTAAATGGACAATATTGTTTGTGATAAGTCCATTATCAGTACTTTCTACTCCTTACATCTACACTCCATTATCAGTACTTTCTACTCCTTACATTTACACTCCATTATCAGTACTTTCTACTCCTTACATTTACACTCCATTATCAGTACTTTCTACTCCTTAAATCTACACTCCATTATCAGTACTTTCTACTCCTTACATCTACACTCCATTATCAGTACTTTCTACTCCTTACATCTACACTCCATTATCAGTACTTTCTACTCCTTACATTTACACTCCATTGTCAGTACTTTCTACTCCTTACATTTACACTCCATTATCAGTACTTTCTACTCCTTACATTTACACTCCATTATCAGTACTTTCTACTCCTTACATTTACACTCCATTATCAGTACTTTCTACTCCTTACATTTACACTCCATTATCAGTACTTTCTACTCCTTACATTTACATTCCATTATCAGTACTTTCTACTCCTTATATTTACGCTCCATTATCAGTACTTTCTACTCCTTACATTTACGCTCCATTATCAGTACTTTCTACTCCTTACATTTACGCTCCATTATCAGTACTTTCTACTCCTTACATTTACGCTCCATTATCAGTACTTTCTACCCCTTACATTTACACTCCATTATCTGTACTTTCTACTCCTTACATTTACACTCCATTATCTGTACTTTCTACTCCTTACATTTACGCTCCATTATCTGTACTTTCTACTCCTTACATTTACGCTCCATTATCTGTACTTTCTACTCCTTACATTTACACTCCATTATCTGTACTTTCTACTCCTTACATTTACACTCCATTATCAGTACTTTCTACTCCTTACATTTACACTCCATTATCAGTACTGTCTACTCCTTACATTTACACTCCATTATCAGTACTTTCTACTCCTTACATTTACACTCCATTATCAGTACTTTCTACTACTTACATTTACACTCCATTATCAGTACTTTCTACTACTTACATTTACACTCCATTATCAGTACTTTCTACTCCTTACATTTACACTCCATTATCAGTACTTTCTACTCCTTACATTTACACTCCATTATCAGTACTTTCTACTCTTTACATTTACACTCCATTATCAGTACTTTCTACTCTTTACATTTACACTCCATTATCTGTACTTTCTACTCCTTACATTTACACTCCATTATCAGTACTTTCTACTCCTTACATTTTAAACATAGTCTCGTTACTCCTATTTCATTTCAGCTTGTTTTCATTCATGTACATTTACATTCCAGTAAAGATTATTGATAACATGTCTTTGAAGTTTGACTTCATTACAATACTTATAGACAACTAGTCATCATATCTTCTGCTCCATGAAACACATGTTAATGTTCAGTAGTAACAGATATGCTTCTTTAATATATTTACATTGTACTAAACTACATTCATGTTCAATGGACGTATATGCGGCTGAAACAGGAAGCCTAGCGCATCCCAAATTTATCAACATTAACATTTTAATATAACATTATAGTCATTATAGCTTTTAGAAGAATGGGGTTTTTGGGGAGGTGGGCTAGTGCACTATAGACCCCTGTGGTGTGGCCGAAGATTTTGTCCTTAATGACATTTTTTTCCTTACATTACTTTTACTTTTATACTTTAAGTAGTTCTGAAAGCAGTACTTTTACACTTTTACCTGAGTAAAAAGCTTGAGTCGATACTTCAACTTCTACAGAAGTATTTTAAACTCTAGTATCTATACTTCTACCTGAGTAATGATAGAGCCAACACCACCATTTACATATATAGGGACCTGCTTTGCTTTGGCAACAATGGTAGTGTATATAGTTATATGGCCAAACAAGCTTCTCTGAGATGAGTTAAGCTAAGCTGAGCTGAAAGACAGCGAGTGAGCTGGATGAAAGAGAGGAAGACTGAAGAAATGAAAGTACTCGGTGGACTATGATGCTGTGTGGATCTTTCCTCTCCCGCCCCTCAGGCCAGCCACTTAACCTGCTGGAGCGGCATGATGATGGAGGTGGAGCAGGTCAGCGGGACACGAGATGAATCACAGCTCTAATGACAGCAGAAGTAGCGAGTCGCGATTGGCAGCCACTGACCGCTTCATTCTACTGACACAGCAGCCCCCGAAATCATCAGGCTGAGATCGAAGGGGGCCGGACAAAAGGAAGAGGTGAGCAGACACGGTGACCTTGGATAGCTGCACTGGCCTTTCATTAGTGTTAATGGAAGCTGCTGTCAACTGGGTGGGCGTGGCCTGGTCATTTGCTTTACATTTGTCATGCGGATACGGATGTGGTCACTGGTTCGAGAAGGACGTCCGGGCCGTATGCCGTGGCAGATGCGGTGAAGCTAAAATGTTTTTGGAGGCAAATAGTGACAGAAGTCAGACGTAACAGCAGAAATTCATATTTATTTATTACCACTGAAAGCTGCAAATAACTGGAACTGCTGCTAAACTGACAGGCAAGTCAAGTCGCGAGTCAGTCAAAGGCTAGTCCAAATTGACATGCGAGTCAGATTGATGCTATTAGACATCAAGTTGTAAGTTTCTCAAAGGCTAGACTGAGCTGAATTGTGAGTCAGTCGAGGGCTAGAACGAGTCAAGCTGTGAATCAAAAGCTAGAATGAGCTGAGTCACTAAAACACAAGTCCAAGTAAAGTTGCGAGTCAGTCAAAAGCTAGACTGGGTAGAATTGTGAGTCAGTAAAAAGGTAGAATGAGACAAGTTGTGACTCTGTCAAAGGCTAGAATGATACAAGTTGTGAGTCAGTTAAGGGCTAGGACGAGTCACACTGCCAATCAAAAGTTTGAATGAGTTGAGTTGTGAGTTGAATTGTAAGTTAGTCAAAGGCTAGTCCAAGTCAAGTTGCGAGTTAGTCAAAGGCTAGTCCAAGTCAAGTTGCAAGTCAGTCAAAAGCTAGACTGAGCTAAATTGTGAGTCAGTTAAAAGGTAAAATGAGTCAAGTTGTGAGTCTGTCAAAGGCTAGAATGATACAAGTTGTGAGTCTGTCAAAGGCTAGAATGATACAAGTTGTGAGTCTGTCAAAGGCTAGAATGATACAAGTTGTGAGTCTGTCAAAGGCTAGAATGATACAAGTTGTGAGTCAGTTAAGGGCTAGAATGATACAAGTTGTGAGTCAGTTAAGGGCTAGGACGAGTCACATTGCAAATCAAAAGTTTGAATGAGTTGAGTAGTGAGACTGCCAAAGGCTGACTGCAAGTCAGCCAGAGGTTAGACTGAGTTGAATTGTAAGTTAGTCAAATGCTAGAATGTGTCAAGTTGCGAGTCAGTCAAAAGCTAGACTGAGCTAAATTGTGAGTCAGTTAAAAGGTAAAATGAGTCAAGTTGTGAGTCTGTCAAAAGCTAGAATGATACAAGTTGCGAGTCAGTTAACTAATCACGTTGTGAATCGAGAACTTGAGTTGAGTTGTGAAACAGCCAAAGGCTGAACTGAGTCAGACTGCAAGTCAGCCAGAGGTTAGACTGAGTTGAATTGTAAGTTAGTCAAATGCTAGAATGACTCAAGTTGTGAGTCAGTCGAATGCTAGAATGACTCAAGTTGTGAGTCAGTTGAATGCTAGAATGACTCAAGTTGTGAGTCAGTTGAATGCTAGAATGACTCAAGTTGTGAGTCAGTTGAATGCTAGAATGACTCAAGTTGTGAGTCAGTTGAATGCTAGAATGACTCAAGTTGTGAGTCAGTTGAATGCTAGAATGACTCAAGTTGTGAGTCAGTTGAATGCTAGAATGACTCAAGTTGTGAGTCAGTCGAATGCTAGAATGACTCAAGTTGTGAGTCAGTTAAAGGGTAGACCAAGTCAAGTAGCAAGTCAGTCAAAGGAAGACTGAGTCAAACTGCATCCGTCAAAGGCAACACTCCGTCAAAGGCTGTCAACAGCTACAATAAGAAAAGTTTGGAGTCAGTCAAAAGCTAGACTGAGCTGAACTGTAAGTCAGCTAAAGGGTAGAACAAGTCAAGTTGTGAGTCAATCAAACTACAAGTGATTCAAAGGCGGCACTCAGTTAAAAGCTAGACTGAGTTGAGTTGTAAGACAATCAACCGACAACGACTAGTCCAGGTCAGAGAGTAGTTAGCAGGTTTAGAAAGTCCTGTTACTTCCTCTGACGTTCTTCTTTCTTATGCAAGTGGGTTATTTTATATCTTCTCAGAAACGTCTCCTGAAAATCTAATAACTTGTACTTAATAGCTGTTTTGACTAGAAATGAAATAAATGAAAGGAGATCTGACTTTCGCGCAGTCCTGTATGACTGAGGAACAACTGAAAGCTTTGAAGGGTTTTTTTCTGGATGTATAAAGAGATTAATCAGCTCACTTAATGGTGACACCTGCACTGAGTGCCAGACTGAATCACACCGGATAGAGTGAAAGTGTTATTACTGCCATGACCCCCTCTGCCTTCAATCCACCTGCGTCTTATTACGCACCTAATCTCTGCCTTTAGATACAGTCTAATGCATTATATAACATATCAGTCACCACACACCCACACACACACACACACACACACACACACACACACACACACACACACACACATATATATATATAATGCATTAAAAATTATTCATTACTTTTTGAAGTAATAATATATAATAATTTATTACTGTGTTTATTTACATTAGCTAGTAGTTACTACTCATTACATTACGATAGTTTGGTAACCATCTGTAGGTGTTTCTGGACTTCAGTGGGCCACAGTTATATATATAAATAAATATACACTACCGCTCAAAAGTTTGGGATCACAGTGAAATGTTCTTGTTTTAATGGAGTATCTTCTTCCTTAACACAACAATGGACTGACGGGTCTCTAAAGAAAGTTGTTTCTTTCTGGTCATTGTGAGTCGGTCAGCAAGCCATCAACTGCTGATCTTCAGATACTAAACTAACCTAGAATGTTGTTCCCTTTTATACTCACTTATTAGTAGAATGTTTTTCAGCTGTGCATCACAATTGATCAAGAGTGTCCTAACAACCAATTAGTCCAATAACATCCTTAACTTGGATTGGTGGTCGTACCAGGAGATTTAGACAGAGGACTGAGAATTACTGATAATAGGACTATATGCAAAATAAGCCTCTATACAAAAATAGACTTTAATACAAACATTTTTATTCTTTAAAAATCATACACTTACATTAATTGAGAAATGGACAATATTGTTTGTGAATTGCATGAAATTAAATTCTAAAGTGATTCTAAACTTTTGAGTGGTAGTATATACATATATGTGTGTTACTTAAAAGTAATGCATTACAGATTATTCATTACTTTTTAAAGTAATAATTTATTACTGTACATACTGTATTGTATGTATCACTACTGTCACTAGTAAACACCATCCCGCTGCCTCCTGCGTCTGACTCATCTCCACGTGTGACACAGAGTGTACGCCTGCGAGATTCAGGATGTGGTTTTTATCCTTTAACTAGGAAAAGCCTTGTCGGAGCACATGCAAATGAAAGAGCAACATAAAGGAGTGTGTAGAGGATTCAGCTAGTGAACTGATCAACTGATAACACTAATGATAATGATGATAAAATTAATCCTATTAGATAAGAAGATAATCACGTCTGATAAGGCAGGTGGGACGAAAACTCTTTTAGTCAGATTGCTCCGGTTGTGGCATGAAAACGTGGTGCAGAACCTGTAATAACTTAAGAGCTAATTAAGTGTGTTTTGGTTTAAAACTCAATTCAAACTAATCAATTTCTCAAGTGAGTGAGAATCTAAGTGAGAGAGAATTTAAGAATAGAGAATCTCCATTTTTGTCAATTTTTTGTTTTTCTATATGATTTAAACACGGCGGCTGCTCTTTACATCCTGTGAAAGTTTCATGTTGAACGAACCAATAGAAATGCTCCAAAATCACTTGGAATGAGACTTCTTTATATTAACTTACATTGAAAGTAAGGTGCCCTGTCCGACAGATGGCCCAAGAACACGCCAGAGCTCCCGGGAAGGTCAGGCCTTTTGTGACCCCGGCCATTTAGGGAGTCGCGTATAGGGCTTTACACAAACCCTGGACTTAACCTGAGAACGTCTATTTAAGAACCACTGTCCACTCAGAAAATTATGACTGGCCAGGTGTACCACAAGGGCCAGAAGGAGCAGGATGGCGGGCCTATAAAAGACCAGGGTTAAGACGAGGGCTGGACAGCTCAAAGAACGTCGGTACCGCAGTCAGTCCTAAGATTAAAAGCTTATCCACTGAACTGGTCTCCCTCTTCATTCTGACGGCTAAAACGAAGTTATGACAATATATATATATATATATATATATATATATATATATATATATATTCCTTCAGCAACAATCTTGATTTAGCTTATTGAAGTACTGAGCAGTTAAAGCAGGTATTAGATGAGAACTGATAATAATACTGGGTTGTTTCCACAAGGAGAAGCTTGGAAAGGGTTAAATAAACACACTGATGTATGTAAAAGCACTACTTACTGTAAAATAAAAGTTTCCTTTCCAGAAATATTTTATTTCTTAAATATGATAATGTCCCTAAGTGTTTAAAGCTCTTGCACAGTACTGTATATGCAAAGCTCTGTGAGGCAAAATAGTCCCCAATGAAATTTTTTTAGCCCCATTTTATCATATATAAATATAAAAAAATAATAATAAAAAAATAAAAATAAATAAATAAATTATATATATATATATATATATATATATATATATATATATATATATATATATATATATTTGTTATGGCACTACTAACTATTAATATTGTAGTATTGTTCCAAATACTTCTATAACAGTAGTACAGATTATAAGTAGTAAAAGCTATGATATATACAGATATACTCAGTTCCATATATGCAGTTGGCGAGTCTGTGGCAGATAAAGGAGATGCAGGGTTCAGTAAGGTCCAGTTAGAGGAGATTTCCTCAGGCCAAGTATCAGCATCATATACCATCAGCAACTAAAAGACAAACTTATTACACATACCGTTCAGTATATTTACTGTTTAAATGCTGAACTGAATTAATTATTTATAAAGCTCCAAATAATGTTTGTCCTTACTTCAGGTAAAAACAACACTGGACAACATCTGGGTCCGGATCCAGACCGTGGTCCGCCTATTAGTGACCCCTGGTATACAGGATATAGAATATTATTATACTTGTTGCTGTCCAAAAAAAACATTCATCTTCATATTTGTTGATTTTTGGTTTTCTCCATTATTTCACTGCAGCAGCTGATGTTTACATTGGGTAATGGATGAATGGACCAATAGAAATGCTCCAAAATATCTTGGAAGATATTCTGGTTCCACTGACTTGCATTGAAAGTAAAGTGAGTTGTGGCTCTCTGCTGTGAAGTTGCCATTTTACAGATCCTTGTTTTTCTTGTACCAATAAAGTACAGAGTGAGTCTGTATCGAGGGTTGTATGTGTTGTGGATTGTGTAGGTATATGTGGCTCATCACTATCTCCGAGTATCAAACAACACTACTTAAAGAGTGATATGATATGATACTTTGTGTAATAGAGCTAACACGAGGATGCAGACACACCAGGCTGGTTTCAGTGCTCTGAAGCCGGACGTTACTCAGCGAGTCTGAACTGTATCGTACAGGCACTGAGTTCCTGTTCAGCCTCAAAACTGCTGCTATGAAAGAGCACACTTGTGGCCAGAGCTCGGATATGTGAATTAGTCACCTCTCTACATGAATAAATGAATAAAAGAAGGTCTTGAGTACCTGGAGAGCGGCGGGATCAGAGAGCCAGAGCGTTTTTGTGGAGACCCCCCGGCGTGCCTCTATTTGCCAGAGAGTGAATAATTTATTGACAATCTTGTATCAATACAGATATTCACAGTACGTTACTTAATCCTTGTTAAAACACTCCCCCCCACACACACACACACTCTCAGCTCACACACACACCACGCTCGCTGGTTTATCACTCCGCTGAGGACGCAGTTAGACTCTCAGCTCGCTGGTACAGCCTCACTGTCCAAAGAAAAACAAGTACTGTCCTGGCAAAGTTTATAAACTCCTGTTTTTCTCTTCTTTACTCGTGACTTGCTCCGGTGGTTTGCGAGTGGACTACCTCAGGCTTTCTGACTGGAACTGGAGGGTCTCTGACTTCTGCACATACGCACAGACAACAGAGCTGGAGATACGAGCGAGGACTGTGTTTGTGCGGTCACTTCTGAATATTACATAAATGCCAGATGGTATTTTTATCCAAAGGGAGACAGTTTTGTACACACACACACACACACGTACACACACACACACACACACGCATGTACACACACACGTACACACACACGTACACACACACACACACACACACACACACACACACACAGAGGAATGATGTAAAAAAATCTTTATCAGTAAATAAATATCTAGATAAGTGGGTGATCTAGAACAGAGAACTGAACCTTTAAAACTGCCAAACTATCAGAACCTCACTGTCTCAGACCTACAACACACAAACCACACTGACCTTTACCAGAGAGAGAGAGAGAGAGAGAGAGAGAGAGAGAGAGAGAGAGAGAGAGAGACGGGCAGAGAGACAGAGAGAAAGAAAAAAAAGACAGAGAGACAGAGAGAGAAAGACAGAGAGGGACAGAGACGGACAGAGAGACGGAGGGAGAGAAAAAAAGAGAGAGAGAGAGAGAGAAGGACAGAGAGGCAGGCAGAGAGACAGAGAGAGAGAGACAGCGAGAGAGAAGAAAAGGAGAGAGAAAGACAGTGAGAGAGAGACAGAAAAAAGGAGAGAGAGAAAGATGGCGAGAGAGAGAGAATGAAAGAGAGAGTGCGGGAATTTAGAAAGAGACAAAGTGAGAGACAGAGAGAAAAGGAGAATCAGAGAGAAAAAAGGCAATAAAAAAGAGAGGAGAAAGAGAATATGTGAAAGAGAGACAAAATGATATGTAAAAGGAAAATGTATAAAAGAAAGAAAGAATGAAGCAACAAAAAATAAAGAAAGAAAAAAGAGAAATGATAGAAAGAGAAACTAGAAAGAGAGAATAAGTGAAACAAAAAGAGAATGACAAAGCAATAAGACTATAAGAAAAAAAAGAAAGAAAAGAAAGAAAGAAGTGCAAAAGAGAAAGGAGAATGAGTGAGACAAAAGAAAGAGAAAGATGGAAGAGAGAACCATACTGAAAGAGAGAAAAAGAATGAGTAAAAGAGAAAAAAGGCAATCGGTGTGAGAGACAGAAAGAAATAGTGCATGAAAGTAAAAAGAAAAGAACAAATAACTGAAAGAAAGAAAGAAAGAAAGAAAGAAAGAAGAGAATGGGTGAGAGAGACAGACGGAGAAAGTGGGAAGAAAAAAGAGAGTGAACTATAAAGAAAAAAGAGATAAAGTGAAAAAAAATGTGAACAATGGAGAGAAAGAAAGTAATTAAAGAAAGAAATGAGAATAAGCGACAGACAGAAGGAGAAACAGAGAGAAAAGAATAAATGAGCTAGAGACAGAGATAGAAAAGAAAGCAAGTTCAGGATAGAGAGACAACAAAGAGAAAGAATGAAAAGAGGGAAAGCATAGAAAACAAGAAAGGGTGTGAGTGAGTGAGTGAGAGACAGAAGGTGAAGGTGAGAAGGTCAAGACAGAAAGAAAAGAGAAAAAGAGAGAAAAATGTGTGATCTCTCTCTCTCTGTATATCTGTCTCTCTCTGTATCTCTCTCTCTGTCTCTGTATCTCTCTCTCTCTCTCTGTATATCTGTCTCTCTCTGTATCTCTCTCTCTGTCTCTGTATCTCTCTCTCTCTCTCTCTGTATATCTGTCTCTCTCTGTATCTCTCTCTCTCTCTCTGTATATCTGTCTCTCTCTGTATCTCTCTCTCTGTCTCTGTATATCTCTGTATATCTGTCTCTCTCTGTCTCTGTATCTCTCTCTCTCTCTCTCTCTCTATCTCTCTCTCTCTGTATATCTGTCTCTCTCTGTATCTCTCTCTCTGTCTCTGTATATCTGTCTCTCTCTCTCTGTCTCTGTATATCTCTCTGTATATCTGTCTCTCTCTGTATCTCTCGCTCTCTCTCTCTGTATATCTGTCTCTCTCTGTATCTCTCTCTGTCTCTGTATATCTGTCTCTCTCTGTATCTCTCGCTCTCTCTCTCTGTATCTCTCTCTGTATATCTCTCTCTGTCTCTGTATATCTGTCTCTCTCTGTATCTCTCTCTCTGTCTCTGTATATCTCTCTGTATATCTGTCTCTCTCTGTATCTCTCTCTGTCTCTGTATATCTGTCTCTCTCTGTATCTCTCGCTCTCTCTCTCTGTATCTCTCTCTGTATATCTCTCTCTGTCTCTGTATATCTGTCTCTCTCTGTATCTCTCTCTCCGTCTCTGTATATCTCTCTGTATATCTCTCTGTATATCTCTCTCTGTCTCTGTATATCTCTCTCTCTCTGTATATCTGTCTCTCTCTGTATCTCTCTCTGTCTCTGTATATCTGTCTCTCTCTGTATATCTGTCTCTCTCTGTATCTCTCTCTGTCTCTGTATATCTCTCTCTCTGTGTATATCTGTCTCTCTCTGTATCTCTCTCTGTCTCTGTATATCTCTCTCTCTCTGTATATCTGTCTCTCTCTGTATCTCTCTCTGTCTCTGTATATCTGTCTCTCTCTGTATCTCTCGCTCTCTCTCTCTGTATCTCTCTCTGTATATCTCTCTCTGTCTCTGTATATCTGTCTCTCTCTGTATCTCTCTCTCCGTCTCTGTATATCTCTCTGTATATCTCTCTGTATATCTCTCTCTGTCTCTGTATATCTCTCTCTCTCTGTATATCTGTCTCTCTCTGTATCTCTCTCTGTCTCTGTATATCTGTCTCTCTCTGTATATCTGTCTCTCTCTGTATCTCTCTCTGTCTCTGTATATCTCTCTCTCTGTGTATATCTGTCTCTCTCTGTATCTCTCTCTGTCTCTGTATATCTCTCTCTCTCTGTATATCTGTCTCTCTCTGTATCTCTCTCTGTCTCTGTATATCTGTCTCTCTCTGTATCTCTCGCTCTCTCTCTCTCTGTATCTCTCTCTGTATATCTCTCTCTGTCTCTGTATATCTGTCTCTCTCTGTATCTCTCTCTCCGTCTCTGTATCTCTCTCTGTATATCTCTCTCTGTCTCTGTATATCTGTCTCTCTCTGTATCTCTCTCTCTGTCTCTGTATATCTCTCTGTATATCTCTCTCTGTATATCTCTCTCTCTGTATCTCTCTCTGTATATCTCTCTCTGTATATCTCTCTCTCTGTATCTCTCTCTGTATATCTCTCTCTGTATATCTCTCTCTCTGTATATCTGTCCATCTCTCTCTCTCTCTGTATATCTCTCTCTGTATCTCTCTCTGTATCTCTCTCTCTCTCTGTATATCTGTCCATCTCTCTCTGTATATCTCTCTCTGTATCTCTCTATCTCTCTCTCTCTGTATCTCTCTCTCTGTATCTCCCTCTCTCTCTCTCTGTATCTCTCTCTCTCTCTCTGTATCTCTCTCTCTCTCTCTCTCTCTCTCTGTATCTCTCTATCTCTCTCTCTCTGTATCTCTCTCTCTGTATCTCTCTCTCTGTATCTCTCTCTCTCTCTCTCTCTCTCTCCCTCCTTTGTTAATTAAAATCCTCTAATGCTGCCTGTTGGGTGCAAACCAATCCGAGCTCTTCAGCTGAAAAGCCGATAACTCCATCTCTCTCGTCCACTGTGGAGAGAGAAACGCAGCGAACAGCCGTTCTCAGCTATTACCTAAAAATCTATACGGAGTGCAGGGATTTAATTACACTCACTCTTACTATTAATCTGAAAACGCTGACAGACCAGACACCCCTCTCTTATCCACTAAAAATGATGGAGAGCAGGTGAGGGTCTACGGGACTAGACGGTTTGAGATCCCAAATTTTGATTGTACTTGTTTTTTTTAGCACAAGAGCAAGTTTTTCAAAACAACAGCCCTATCCACAGCAGCCGGGAGCAGTTAGGGGTCAGGCGTCTTGCTCAAGGGCACTTCAGTCGTTTTCTGGTGATCCTGGGGATCAAAGCGGCGACCCTTAGATCACAACCTCCAGCCCATGGACTATGAACTAGGGGAGGCTGAATCCTTATCATCAAAGAGGAGGACACCTGAGAGCCATCCTTAGATTCTACTGGTTGATCTAGATCCTGATTCCTTTTCAAGTTTTGAAGAAGTGCTTCTTGCTGGAGCACAGCTGCTCCACCAGCTCGGTCATCATGCCAGCAGCAGAGGTGGCTGTGATTTGTTTTTTTTGCTGCATCTGAAATCATCTACTTAGTCCATACGAACTGCTGGCGTGACTCTTTCAGTACAGAGTGTTTAGCATCCACACAACCTCGGCGGCCACCATCTCTGCTCTGTATCAGCAGTTAATGTCAGTATAGTTATTTAAGCTGATATTCTGATATCCATGTACAGCCCTGGTCACATGGTGCTGCACTGATATTGGGTTTTCCTTCCAGCTCTAACCGGCAGTGACTGTGTTGTTCTATTCATGTGTTATGAGCTGGTGATGTATGAATAAGGACGTGGTGCGTACGTGGTGCTGACCGTGAGTCGGGTCAGAAGATAAGAGCGTGATCTGGCTGGGACGGAGCTGCTGCCGTATGAGCCGAGGCTCCGGAGACACAGGTGGAGCCTCGGCTCCCTAATAAAAAGCCAGCATTCCATTTCCAGCTAGTGAAAACAGCCAGAACACGTCATTCACTAAATAGATGGAGGACATAAATCTCACTCTATCCTCTTTCTCTCCCCCCACACTTCATTTCTCTTCCCCTCTCTCTCCCATACTCATTCTTTCTCTCACAATCTTCTCTCTCCCTTACTCATTTTCACTCTCTCTCCATCTCATTTCTTATTCTCTCTCTCGCTCTCTCTCTTTGGTTTTCTCACTCCTGACCCCTTTCTCTCTTTTTCTTATTTCTACTCTCCCACTCCTTCTCTCCTTCTCTCTTGCGTCTTTCATTCATTTTCTTTGCTCTGCCTTTCTTACTTTTTATTTTTCTTTCCGTTTTTTCCTTACTCTCTTTCCCTTCTGCTCTCTCTCTATCCCTCTACCCCCTTCTCTTATACTTGCTACCTCTTTCCTTCTGTTACTTGTGACCCCTTCTCCCTTCTTTTCTTTCTTTTTTACTCTCACTCTCCCACTTCTTCCCTATCCCCTCAATCTTTGCTTCCTTATATTTTCCTGTTTCTTTCAGATTTGTCTAACTCTATCCGCTATCCTTCTCTCCCTCTCTCTTTCCTTCTCCATATCTTAATCTCTATCTCTCCTTAGCTTTCTTCCATTCCTTCTTTCACCTCTTTGTCTTCGTCTCACCTATCATGTTTTACATTTCTCCTGTTCACCATCTCCTTCTCCACCAGCCTGTTCTCTCCATCTTCTGGTATCTTTTTCAGCTTATATTTACATTTATTAGGTTTATATATATATATATATATATATATATATATATATATATATATATATATATATATATATATATATATATATATATATATAGAGATGGACCTTTCAGCTCAATCGGGCGATAGCCGATACCGATCGAGGGCGGGGCTATATGCCACAGCAGGGCTACATGTAGTTATTAACATAAGCAAGTCATGAAACATGGTCTAAACTGATTTATTACCATTTTTAATGACCTCATATGAAATAGCATAATATTTGTAACTAAAGTAACAGTAAATAAACAAAGTAAATCAAACAAATATCCCCAAATACTGTAATAATTACATTTAGACCCTTAATTTAAAACTAAACAAGCTAATTAAATAAATACAGTAAACACTGCAGTAATTAAACGCAGACTCTGTTATTTGAAACAAAAACTGTAGTCATTAATGTATGAATTGCTGCTGCTGTTCTGTTTGTACTGGTCAGATCTGGTCTGTATGGTGTTCTGGGTTGTTTGTTTTGTGTTAGCTGTGCGTGCTAGCTCTGCTGTTTACTGATACTCACTGTATTCAGCTGCGTGCAGTGCTGTATCAGATTAATAGAGTTAAATGTCTTTGATACCCCAACGAGACACGTTGATTTTTACTGATTTTACTAAACGCCCTGGATGAGTCTGCGTCACATACGGTAAAACCCTGCCAGACAGAAAGCACATGCCATGAACGCAAACTGTTCTTGCGAGGCCGCTTCTTCAGTCAGTCTGTGAAAAATGAAAAGGTATGTATTTCCACCTAGAGGTTCCAATAGGAATTGCAGGGAGCTGGCCGGAGGGGGTTTAACGAAACGCTAGCAGGAAATACAGAAATTAGGCTCATTTGTTTAACGCCATCGATCGGCTCTCAGGATCGACTAAAATGGAGAAATATCGGCCGATCACCAACCACATATTTCGATTAAAAACCGGCCGATACCCATACATAGCCGATTGATCCTTCCATCTGTAAAATATATATATATATATATATATATATATATATATATATATATATATATACACACACACACATGGTCTAAAACTGCAGTCATTAAACGCAGACTCTGTTATTTTAAACAAAAACTGTAGTCATATACAGTTTTTGTTTAAATATATATATATTTTTTTTGTTAATATATATATATATATTGTCGCTGTCCAATGAAAAACCAGTATCACTAAAATTGCAACTTAAGAAGAGAGAAAAAAATATACTTTACTTTCAATGTAAGTCAATGGAACCAAAGTTTTTTCAAGCTGTTTTGGAGCATTTCCAATGACCCACTCATCATCATGAAAATTTCACACAATGTAAACAACCATTGGCAGGTTCAAATGGTGTAGAAAACTCAAAATCAAAAATGGAGAATGCTTTTTATTGGACAGCAATCACACACACACATATACATATTAGCGGTTCGTCCTCCAGCAGAAGCTGCCACCGCCATGTTTCTACAGCAGCCACTCACTGACCCAACAAAGCATTCAGGTTCCAGTTGAATTAGAACCAGGTTTAGGTTTTAGGATGTAACAGTACATGTTACACATAATTCTAATGCCATAAAGAGAGATTTGAACTGAACTAAAATATGAGATGCTATCAAGGCAGCAGATATAAGAACCACCTTCTGTTCCAGACGTCCTGCTGCTCAAGAAAAAAAAAACCCTAACTAACAGCTTGTTTGTTAGCACTTGTGTTGATCTTGATACCGAGGAGCTCCACAATGTCTGTGGTTTGGTTTTCCTTTACTATCCTGTGGATTAACCAGCAACATGCACTCAACTCCGTCCCCTCTCATCATTAACGTTATGGCTGTTTACTTACCGTAAGGTTTAATTTGTTTAATGTACAGAACAAACAGCTCTCTGTCCAGCGTTTCGGAGTTTAGCGTAACGTTAAGGTTTAAAAGCAGCTCTGCACGTCAGAAAGCCCTTCACAGTCAAACGTGTTTAATGTATTCCTGTCGTTAACGGGACAGACGAGATGACCTTAATTACATTATGAAATATAGAGCAGAGAATGAAAGAGTCTTCACAGGAACGCCTCCACACAGGAATATGAGTGAGTGCCGTCTGATCATCATAAAACATGATAACTCTCACCAACGTTTACATGTTTCTGTTCAAGCGTCTAGATCAGGGGTGTTTAATTAGAGTTCAGTACGGTCCACCTAGAGGAGATCTCCTCAGGCCAAGGTCTGGACCACCATCATTTCTAACATGTGTTCTGATTCAGTGGTGTATCCTGTTTACTGAAGTAGTCTAGTATCAGCATCTCATACCATCAGCTACTGAAACACCAACACATCACACATACCGTTCAGTATATTTCAGTACATTTACTGTTTAAATGATGAACTGAATAAATGCTTTTTCATCACTTTAAATAAAAACAAGAGCTACATTAAAAAAAAGCTTTTGAAAAAAGTGCATCAAAGTGTTTATTTATAATAAAAAAAGGGAAATAAAATGTTTAGTCTTGTTAACTGAGTTTCACATCTTCACAGTTTATCTCTCTCTTGTGTTCCTCCACACTTTCTCTTGTTCAGTGAGAGGAGTGAGCTCTTGGTTGTCCAGTCAGGACTTTAAACCTGGGCTGAAATTGTGTTAGGACCATTCTCACACACATATGAGATATCCAGAACGTTGTGTGTGGAGTGTGTATGTTCTCCCCGAGCTTGAGTGGGTTCCTCCGGGTACTCTGGTTTCCTCCCACAGTCCAAACACATGCATGTTAGGTTGATCCTCACTCTAAACTGCCTGTAGGTGTGAATGTGTGAGTGTTGGCCATGTGATGGACTGGCGACCTGTCCATGGTGTACCCCGCCTTCGCCTGATGATGCTAAGATTGGCTCTGGCCCTGTGACCTCGACAAGCGGAATAAAGCGGAAGATAATAGATAGATAGATGGATGGATGGATGGATGGATGGATATGAGATACGTAGCTGCTTTAAATGAGTTTTTCGCCGTCGACTTTTCATTTTTTAGAGCACGCCGTCTCACTCATTTTACTCTCCGACTGCTGCTTCTCGTCTGTGTGCGCGCCACGCTCCAGAATCTGCACAGATCTGATTGGCTGAGGAGCGCGTTTGGTGATTTTACTGCGCACACGATTGGTCTGTGAGGTTACTCCGCCGCCCGTATACCGTAAAGACAAGAAAAGCTCCGCCACTTAAAATAAACACTGTCAGAATTAGATCGATCTCAATAGTTTATTAGTTTGGGTCCACATTAGACAACATCTGGGTCCGGACCTGGACTGTGGTCCGCCTATTAGTGACCTCTGGTCTAGACAAACATTCAGAAATGAAAGCTATTTAGTAGATAAATGATCAAAAGCCTAAAGGGAGAAGCTTCTCCACAGCAATGCAAACAAAGGTGGGAAAACGAACCCAGCAAACCCAGTTTAAACCCAGTAAACGCATTTAAGCAGTGGCGTAAACAGCTAAAAAGCCTAAACACTCAACTCCGCCGCCTCTCATCATTAACGTTATGGCTGTTTATTTACTGTAACGTTAGATGTCAAATCTATCACCAGTGTTCACCCACAGATCACATGTACACACTCCAATACTCACTATTACTGACCACAAGCACCATCAGGTCAGCTTTTCATTCACCAGTTTTCCCATTTCCACCTTAAATGACGCGGCCAACATCCTGGCACTGCTCCAATATTTAAGGTGGAACAGCTGAATAAGCTGACGTCACCCTTGTGCGGTTGGTAGGAGTGAGTACTGTATAGTGAACAGTTGGTCTGAGGGTGATGTGACTGGTCACTGGTGATGGATTTAAAACTACAGCTACAAGAAACTGGACCAGGAGCTTCAGCCTCTTTAGGTAGCTCCTCATGGGTTTATGATTAAACTGATTTTGAGTGACTGTTGATGCAATCCATAGGCATTTTGAGAAAGTGTGATAGCGCCCCCTACGTGGAACATTACTTTATGGCCTCCATCTGCAATCTGCAAACCATAGCATTGCAGTAACATGATGTCATTAGTAAACAACCTGTTGGGACGAGGTCATCCAGCAGATCTGCTGCTGAGCTCTTGATAAAAGTCTTTTTAGGTTTTTTTATTGGTTACTATGATTAATATTAACATACTATTAATTTTATGTTGTGTAAACAAAGAAATCGCTTTCATTTCTTTGAATATCACTCTGTGTGTAATTGCGTACCAATCGTCGACAAACTGACAAGCTGATTAATTGGAAACATAATGACCCGATTAATCGCTCCCATAATTGCGACCATAAATATTATTTCCATTATTCCAACTGTCTCGCTCACCGATTCATGCCCTTTCTTTTTCTTAGAAGTCCCCGGCCGCTCTGCTTTCTTTTTCTTTCTGTTAATCATCAAACGCCCTTAATTTCGGACTCTCATTCACATGTGGGTTATTGAAATATTCAATCATATTTTCTTCTCCTCTCATTTATTTTCTGCCCTTCCCCCTTCCCCTCTCCCTGACATCCTTCGTCACTCTCTCCTGGTTGACCCCCCTCAAGCTCAATCCCCCAACAACCACCCCCCAGACCCCAGCCTCGCCCCAACCAACCACCGGCTTAATAATCATCGGCCGTGTTTAGACGTCACTGGCACACTCCGACACTGACGCGGTCATTAATCAGCTCAGAAAACACCGGGAGGGAACTGAGGCATACGGTGCAGCACGCGCACTAAAGCGCCGCATACAAGCATCTGCAGTGCATTCGCCTCGCCTGACAACCGACCCACGCTGTCAAGGTCACAGGCTTTCACGTTAGAGGGCCCGCGTTAATTCGCTTGTTTATCTGCAGCCGCCATATGTGAAATAACCTCCACTCCACAACCCTGAGATAACACTGCCTCCCAGCGTTCCTGAGACCCGAGCTCCTCCAGTAACTCCTTCAGCTGCGACCTCTACTGTTAACAAACACATTCAAACAAACACCGCTCTACGTCCTCCTACTGGTCTTCTACTGACACCTTCAGTTATGATGCAGTACCGCTTTTTTGTATACATACTTACAGTATATATGTGTATCTCAATGCTGCCCTCGGTGGTGGAACGCTGTTACTGCATCTAAAAATGCTTAATATTTAGCACCACCTGGTGTGGAAAGTGGGACAACGCCTTCTCGAGCCAGTTCTGGGAGAGTCTGACCACAGTTCTGTATCTGATGCAGGACTGCTAAGTATTACTGGGTCTGCACAAAAGAGTCCTCCATGAATTGGAACCTAAATGACTAAAAATTCGTTCAGGTCTTACATATGTAGACCCACTAGTCCATAAAACCTTTACTAAACATCTCAAATGCCCAGTTTTGGTGGCCTACTGGTCTAGTGCCAATGTATTGTACTTCTGTATCTCCTTTTCTCAATGAGGAGCTTCACATCCAACCCATAGCGCTTAGGGGTCTTCTCACAGAGGAAGGACAAACAGAAACATCAGTGGATGTTCTCATATCTGAAGCAAAAGTGGAGCTAGATGTTCTCCTCTCTCTCTCAAAGCTTTAGGTGCTGGTTATCTGATGGGGGACAGTGTTGGTGCATCTACCAGCTCTTCCAGGTGGTTGTTAGGAGTCTTGTTTTTTTCTGTAGCTTTAACCATTTTTGTAACTTTTACTTTGAGGTGCTTAGTTTTTCACATTGTATCTTTTCTTAAATATAGTCCCATCTCATCATAATCTCCTAATAATTAATATCTTGCACTTGAATAAGTTTTGACTGGTAATGAAGTAAATGTAAGGGTGGTCTCTGACTTCCACGCAGTGCTGTATGTTTCTAGTCTGTTATACAGGAAGTTTTAATAATTCTGGGAAAGCAGGAGGACGCAGTACATAAACAGGATCTGTGAAATGTAACCAGTGTTTTCCTCCATTTTTCAGGAGTAAACAAGTTTTAGGTGGATGTTTGCTAACAACACTGATATTGAGTTATGATTGGCAGGCCAAGCTGACCTGCTCATTGAGTGCAAATCACAGAAATCAAGGTGCTGAAATCTGTGATACCAAGGGAACTGAATCTTCTGTATAGCATCACTTAACCCTCCTATTATGTTAAAATATATATATTTATAAAGTTACGTATCAAATTGACCCACGCAGTTTAAGTACACTCAAAAACAAGCAAGTCAAGTCAAAGCAATAAAACTTAATTATAAACTCTCTGAAGATTTAAAAATTATAAGGTCATCTTGTATATTTACTAATTTTAATAGATATTTAATAAACTTTCTTCTCAGCAATTTCAAACAATATTTTAAACAATTCAAAGTGGAGATGGGTCAGATTGGCCCATAACATAATAGCAGGGTTAAAGAAAGTACAGTGGTGACACATTTCATGCTATTCTAATAAAATAAAATAAAATAATAATAATAATAATAATAATAATAATAATAATAATAATAATAAATACAAATAACAAAATAATAATAATAATTAAAAAAATAATAATAATAATAATAATAATTGACCCTACTACTAATAATGCTATACTATAGATATACAAACACTTCACTGACATTCATTCTGGAGACTCGCGCTCAACTTTCAGAGGGGACTTCAAAGCAAGTCCAAAGTTCTGTTGGAGCTATTGTGAAAAACTTTAGTTTGTAAAGTTTATTTTATTTTTTATAAAAAAAGATTATTTTATTGTTTTTATAAAATAATAAATCATTTGTTAAACCCAAAAAAAATGTATGGGTTTCGTATACGTCAGCTGTAGCTCTTTCTATAGAACACCAGCTATAGAAATGACTTCACTTAAACATTTTCTTGTACCTGTTTATATCCACATGGCCAACATCACCTCCAGTGCACTCTTCACCTGCACCCTACCTACCCCTGAGTTTCAGCACCACCTTGTGCATGAGGGGAAAATTAACATTTGTAGTTTACACAACACCGCCTCCACTGGACTGGAGAATGAAAAAAAAGAAGCTATATTTGGTGTTATACTGCCACCTACAGTCAGCAACAGTAGTACATTCAATCTTAGCACTGCCCCCTTTTGTCAGAGAGGACCATCAGCAGGAGCTTTAGTCACTTGCTTTAATTATACTTAACCATTTGATGTATTAGAAAGCTTGTACTTTCACTTATTGTCCACGTAACAGGTCCTCTATACACTTACTGGCCACTTTATTAGGTACACCTTCTTGTATCTACACTCATTGTCCATGTTATCAGATCCACTGACCCTATAGGAGAACTATGTAGTTCTACACTCACGGACTGTAGTTTATTAGTTTCTATGTATACTTTGTTACTCTGTTCTTCAATGATCAGCACAGAGCAGGTATTACTTGGGTGTTGGATCATTCTCAACCCAGCGGGTGATACTGAGTGGAAGTGGGTGATGCTGGTATGAGGGAGTGTATCTGTGTTACTGCTAGGTTGAATAAACCAAAAATATTCAGACAGAAGTGGCGGCTGTGGTCAGAAAGTGACCACTGATGAAACACTAGATAATGCTTAAAACTAACTGTGTACCAATAAATGAGCTACAGTATTTAACTAGAGTAACAAGAGAAAGCGAGAGTTTGTACAAGCATGAGTAACCGCTCTAATCGGCCTGGCTGATAACAAAGACAGAGAGCAGAAGAATGGAATGAGAGTTCGTCTTACCTGTGTGATGTCGGTCATCTGCAAGAAGAGAAAGGAACAAGACGAGATGAAACATATACCTACATCCCATGTATCTGCCTCAGCTCAATAATCATATGTCCTATACGCATTGTATTGTGTTGTAAATCAGTGTTTTTCAGTGTTTAACCCTTTGATGCACAGCCTGGTGCAACCTATGATGCACAAAACTGACCCTTATGTGTTCAGCAAGGACGGATTAAGGATAGTTAGGGATAACCCCCGCTCCAACCCATGCCCCCCGTGATCAAGGGCCCTCTAATGGTATGCCGTGTTCTTCCTGGTAGAGGCTCTCATAACCAGGACCCTCTAAAATTATGCCCCCCTCTTTCCTAGGAACCCTTAATAGCCAGAAGTTGAAGTCAGAGCAGTGCCACACTCTCTCGTCCATTTTTATAAGCAAGGCTAGGACCCAAAAGCAAGGCTAGGACCCAAAAGCATGGCAGGGGGTCAAAGTCCCTAAAAGTCAGAGGATTCTTAAGATGGAGGGCCCTCAGAAATAATAATAATGTATCATAAATGTTGATGGGCATCGTAAAATGTTTTGGGCCAGGGCCCCGCCAGGGCCCCATGACCTCAAGGGCCCCTGTGCGCTGGCCCCACTAGCCCGGTCAGTAATCCAGGCATAATGTTCAGTGTGGAGTTTAACAGGAACTGTTGAGATTTGTAAGCATTTGCAGTCAGGAACATATTTACAAACACTATTTTTGTTCATGAAGTAAATAAATAAGAATAAAAACATGATTTAAGGTAAAACAAGATTTTTAATACATTTTTTAAATTAAATGAACTGATGTTAATAGATATACCAAAGAGATACTCAGCAATACTCTAAATTACCAGTAGGTGTGAGTGGATGCGTGAGTGAATGTTGGCCATGCAATGGACCGGCGAACTGTCCATGGTTTAACCCGCCTTCGCAAGATGACACTGGGATTGGCTCCAGCCCCCCATGACCCTGACTTATGGGATAAAGCGAAAGATAATGGATGGATGGATGGATACTCCGCAAAATAACACAGGAAATGAAAACGACTCAAGTTTGACCCATGATGTGCATTAGAAGGTGTTTTCTTAGCTTGTGCATCAAAGGGTTAACATAATTTGAAAGCACCTGTTTTTATGATGAATGTAGCAAAAGAAATGGCCTAAAATGACCTGGCCTATTGACTTAGTGAGTGGTTAATAAAATATCCTGTTGGAAATGCAGGGTTTTGGCGTATGTAAGTACATATATGTTTTTCTAAGACTAATTTCAAACCTACGACTTACTTCAACCTTAGTAATCAAAAGAAATTAAAATAAACCAAAACAATCGAACAGAGTCATAACATTCTAAGTGGTCCGATATAAAATAGTTTTTAGAAAAACTGTAGTGGTGATAGGAACCAGACATCTACAGTGTTCAAAGCATCCAAAAGCTCCCTCACATGGTGGAGAAATACACTACTGTGCAAAGCTCTGAGGCACCTAAGCTGATTGTTTAAAAGCTTTTATCTGATCAATAAGTATATTTCCACCAGTAAGAACAGCAGATCTGATTAGAACAGATGTAAATAATCAAACATACAATACAAAGTAACATGAATATCTTATTGTGAGAGAAGTAGATCAGATCTTGATCCAGTTTGAAGAACAAAGTTAGGTTCCAGATTTCTCCTGGACGCCCCAGACATTGTATGAATGTATTCAGTTCCTTCAGCAGCAAATCTTGATTTAGCTTAATGAAGTACTGAGCAGTCAAAGCAGGTATTAGATGAGAACTGTAAATAATACTGGGTTGTTTATAGAAGGAGAAGCTTGGAAAGGGTTAAATAAACACACTGATGTATGTAAAAGCACTACTTACTGTATTTATACTGTTTAAAATAGTGGGTTTTTTTTTAAATAAAAGTTTCCTTTCCAGAAAAATTCTTTTTTTTTATATATAATAATGTCCCTAAATGTTTAAAGCTCTTGCACAGTACTGTATATGCAAAGCTCTGTGAGGCAAAATAGTCCCCAATGAAATTTTTTTTTAGCCCTATATATATATATATATATATATATATATATATATATATATATATATACACACATACATACATATACATATACATACATACATACATATATATATATATATATATATATATATATATATATATATATATATATATATATATATATATATATATATATATATAAAAAAAACTCAGGCAACATGTGTTGCATGGTGACCCCTGGTTCTCTTCACCACTGCTGTAAAAAAATTGACTTAATTATGAATCATGCAATAATTCTGTATGATGGGTGGAATTCCCCTTTAAAAATGAAACACAGAGCTGGTGTTAAATGCACTTTACCATAGTCCTGAAAAACACAATGTAAGAACAAACACATGCGCAGGCAGACTGACTCACAGCGGCAGGTGGGTTTGGGGGAGTCCCATTTGCCCAGCTTTGTGCACTGGGTGCTGTTCCTGCCCTCCAGAATGAACCCGGTCAGGCAGCTGTAATGCAGCACTGTCCCTTCGACCGCCGGCCCCGGAGGAGACACCACCACTCGGCCGTTCTCCAAAGACGTCTGCACCTTCGGACAGGGCAACACTGATACAGACACACAGAGGTAGAGGAGGTCAGGAGGAGTGGACACTACACAGTCACCTGCAACAGTCTGAAACTCTCTAAACCACAACTTAAAGCACGTAGAGCAGCTGAATGATCAGGTGTCTAAATACTTCTGTGACATTCCTAACACACTTCTGCACATTTTAATACACAAACACAGAATTGTACACTTTGGGGAAACATGGGCCTATTTTTTTTCCTATCACCACCACTTCTATACTATTCTATAAAATTTGGTGGGATTGTCCTTGGCATTATTATATATTCCTAGTCATCCACTTGTCCAGGGTTTCTTCTATAAACTAAAGCTCCTCCATTGCTGCAGTAAGAGCCTCTGCTGTTCTGGGATGTGCAGACTTTGTGAAGTTTAGTTGAGTATTAACATGATAGTCTAGATCAGGAGTGTTTAATTAGAGTTCAGTACGGTCCACCTAGAGGAGGTCTCCTCAGGCCAAGGTCCGGACCACCATCATTTCTAACGTGTGTTCTGATTCAGTGGTGTATCCTGTTCACTGAAGTAGTTTAGTATCAGCATCTTATACCATCAGCTACTGAAACACCAACACATCACACATACCATTCAGTATATTTACTGTTTAGATGCTGAACTGAATGAACGTTTTTTTCATCACTTTAAGTAAAAACAAGGGCTACGTTTAAAATGTTTGTGAAAAAAAGTGTATAATTAAGTGTTTATTTATAATAAAGAAGTTAATAAAATGTTTAGTCTTGTTAACTGAGTTTCACATCTTAACAGTTTATCTTTCTCTTGTGTTCCTCCACACTTTCTCTTGTTCAGTGAGAGAACTTTGTTGTCCAGTCAGGACTTTAAACCTGGGCTGAAACTGTGTTAGGACCATTCTCACACACATATGAGATATCCGGAACGTTCTTGCTTTACTCACCGACTGCTATATATATATATATATATATATATATATACACACACAGTTAGGCCCAGAAATGATTGGACAGTAACACAAATTTTGGCATTTTAACTGTTTACTAAACCATATTGAAGATACTGTTATATAATTAATGTGGGCTTAAAGTGCAGACTCTCTGCTTTAATTCAAAGGTATTCACATCTTAACTGGAGGACGGGTTTAAGGATATGCTACATCTTTTTCAAGGAACCAAAAGTAATTGGACAACTGTCTTAAAAGCTATTTCATGGGCTTTTCCCTCATTGAACCATCATCAATTAAGCAGGTAAAAGGTCTGGAGTTGATTCCATGTGTGGCATTTGCATTTAGAAGCTGTTGGAAGCTGAACCCACAACATATGGTTAAAGGAGCTCTCAGTGGAAGTGAAACAGAACGTCATTAGACTGAAACAAGGAAGAAATCCATCAGAGAGATAGTGGAAATGTTAGGAGTGGCCAAATTAACAGTTTGGTACATTCTGAGAAGAAAGAGCGCACTGGTGAGCTGGTCAGTGGTGGATGATCGCAGAATCCTTTCCATGATGAAGAAAAACCCCTTCACAACATCCACCCACGTGAAGAACCCTCTCCAGGACGTAGGTGTACCAGTACCTAAGTCTACCATAAAGAGAAGACTTCACAAGAGCAAATACAGAGGGTTCACCACAAACTGCAAACCATGAATTAGCCCTTAAACATAGAAACCCCAGAGCATCTAAAGAAGCCAGCCCAGTTCTGGAACAGCATTCTTTAGACAGATGAAACTATAAGATCAACCTGTTTTAGAATGATGGGAAGAAGAAAGCACCAAAGCATACCACATCCTCTGTAATACATGGTGGAGGCAATGTGACGGCATGGCTTCCAGTGGCACTGGGTCACTGGTGTTTATTGATGATGTGACAGAAGACAGAAGCAGCTGGATGAATTCTGAAGTGTACAGGGATAAACTTTCTGCTCAGATTCAACCAAATTCAGCAAGGTTGATTGGACAGTGCTTCACAGTACAGATGGACAGTGACCCAAAACATACTGCAAAACCAACCCAGGAGTTTTTTAAGGCAAAGAAGTGGAATATTCTGCAATGATCGAGTCCATCACCAGATCTCTTAAGGCAGAAAAACCCTCAAACAAGCAACGACTGAAGGCAGCTGCAGTAAAGACCTGGCAAAGCATCACAAAACCAAGCATTTGGTGATGTCCATGGGTTCCAGATATCAGGCATTGTCATTGCCTGCAAAGGGTTCTCAACAAAGTATTAAAAATGAACATTTTATTTATGGTAATGTTAATTTGTCCAATTATTTTTAGCCCCTGAAATGAGGAGGCTTTGTAGAAAATTGCATCCCAGTTGTTTTATTTCAAATCCAATGTGGTGGCATGGAGAGACCAGATTGTGTCCATGTCCAAATATTTCTGGGCCTAACTATATATATATATATATATATATATATATATATATATATATATATATATATATATATATATATATATATATATATATATATATATTTCTGTTCCACACATTATGCAGTCGGACAGTTCTACAAGTACAGACTGCAGAGTCCATTTGTTTTTCTATAGAGAAACAGACAGAGATATTATTTGGGTGTTGGCTCAGTTCCAGCACTGCAGTGACACTCCACTAACGTGGAGGCGGTTTGCTAGTGTGTGCTGTGCTTGTCTGAGTGGATCAGACACAGCAGTGCTGCCAAAGTTATTTTGGTTACATTGCCGAACTATCTTGTGACCACTGACAAACAACTAGAAAACATGAACTGATGAGCTGTCGTCACATATCTATCTATATATATATATATATATATATATATATATATATATATATATCTATATATATATATATATATATATATATATCTATATATATATATATATATATATATATATATATATATATATATATATAAGCACTAGCATAATAATTTCTGTCTGTACTGAAGTCCTTTAAATCAACTTACAAATAAAATGACCAAAAACATTTTTTTTAACACAGAATATAACAGAGTAGCTGGTGTGAATAGTGTAAATGGATGGCACGCCTCTGCTTTACAGGGAATCTCACTGACACCAAGTGTGATCTCACTCAAAAGTGTGAAAAGTAGTGTGGTTAACCCCGGAGCTCTGTGTTTTAACAGGTCCAGAAAGCATACAGTGCTGTGAAAAACCCATCAGCCTTTGGTGTTTTTGTTCTTAGATATTTTCTCCACTTTCTTAAACACTTACACACCCTCCAGCACACAACTCATTCAAACAGCAGCCGCACTAAACGCTGGACATAGCGTACGCATGGAGTACCTATAGTTTGTTCATATGTTTTAATTACTTTACTTAACATTAACAAACATTATCAAAAGTTAAGACTCCAATTACTTTTATGGAACATTTCTCAGACTGCACTGCACTAAATCCATTTAAACAAGACTACTAATGCTTATACAAATAAACTATACATCCAAAACTATATACTATACTACTATTATACTATATATGTTGGTATACTGAAGGAGAAATTTGTAAGATGACGTAACTCGTCCCCGTCTAATTCCTTGACCAAACGACAGGGGGCAACACTTCACCAGTTAATGCACAGGAAACACACAGCAGTATACGAATATATATACAAATATTGCCCACCTCTACTATATCATAAAACAAATAACAAATAAACAAATGTGTTATTATTCAGACATGCAGTTTACATGATGCTAATTACTGCGGAATATATACATTTACTGCATTTTAGCTACATTAGCCTTATAGCTACGCTACAAAAACCTAAGACACTAAACATGTGTTAACTGATGAAGTACATCAAGTAAAAGATTTTTTTCGGCTTTAAGTCGCCAATCAAGTCTGTTCAATAAGAACTGTCTTGACTTTCAGCTGAAGTTATCCAGTTTGCTAGAATTCTCACTTACAGTCAATGCAAAGCAGTAATAAACAGATGCTTTGAGTTTGTCCCACAACTATGTTCCCTAGGCCAGTGTGCTCCCACCACTTCACCCGATCAAACAGGTTTGTAGGCAGTGGAGTGGGGGGATCCCAGTGTCTCAGGGTGGTCTCATGTCTATGTTATCTTCTGGTTCTCTCCTTTTAGTTTAGACTGTTATAGTTAGATCTGCCGGAGTCGCCAGCCACACTCTAAAATTCTGAATATTCATATTCTCTACAGTCTTACTGCCGAGCCCAACTAACTCTCTCTCTTTACTCTTCCTGAGGTAATGACTGTCCTCCTGTCCTGCTGAACACTGTTGAAGGACTGACCATCAGGGCCTCCACCCCACCAATCACCAGCCAGCTCTCCTGTCCATCTGTGTTTACTGCTTCACCCTCATTTACATCACTGTACACCATCCAGATACACTAGCATTGAGATAGGATGGGACTGTTTCAGCTCACGCCCACTTTACATAAGGACTCAGTCAGAGACTGCCTCGGTCAGAGACTGCCTCAGTCATACACTGCCTCAGTCATACACTGCCTCAGTCAGAGACTGCCTCTACCTGAGCAGCTTCTAAAGCTTTGCTATCCAGATTTCAAACAGAGACTCTTTTCTTTGGTGTTTAGTTTATTAAACTGTAAACACTGTGTTGACCAGAGGAGGACGGGTCTCTCCTTGTGAGTCTGGTTCCTCCCAAGGTTTCTTCCTCCAGTCTGAGGGAGGTGTTCTTGCCACTGTTGCCTCTGGCTTACTCACTGGGGGGTATATGTATGTTGTAACTGTCTGTTTTCAAAACTCTGTAAAGCTGCTTTGAGACAACATCGTTGTAAAAAGTGCTACACAAATAAACTTGACTTAACTTGCTTACTGCCCCCTAGTGTGTGTGTTCACTAGTGCGTGTATATGTGGGTGTTTTACTGCACACATGGTTAAATGGCAAGTGCATTAAAATTCGTCTCGTTCATTCATGAAAATCGTTTGTCCTCCTGGGTCATGAGCAGCTCTGTGGAGCCTATCCCAGCATTCACTGGGCAGAAGGACAATTAACTTTCAAAATCATGAATCATGAATCCTAGCAGCTTTACTGGACGTGCATGTTTGAGCCTGTAGCCTGTTAGCTCTGTTCCATTAGCACGAGTTTCAACTAATGTATCGTAAAGAGGCACAACACATTTACCTTACACAGTATATAGTATATTATATGGGCTGCAGACAGACTGACAGAGACAGAGAGACAACTTACAGCACTTGCTGCGGTGGCTGAGGTCAGTCCAGGTGCCATTGGGCAAACACTTCCTGACCTTTGGTCCCACGATGACCCTGTTCCCTCTGCAGATGTACTCGATCTCATAATCCACCGGCAGGACCTGCACGCTGCGGATCTACAGAGAGAAGGAGAGAGAGAGCAAGTATATATACAGTATATACTCTTGAAGACATTATTATATTTAGAAAACTACTTTTTCCAGACTTGAAGCTTTTATTTACTCAGTAAACACTTTATTATTAAAATATTAAACAGTATGAATACAGTAAGTAGTGCTTTTACATACATCAGTGTGTTTATTTAACCATTTCCAAGCTTCTCCTTCTATAAACAACCCAGTATTATTTACAGTTCTCATCTAATACCTGCTTTGACTGCTCAGTACTTCATTAAGCTAAATCAAGATTTGCTGCTGAAGGAACTGAACACATTCATACAATGTCTGGGGTGTCCAGGAGAAATCTGGAACCTAACTTTGTTCTTCAAACTGGAGCTCAAGATCTGATCTACTTCTCTCACAATAAGATATTCATGTTACTTTAATGTCTTTATGATTATTTACATATGTTCTAATGACATCTGGTGTGTGTATACAGTTTAATATATATATTAATATATATATAGCCTCATAGGTGGTATATATAGCCTTGAAGGAGCAATTTGTAAGAAGATACAACCAGTCCCAGTCTAATTCCTCGACCAAGCAATAGGGGGCAACATTTCACCAGGAAATGCACAGGAAAGGCACAGCCCTCCCTCCTCCTCCTCCTCAGGGATCTTCCAGGTATTTTAGAAACAACTAATTATTATTAATTGATGAAATATGAGATATGAGCCACTGTGAAGTATTCATTTTTAATTTTCAATCTTTCACTGTTGTTTTAGAGTCTAATGACTAAAAACATATGATGAGTACTGGCATTACAACACAAGGCTGATTTCAGTTGATTTCATATTACTATAGAACACTAATTCCAGATTATCAATGGTGAATGCAACTTTTTAAACTGTAGTTTACTTTTTTAAACTGTAGTTAATTTTTAAGCTGTAGTTAATTTTTAAACTGTAGTTTACTTTTTTAAATTGTAGTTAATTTTTAAACTGTAGTTTACTTTTTTAAACTGTAGTTAATTTTTAAGCTGTAGTTAATTTTTAAACTGTAGTTTACTTTTTTAAACTGTAGTTTACTTTTTTAAATTGTAGTTAATTTTTAAACTGTAGTTTACTTTTTTAAACTGTAGTTTACTTTTTTAAACAGTAGTTTACTTTTTTAAATTGTAGTTAATTTTTAAACTGTAGTTTACTTTTTTAAACTGTAGTTTACTTTTTTAAACAGTAGTTTATTTTTTTAAACTGTAGTTAATTTTTAAGCTGTAGTTAATTTTTAAACTGTAGTTTACTTTTTTAAATTGTAGTTAATTTTGAAACTGTAGTTTACTTTTTTAAACTGTAGTTAATTTTTAAGCTGTAGTTAATTTTTAAACTGTAGTTTACTTTTTTAAACTGTAGTTAATTTTTAAACTGTAGTTTACTTTTTTAAATTGTAGTTAATTTTTAAACTGTAGTTTACTTTTTTAAACTGTAGTTTACTTTTTTAAACTGTAGTTAATTTTTAAACTGTAGTTTACTTTTTTAAACAGTAGTTTATTTTTTTAAACTGTAGTTAATTTTTAAGCTGTAGTTAATTTTTAAACAGTAGTTTACTTTTTTTAAATTGTAGTTAATTTTTAATCTGTAGTTTACTTTTTTAAACAGTAGTTTATTTTTTTAAACTGTAGTTAATTTTTAAGCTGTAGTTAATTTTTAAACTGTAGTTTACTTTTTTAAATTGTAGTTAATTTTTAAACTGTAGTTTACTTTTTTAAACTGTAGTTAATTTTTAAACTGTAGTTTACTTTTTGAAACTGTAGTTTACTTTTTTAAATTGTAGTTAATTTTGAAACTGTAGTTTACTTTTTTAAATTGTAGTTAATTTTTAAACTGTAGTTTAATTTTTAAACTGTAGTTAATTTATAAACTGTAGTTTACTTTTTAAACTGTAGTTAATTTATAAACTGTAGTTTATTTTTTAAACTGTAGATTACTTTTTAAACTGTAGTTTACTTTTTTAAACTGTAGTTTATTTTTTAAACTGTAGATTACTTTTTAAACTGTAGTTTACTTTTTTAAACTGTAGTTAATCTATAAACTAGTTTACTTTTTTAAACAGTAGTTTATTTTTTTAAACTGTAGTTAATTTTTAAGCTGTAGTTAATTTTGAAACTGTAGTTTACTTTTTTAAATTGTAGTTAATTTTTAAACTGTAGTTTACTTTGTAAACTGTAGTTTACTTTTTTAAACTGTAGTTTACTTTTTTAAACTGTAGTTTATTTTTTAAACTAGTTTACTTTTTTAAACTGTAGTTAATCTATAAACTAGTTTACTTTTTTAAACTGTAGTTTACTTTTTTAACCTGTAGTTAATTTTTAAGCTGTAGTTAATTTTGAAACTGTAGTTTACTTTTTAAACTGTAGTTAATCTATGAACTAGTTTACTTTTTTAAACTGTAGTTTACTTTTTTAAACTGTAGTTTACTTTTTAAACTGTAGTTAATTTATAAACTGTAGATTATTTTTTAAACTATAGTTTACTTTTTAAACTGTAGATTACTTTTTGAAACAGTAGTTTACTTTTTTTAACTGTAGTTTACTTTTTTAAACTGTAGTTTACTTTTTAAACTGTAGTTTACTTTTTACACTGTAGTTAATTTTTAAACTGTAGTTTACTTTGTAAACTGTAGTTTACTTTTTTAAACTGTAGTTTACTTTTTAAACTGTAGTTTATTTTTTAAACTAGTTTACTTTTTTAAACTGTAGTTAATCTATAAACTAGTTTACTTTTTTAAACTGTAGTTTACTTTTTTAAACTGTAGTTAATTTTTAAGCTGTAGTTAATTTTGAAACTGTAGTTTACTTTTTAAACTGTAGTTTACTTTTTAAACTAGTTTACTTTTTTAAACTGTAGTTAATCTATGAACTAGTTTACTTTTTTAAACTGTAGTTTACTTTTTTAAACTGTAGTTTACTTTTTAAACTGTAGTTAATTTATAAACTGTAGTTTATTTTTTAAACTATAGTTTACTTTTTAAACTGTAGATTACTTTTTGAAACAGTAGTTTACTTTTTAAACTGTAGTTTACTTTTTAAACTGTAGTTTACTTTTTACACTGTAGTTTATTTTTAAACTGTAGTTTACTTTTTTAAACTGTAGTTTACATTTTTAAACTGTAGTTTACATTTTTAAACTGTAGTTTACTTTTTAAACTGTTTACGTTTTAAACTGTTTACGTTTTTAAACTATAGTTAATTTTTAAACTGTAGTTTACGTTTTTAAACTGTAGTTTATTTTTAAACTGTAGTTTACGTTTTTAAACTGTAGTTTATTTTTAAACTGTAGTTTACGTTTTTAAACTGTAGTTTATTTTTTTAAGCTGTAGTTTACTTTTTTAAACTGTAGTTTACTTTTTAAACTGTAGTTTACTTTTTACACTGTAGTTTATTTTTAAACTAGTTTATTTTTAAACTGTAGTTTACGTTTTTAAACTGTAGTTTACTTTTTTAAACTGTAGTTTACTTTTTAAACTGTAGTTTATTTTTAAACTGTAGTTTATTTTTAAACTAGTTTATTTTTAAACTGTAGTTTACTTTTTTAAACTGTAGTTTACTTTTTAAACTGTAGTTTATTTTTAAACTGTAGTTTACGTTTTTAAACTGTAGTTTACTTTTTTAAACTGTAGTTTACGTTTTTAAACTGTAGTTTAATTTTAAACTGTAGTTTACGTTTTTAAACTGAAGTTTACTTTTTTAAACTGTAGTTTATTTTTAAAAACTGTAGTTTACTTTTTTAAACTGTAGTTTACTTTTTACACTGTAGTTTATTTTTAAAAACTGTAGTTTACTTTTTAAAACTGTAGTTTACTTTTTTAAACTGTAGTTTATGCTTATTACAAGCGAGATCTTCATACCTGCTCTTGTGTCAGTCCTCTGTATCTAATCCCTCCGTCTCTGGGTGGGCGAATGATTACACAGCCTGAGAGAAAACACACAGCAGATTAGCACAGCAGCATTATAGCAGCCACTGTCCACCTGACTCTGACTCCTCCTCCACTCTCTGTATCTGCATCATATCTACAGGTTCTGCTCCTCTGTATACGTTAATCTCTTTCAGCCTGTTCTTCAAAAGCCAGGACTCACACAAGACCACCACAGAGCAGGTATTATTTGGGTGGTGGTGATAATCAGTTACAGCAGTGCTGCTGCGGGAGTATTTAAACTCTGTGTCCACTCACTGTCCACTCTGTTAGACACTCCTACTACTTGCTGGTCCACCTTGTAGATGTAAAGTCAGAGACAGTAGCTCATCTGCTGCACAGTTTGTGTTCTCTAGTCCTTCATCAGGGAACACAGGACGCCACCCACAGGACACTGCTGTCTGGATAGTTTTGGTTGGTGGACTTTGTCTGATCCACTCACACCAGCACAACACTATACACTAACACCACCACTGTGTCAGTGTCACTGCAGTGCTGGGAATGAACCATCTCCCTTATAATATCTGCTCTGTGGTGGTCCTGTGGGGACCCTGACCATTAAAGAACAGGGTAACAAAGTAATTATGAGCTCTAGCTAATATCCAGACTAACACCATGTGCAGCACGGACAACAGCTAGATGGACTGGGAGACTCAATAAGGTCCTGGTAGGTGGACACACGTATCTGGAGCCATGCTGACTGCAGTGCATCCCACAGCTGCTGGAGGGAGCATGGAGGAGGATCCATAGAGCCAACACCACCATCCAGGAGGTCCCCTAGATGCTCAACTGGGTTCAAGTCTGGGGAATTAGGGGTCCAGGGTATACTTATAAGTCTTGGTTAGCTATTACAACCAACGTGGGACATGTCTAGCCGTGTGACCCGTCACATTGTCTTGCTGGAAGATCTCATCCGCCCCAGAGAAGACAATCAGCATGTATGGTGTACGTGATCTGTAAGGATGGGTTAATACTCAAATCGGTTGAGAGTGTCTTCCACATGGATGAGTGTGTCCAGAGAATGCTAGGAAAGCATTCCTCCAGACCTTACCGCTGCCAGCTAAGCTTTGCCGCCAACAAAGGCAGGAAGTGGTCATAATATTGTGACTCGACTGTGTGCATCTACAGCCTGTGCTCATTTTGGAAAAACCCAATAACATCCCAATAACATCCCAATAACACAGAAGTAGCTCAGTCAAATCACGGCTACCTGAGAGCCCAGTGTGGATTAATGCTGCCACTGGAGCTGCCACCCTCGGAAAAGTGTGGTCACTGTGCGCATCACTCGAACGCTGCTTAGTTTTCCGGAGCAAAGGTGCCCACAGAGCTGAAGGCCAGTCCCAATGAAGCGCAGACGACAGCAAACGTTTGCATATTTAAACACATCATCTGATGTAATTATCTCCCAGTAGAAAACACTGGCTCGAATACTGAAACTTCATACTGAGTACTGAAGCACCTTTGTGCTTGGCTTGCACTTGGCTTGCTATCAGCATTACCTAATAGGTAGCATTCACTCTGGCTTCAAAAGACTGCACTTTGGCAGCTAGTGTACGGCGAGCTAGTATTTAGTTTCAAGAGAAGACAGTTTACTGAATTCACAGAGAACAATAAAATTGAGGGCCTGTAAAAACGTCCCTCTGCACTTTCTGACCATCAGAATCAAAATTATGGTGACCAGATGTCCCCGTTTTCCAGGGACAGTGCTCTTTTTGTGGGTACAGTCTTTTAGGCCTGTCTCTGGCTGGAGGTGTCCCAAGAAATACCTCTGTTTTGAACTGTCAATTAAAAACAGCAGAACAGACATCTCATGTTGTCCTTGTTTTTGCCAACAGAGGGGGCTGCTGGTATCTACTCACCACTTCTAGGCCATCTGTCTCTCTCCCCAACTGGAGATAGCCCAGGGGTATGTTTAGGGTCTGGCTATTGGGCTGTAGCTACCAGTATTTTATCTGTAGGCACGGGTTTCTGTTTACTGCCCAATCATTTTGTATGATTATGAATTATGGGCTCTTACAGGCACTAAATCTTTTGTGGTATTTATACATTATATTGCCAAAAGTATTTGATCGTCTGCCTTCACACCCATATGAACTTGAGTGACGTCCCATTCTTAATCCATAGGTTTTAATATGATGTTGACCCAACCTTTGCAGCTATAACAGCTTCATCTCTTCTGGGAAGGCTCTCCACACGGTTTAGGAGAGTGTTTATGGGAATGTTGGGTCGTTCTTCCAGAAGCACATTGGTGAGGTCAGACACTGATGTTGGACGAGAAGGCCTGGCTTGCAGTCTCCGCTCTAATTCATCCCAAAGGTGTTCTATCAGGTTGAGTGCAGGCCAATCAAGTTCTTCCACACCAAACTCACTCATCTTTATGGAGCTGCTTTGTGCACTGGTGGGCAGTCATGTTGGAACAGGAAGGGGCCGTCCCCCAAACTGTTCCCACAAAGTTGGGAGCATTGAAAGTGTCTGCTGAAGCGTTAAGAGTTCCTTTCACTGGAACACCGGGTCCGAGCCCAACTCCTAAAAAAAAATAACCCCACACCATGATCCCCCCTCCACCAAACTTTACACTCGGCACAATGCAGTTAGCCAAGTATCGTTCTCCTGGCAACCATTAGTATCAGACTCGTTCATCGGATTGCCAGACGGAGAAGCGTGATTGGTCACTCCAGAGAACATGTCTCCACTGCTCTAGAGTCCAGTGGCGGCGTGCTTTACACCCACTGCATCTGACGCTTTGCATTGCGCTTGGTGATGTAAGGCTTGGATCCAGCTGCTCAGCCATGGAGACCCATTCATGAAGCTCTCTACATTCTGTTCTTGAGCTGATCTGAAGGCCACATGAAGTTCGGAGGTCTGTAAAGATTGACTCTGCAGAAAGTTGGTGACCTGTGCACTATGCTCCTCAGTGTCCGCTCACCCCGCTCTGGCATGTTATGTGGCTACCACTTTGTTTCCAATCGCTTCCACTTTGTTCTAACACCACTGACAGTCCACTGTGGAATATTTAGTAGTGAGGAAACTTCACGACTGGACTTGCTGCACAGGTGGCGTCCTATCACGGTACCACGCTGGAGTTCACTGAGCTCCTGAGAGAGACCCATTCTCTCACTAATGTGTGTAGAAGCAGTCTGCAGGACTAGGTGCTTGGGTTTATACACCTGTGGCCATGAAGTGATTGAAACACCTGAATTTAGTGATTTGGATGGGTGAGTGAATACTTTTGGCAATACAGTGTATCTAAGGTGCTGGACTTTAGAGACTCTTTGGTTTCTCAATATACACTGTAGTTTATCACAGTACAACAGTTACCCAAGGTACAACATATGACACTGGAACTGCCCCCACACTGGAGATGTGGTCACTTCATTCCTCTTAGAGAAAGTGTGTGGGAGAAGTCTGGAGGTGCCTTTCTTTTCTGGAATCAGAGCCCAGAGTGGCTGTCCTTTTAGAAAAAGAGCTGAATGCAAGGACTGTAGTGCAGCAGTGGACCAGCAGGTGGAGCACTTTCCCTTTAGAACCGAACAACAGCCGAATCAAGCTTGTAGCCACTAGAGCGATGTTGACAGCCGTCAGAGGAGCCAGTGGCTTTTACAAAAGCCATTCAGCCAAATGGGTACGGACTTCTATCCCCGTGGCACTGCATCCCCGCCGCCGTAATTGAATGAAAAGGCTATATTCCATTGCCGGTAGTTCATTGGAATGCCCTACACAGCTAAAAACCCGAACAGCACAATGGGAAAATGAGTTTCGGGCGCCAGGGCCGTACATAATAACGGAGTATGAATGGCTGCTGAAATATCTTGTTCTTTCTCGCATGCATATACATTTGATTCCTGTAATGGACTTCCAATCCAGCCTAAATGTCGGCTCTCCCCCGAGGCCTCTCAGGTTTCTGGCAGAGTGAGGGAGTAAGCCTGCTTTAGTCTGTTATTACAGCCTAGTTCACCTTCAGTGTCACCAGCTAATTACAGTAATCATCAAATCCGGCATCGGGGGCCAGGAGAGGCCAGCGGGAGTGTGGAGCTGTGCGTGTGTGTGTGTGTGTGTTCACGTCTCAGTAAAAAAGTGATTCATTTCCACATGAAAAAATCTATACATGAACCTCCTTCATGTTTTTGTACTTACTGTTGAGAATCATTGTGTTCATAGAATATGTGTAGACATTTAAATAAAGTGAATGTGAATTTTATTTTTAAAAAAGCCTGAATATTGACCCAAGATCAGCACTATTTAATATTATGTAAAAAGCTACTGTTCAGTAGTTTTATTTAGTTTTCCTATTCAGTAGTAGTATACAGTATTCCTTGACAGCAGTTCTATTAGTTTTATTTAACAGTTTTTCTCAGCAGTCTGATTAATATGTATTATTCAGTAGTCCTGTTCAGTAGTCATATTCAGTAGTTACAGTCCGTACTATGTGTAAGGCATAAATGTAGTTGTATTCTGTTTGTTATATTCAGTAGTCCTATTCAGTAGTCTTACTCAGCAGTCCTTTTAATTAGTCTTACTTAGCAGTGCTATTTAGTAGTCCTGCTTAGTAGTCCTATACAGCAGTCCTATTCAGTAGTCCTATACAGCAGTTCTACTAATTAGTCATATTTAGTAGTCCTGTTCAGTAGTTTTACTTTTATTGCCGTTCTATTAATTAGTATTATCCAGTAGTCATATTCTGTAGTCCCAGTGAGTGCTATATAAAAGGCATAAATGTCGTTCTATTCAGTAGTCTGTACAACAGTCCTATACAGTAGTCACAGTCAGTACTATGTGTAAGGTATAAATGTAGTCGTATTCTGTTTGTCTTATTCAGTAGTCCTATTCAGTAGCCCTGCTCAGTAGTCCAAAACCGCAGTCCTATTCAGTAGTACTGCACAGCGGTCCTACTAATTAGTGTTATTTAGTAGTCCTGTTCAGTATTTCTACCCAGCAGTCCCACAGCAGTATGTAAAAGGCATAAATGTAGTTCTAATCAGTTTGTGCTATTCAGTAGTCTTACTCAGTCGTTTTATTAATAAGTATTATTCAGTAGTCGTATTAGTATTATTTAGTAGTCCTGTTCAGTATTCCTACCCAGCAGTTCTACAGGTATGTAAAAGGCATAAATGTAGTTCTATTTAGTTTTTCCTATTCAGTAGTCTTACTCAGTTGTTCCATTAATAAGTATTATTCAGTAGTCATATTAGTATTATTTAGTAGTCCTGTTCAGTATTCCTACCCAGCAGTTCTACAGCAGTATGAAAAAGGCATAAATGTAGTTCTATTTAGTTTGTCCTATTCAGTAGTCTTACTCAGTTGTTCCATTAATAAGTATTATTCAGTAGTCATATTAGTATTATTTAGTAGTCCTGTTCAGTATTCCTACCCAGCAGTTCTACAGGTATGTAAAAGGCATAAATGTAGTTCTATTTAGTCTGTCCCATTCAGTAGTCTTACTCAGCCGTTCTATTAATAAGTATTATTCAGTAGTCGTATTAGTATTACTTAGTAGTCCTGTTCAGTATTTCTACCCAGGAGTCCCACAGCAGTATGTAAAAGGCATAAATGTAGTTTTATTCAGTTTGTCCTATTCAGTAGTCTTACTCAGTCATTCTAAAAATTTGTATTATTCAGTAGTCTTACTCAGTTGTTCTATTAGTTAGTATTATTCAGTAGTCGTATTAGTCATATTAGTATTATTTAGTAGTCCTGTTCAGTATTCCTACCCAGCAGTTCTACAGGTATGTAAAAGGCATAAATGTAGTTCTATTCAGTTTGTCCTATTCAGTAGTCTTACTCAGCCGTTCTAAAAATTTGTATTATTCAGTAGTCATATTCTGTAGCCCCAGTCAGTGCTATATAATAGGCATTCCCATTCAGTAGTCTGTACAACAGTCCCATTCGGTGCTATGTAAAAGGCATTATGCTCAGTGCCTGTTCCTCGGTAGGCGCTGAGAAGGTAGTGCCTGAACGCTGCGTGCTAACAACAGCCGCCAAAGACGGCAGGAGGAAGCCATCAGTCAGAAGAACCAGCGGGAGGAGATTGACAGCCGTGAGAGGCGGCGAGAAAACGGCAAGAACCATGAATGTAGTGAGGACAGCTCCAGTGCCACAAAACCCAGCTCCAGGGGTCTCCTGTTCTGCAATGAGGCCACTGTAGTATGTCTGATGTTTGTTCCCAGTTGGCAGAGCTACGGAGCGGAGGCGGTAACGGGGAGGCGGGGCACTGAACTCCCTTTCCCTTTCTACTCAGGTGCGTGTGCTGCCTTATAATGAGAGTCAGTTGATCCTGGATTTTCGTTAGCAGTGTGAGCGTCTTTAAAGGAGCAGAGAGGTAAAGGAGATGAAAAGACAGACGAGCAGCGGTAACAGAGGAGGACTGACGAGCTGAAACGCTCATACGTGAGAACGACTCACAAGTCAAGCCTGGAGCCCCTGAAAAGCGGCCAACTGTTTGGCTTGTGTTAGTGACTGTAAACTAAAATGCTTATTGCCACTGTTCAGTAGTCATATCCAGTGGTCTTGTTCAGCAGTTTTTTTCAGTGGTCTTATTTAGTGCCCATTTTTAAAAGACCTGTTCAGTAGCCATGTTCAACAGTCCACTTCAGTTTCCCAGTTCAGTAGTTCTACTCAGTATAGTCCTGTTTAGTAGTCCTGTTCAGTGGTCATGTTCAGTATTCCTATACAGAAGTCCTATTCAGTAGTCCTGTTAAGAAGTTCAATGCACTTGCTCTGAATAGTACTCCTGTTCAGAAGTCCTATTTAGAAGTCATGTTCAGAAGTCCTTTTAATCAGTGTGCTTTTCAGTAGTCCTGTTTGGTAGTGCTGTTTAGTAGTCATATTTAAAAGTTCTATTCAGTGTATTAATTCAGTAGTAATGTGCAGTCCTTTTTAATAGTCCTGCTCAATTGCCCTGTTTAATAGTACTATTTAGTACAGTCCTATAGTATAGTACTACTCCTGGTCAGTAGCCTTTTTCAGAAGTCCTTTTCAGTAATTCCATTCAGTAGTACTGTTCAGAAGACACATTCAGTAGTCATATTCAAAAGTCCTATTCCACAGTCCTGTTCTGTAGCCAGGTTGAGAAGTCCTATTTTGTTCAGTGGCCCTTTTCAGAAGTCCGATTTAGTAGTCCTGTTAAGAAGTTCAATGCACTTGCTCTGTATAGTCCTCCTGTTCAGAAGTCCTATTTAGAAGTCATGTTCAGAAGTCCTATTTAGAAGTCATGTTCAGAAGTCCTATTAATCAGTGTGCTTTTCAGTAGTCCTGTTTGGTAGTGCTGTTTAGTAGTCATATTTAAAAGTTCTATTCAGTGTATTAATTCAGTAGTAATGTGCAGTCCTTTTTAATAGTCCTGCTCAATTGCCCTGTTTAATAGTACTATTTAGTACAGTCCTATAGTATAGTACTACTCCTATTCAGTAATTCCATTCAGTAGTACTGTTCAGAAGACACATTCAGTAGTCATATTCAAAAGTCCTATTCCACGGTCCTGTTCTGTAGTCAGGTTGAGAAGTTCTATTTTGTTCAGTAGCCCTTTTCAGAAGTCCTATTTAGTAGTCTTATTCAGTAGTTCTCTTCAGTAGTCATGTCAAACACATACACTCATCCACAACAGCTGTTGTTGACAAAAATACCAGCACTGTAGAAAATCAGCTGTAAATCACTTCAGTGAGCCGATCTGCACTGATAGTGTGTATAAGCTCCGGGCACTTTACTGATCAACAGGCCATGAAACACAGTAAGGGCCGAATGAATCACACAGTCAATGATGCATTTGGTTATTACAGCTTTCAGGTGCTGATATTGTTGATATTGTGTTCCATTAGCTCGACCAATGGGGCTAAAGCAGTCCAGCCAGGCCTGCAATGTTTGAGATAGGAAGCAGCCAATTAGACAGAGGACGAGAGGACGTGATCGAAATTTCATTTGCAGATACTGGATTCAGACATACACAGAATATAAACACAGGGGCTTCACAACACACAGCACACAACACACACCACCACACACTCGCACAAAACCACACATTTACACTTTAACACCTAAACACACAGAGCCATTTACCAAACCACAGAGAAGCTCTTAAGAAGAAGCCGCAAAGAGACACGTACAGTAGACAGAACACTCAGAAACACAAACATGACTGCGCACGTGCACGTTACCTGCGGTTGTGTTGTGTGCAGCCTCAGCGAGGGAGTCAAACACAGCGAGAATCAAAAGAACAAAATATACTGCCATTCCTCCACCTGCAGAGAGAGAGAGAGAGAGAGAGAGAGAGTTAGACTGACAATAAAAGAGAGAGACTGAGAATGAAAGAGTTAGACTAAGAATAAGAGAGAGAGAGAGTTAGACTAAGAATAAGAGAGAAAGTTAGACTAAGAATAAAAGAGATGGAGAGAGAGTCAGACTGAGAATAAAAGAGAGTTAGACTAAGAATAAGAGAGAAAGAGAGTTAGACTGACAATAAAACAGAGTTAGGCTAAGAATAAGAGAGATGGAGAGAGAGTCAGACTGAGAATAAAAGAGAGTTAGACTAAGAATAAGAGAGAAAGAGAGTTAGACTGACAATAAAACAGAGTTAGGCTAAGAATAAGAGAGATGGAGAGAGAGTCAGACTGAGAATAAAAGAGAGTTAGACTAAGAATAAGAGAGAAAGAGAGTTAGACTGACAATAAAACAGAGTTAGGCTAAGAATAAGAGAGAAAGAGAGAAAGAGAGAAAGAGTTAGACTGAGAATAAAAGAGAAAGTTAGACTGAGAATAAAAGAGATGGAGAGAGAGAGTTAGACTGAGAATAAAAGAGAAAGTTAGACTGAGAATAAAAGAGATGGAGAGAGAGAGAGTTAGACTGAGAATAAAAGAGAGAGAGCTAGACTGAGAATAAAAGACAAAGTTAGACTGAGAATAAAAGAGATGGAGAGAGAGAGTTAGACTGAGAATAAAAGAGAAAGTTAGACTGAGAATAAAAGAGATGGAGAGAGAGAGTTAGACTGAGAATAAAAGAGAAAGTTAGACTAAGAATAAGAGAGAGAGCTAGACTGAGAATAAAAGAGAGAGAGAGTTAGACTAAGAATAAGAGAGAGAGAGAGCTAGACTGAGAATAAAAGAGAGAGACTGAGAATAAAAGAGTTAGACTAAGAATAAGAGAGAAAGAGAGTTAGACTGACAATAAAACAGAGTTAGGCTAAGAATAAGAGAGAAAGAGAGTTAAACGGAGAATAAAAGAGAAAGTTAGACTAAGAATAAAAGAGATGGAGAGAGAGAGTTAGACTGAGAATAAAAGAGAGAGAGCTAGACTGAGAATAAAAGAGAAAGAGTTAGACTAAGAATAAAAGAAAGAGAGAGAGAGAGAAAGACTGAGAATAAAAGAGAGAGTATAGAAAGAGGTCGAGAGAGAGCGAAAGAAACAAGGGGGGCGAGGGAGCAGGAAGGAGAGAGAAGGATGAGAAAGGATAAAGAGTAGGAGAGAGGATGAGAGAGAATAGATAAAGAGAAAGAGGGAGAGAGGAGATGAGAGACAACAGATGGGGAGAGAGGGGATAAGAACACAGAGAAAGAGAGAGAGAATTAGAGAGTGTGGATAGAAAGAAGCACAGAGCGGATAAAAGAACAAGAACGCATAGATATCGAGAAAGTATGGATAGAGAGAAAGAGGTAGAGAGAGGAAGAGAGAGAACAGAGGGGGTAGAGAAAGAATGAGAAAGTATGGATAGAGAGAAAGAGGTAGAGAGAGGAAGAGAGAGAACAGAGGGGGTAGAGAAAGAATGAGAAAGTATGGATAGAGAGAAAGAGGTAGAGAGGAAGAGTGAGAATAGAGAAAGGGGGAGAGAGAGAATGAGAGCGAATAGAGAGGGGGAGAGAGGGGAGAGAGAAAGAGGGGAGGGAGAAAATGAGAGAGTACAGAGCATTGAAGAGAAAGGAGAAAAGATAAAGGGGGAGAGGGAAAGAACGCTGAAGCTGAGTTAATGAGTGCAGAGAAAGAGAGCGTGAATGGGAGTAGAGAGCAAGAAAGAGAAAATAAATGACAGTGAGAAAAAGATAAAGAAGAGAGAGAGTGAGCGAGAGCAGAGATAGAGAGAAAGAGGGAGAATGAATGAGCATAGACATAGAGTGAACAAGAGAGTACAGATGGAGAGATAGGCTGAGTTAATGAGAGAGGAGAGGGAGAGAATGAGAAAGGAGAGGGGGAGAATGAGAGAGGAGAGGGAGAGAATGAGAGAGGAGAGGGAGAGAATGAGAGAGGAGAGGGAGAGAATGAGAGACGAAAGGGAGAGAATGAGAGAGGAGAGGGAGAGAATGAGAGAGGAGAGGGAGAGAATGAGAGACGAAAGGGAGAGAATGAGAGAGGAGAGGGAGAGAATGAGAGAGGAGAGGGAGAGAATGAGAGACGAAAGGGAGAGAATGAGAGAGGAGAGGGAGAGAATGAGAGAGGAAAGGGAGAGAATGAGAGAGGAAAGGGAGAGAATGAGAGAGGAGAGAGAGAGAATGAGAGAGGAGAGGGGGAGAATGAGAGAGGAGAGGGAGAGAATGAGAGAGGAGAGAGAGAATGAGAGAGGAGAGGGAGAGAATGAGAGAGAAGGAGAGAATGAGAGAGGAAAGGGAGAGAATGAGAGAGGAAAGGGAGAGAATGAGAGAGGAGAGAGAGAGAATGAGAGAGGAGAGGGAGAGAATGCGAGAGAAGGAGAGAATGAGAGAGGAAAGGGAGAGAATGAGAGAGGAGAGAGAGAGAATGAGAGAGGAGAGGGAGAGAATGCGAGAGAAGGAGAGAATGAGAGAGGAAAGGGAGAGAATGAGAGAGGAGAGAGAGAATGAGAGAGGAGAGGGAGAGAATGCGAGAGAAGGAGAGAATGAGAGAGGAAAGGGAGAGAATGAGAGAGAGAGAGAGAATGAGAGAGGAGAGGGAGAGAATGAGAGAGGAAAGGGAGAGAATGAGAGAGGAAAGGGAGAGAATGAGAGAGGAGAGAGAGAGAATGAGAGAGGAAAGGGAGAGAATGAGAGAGGAGAGAGAGAGAATGAGAGAGGAGAGAGAGAGAATGAGAGAGGAGAGGGAGAGAATGAGAGAGAAGGAGAGAATGAGAGAGGAAAGGGAGAGAATGAGAGAGGAAAGGGAGAGAATGAGAGAGGAGAGGGAGAGAATGAGAGAGGAGAGGGAGAGAATGCGAGAGAAGGAGAGAATGAGAGAGGAAAGGGAGAGAATGAAAGAAAGTGGAAAATAAGCGATAAAAAGGGAAACTAAAGGAAATGCATGAGAGAGAGAGAGACTGATAGTGAGAGTGGGAGCGAGAGAGAGAGAGAGACTGATAGTGAGAGTGGAAGCGAGAGAGAGAGAGAGAGAGAGAGAGAGAGAGACTGATAGTGAGAGTGGAAGCGAGAGAGAGAGAGAGAGAGACTGATAGTGAGAGTGGAAGTGAGAGAGAGAGAGATTGGAGTGAAAATGAGAGGAAGAATGACAGAAAGAAATAGAGATAGAGAGTGTGAGTGGGGACGGAGCGGAGAGAATGAAAGGAGAGAGTGGCAGGGTGAGAAAGGGGGAAGGTGTCGGAGGAGCAGAGAGAGAGTGAGGGGACGAGTGAGGTGGGCGAGTGAGCAGTGTGATGGATGTGAAGAGAGAGGGAGTGGGAGGGAGGGAGTAAAGCGTGGACGGACGAGCGAAGCAGAGCGGAGAGAGGAGAAGAAGCCAGAGGGGAAGGAGAGAAGATAGACGAGAAAAAAGAGCAACAGAGGCGTCGTAAACAGCGCGCGTGAGCAGATGCCCGCTCCAAACTGCCCAAACCCTCCAATCCCACTTTTCCCAGCAGCCCCCCGGCTGAATGACTCATCCTCCGCTGGGTGTCGCGCCTCACTCAGTGGAAAAATCTAATTCACACAACTTTTCCTACTTTTCCCAAACGCTCTCGCTCAGCCGAGACACGGTCCGACTCGGAGGTTTGATTCATCACAAGAAGATAAATACATATTATACATCAGTATTAATCATAAATCAATATAGATCCTTTATAATTGATAGAAAGATACACACACACACACACACACACACACACACACACACACACACACACACACACACAAACACACACAAACACACACAAACACACACACACATATATATAATCCTTTATTTGTCCCACAATAGGGAAATTTCAATGCCATCAACCTGTCCGTATATACAAGTACAGGGTAAGGGGGAGCAGTGGGAGAGAAGGACAGGAAGACAGGGAGAAAATGAGAAGAGATACATGGGGGGAAGGGAGAGGGAAAAAGACATACCCCCAGACTGCACTCCTAAAGAGCACAGTGTGGGAACATAAAAAAAAAAAAAAAAAAAAAAATATATATATATATATATATATATATATATATATATATATATATATATATATATATATATATATATATATATATATATATACACAGATAGATAGATAGACAAATTAAGACATGTAGATGAACAAACTTAGGGTGACAGACAGCCAGTCAGAGAGAAAAAGATACATATACATACAGTTAAGACAGACATAGGTAGACAGACAGTCAGACAGTCAGATAGATAGATAGATAGATAGATAGATAGATAGATAGATAGATAGATAGATAGATAGATAGATAGATAGATAGATAGATAGATAGATAGACAAACAGACAGGCAGATAGATAGATAGATGTAGGCCGACAGTCAGACAGGCAGATAGAGACAAAGACAGACAGATATATAACTATATACAGACAGATATATAGATATATAACTATAAGTATCAGCAGTGTTTACAGTGTGGAGTGTCAGTGCAGTAGAGGATTGTATTTAACAGTGTTAACGATGGTGTGTACATAGTGATGTGATTGTGATTCAGTGCTGTTCAGGTCAGTACTGTCTGCAGCGAGGAGACTTACACAGTCTTAAAAAACAACACATCTGTAACAGTCTGTTACTACACACGCTGCTCTGTTTATCCAGCTCACTATTAACGGGGGATGGGGGCCTGGGCTGGGGGGGGGGGGGTTACTGTGCAAGGTGGCTAACAGCGTTTTGAGTCCTTTGTTCTGCCACAAGCAATGAAGAGTTCAGCCCGACTCCTAGAGTGGAGACAGCTTTCCTAAAAGGTTCGTTCAGTTCGTTCAAAGCACTGTTGTTAATACAGCTGCTCCAGCACACAATAGCAACGACTACACCGCTCGCTACCAAGTTACCAAGGCCGTAACAGTTCAGGCTCCGCTTTCACAGCAGGCTGCGTTCAGACTGCAGGCAAATCCGATTCGTTTCAGATCTGCACAGGTCGCTGTGCTAACTTATCAGTGACTGTCATACTCGAAGAGATACAGATCTAGTGCACAGTACACACCGAGTGCCTTCACTAACACTTAAACTACTGGGCAAGGAACTGGCATTTCCCAAGACTGGGACCACCCAGTTTACATGAAGAGGCGAGAAATATGGTGAATATGATGAAGTACAGCACAAATTCATAAGACATACTCTGTACATGTATACTGTGGCCCAGAGGATCAAAACTTCATTAGAAAGAAAAGACAAGCAGGTCCTACACCAGAGCGAGGAGGAAAAATAGAATATCACTAAAAAGTCTGAAGGAAAATCGTTATCTGGAACAAATGATGACGTTTCAAGCCATGAAGTCTCATCATTTAGTTCCGCTTGACTGTATGGCTCAGCATACACCGTAAACAGAATAATGAACTGCTGTTACTGTTACACCAAACGTGTCACCCACAACCCCCTACACTCCACACACACTCACAGAGCCAGCTTATATAACACGGGTGGCCAGTGACTGGAAACGAATGACCATAGGGAATTCCGAAGCTTGCTGCCCACATTCTGAAACGTTCTAACTCAAAGCTCATTTGAGAAATGGTTCTGCACAATTTTCCATTCCACCTTAAATTGAACGGCTGTTACATTCTGACAACATTTAAGGTGGACCGAGAAGTTCAAACAAAAAGCCATCTTTAGCTGGCCTTTTATCTTTTTCATGAAGCCGGCGCAGAGATTTCAGCCCCCGTTCCCGTCTTGCTCGGAGTATCTGAGCCGCCGGTCCATAGAAGGACGACTAATGTTCGTAAAGATCAAAGCAAAACCCAGTTCAGCATGTCCTTCTTACGCATTTCCATGCAGAGCCTACTCACGACAGCCACGTCATCCAAATTTGTAATTCGAAATTTTGTAAATGCACATACAATTTCGAAACATCTGAATGAAAACCAAAACATAGGGGCTTTAAATATGATTGACGTTGAGTCTCAAAACCTGCTGAGGGTCTACATAGGCAGCATTTTACGTCCCAGTATGCGCTCCCGACATGTAGACTGTCCCAATTCTTACATACCTTAAACATGCTGTTTACTGAGAAACCTTATTTAGACCTGATTTTAAGAAAGCATGGAACGCTTCCTCAGCCACTAAGGCAATCCCATGATGCAACACAGGCTAATCTACGAGCAGTGAAGTGGTTTTAAAATATAAGTTATTTTGATTCTCTCTGGAGTTTTAATGTGTTTCTGGTCATATAATCACACAAAACAGTTTTTTATTATCAACTCTGTAACGAGTTCTTCACCATTTAGCAGTTTTATACTCGAGACATTAGCATTAATGCTAGCGGATTTTTAAGCCTCGGGCTATTGTTTTGAATGCCGGGCGGTAGCTTAGCAACCAGCTAAACCACCGATGGCATGCTGCAGTGGGCGGGAACAAGCCGTGACGCAGTCTCTCTCTAACTAGAGCGTCTCAGTAATCTGTTTTATGAGGAGAGATGAGGAGAGAACACTGATACAGCTGCTACCTAGACAGCCTACTTACACACTCACTAGGATTTGAGACACACCCGTAATGTCATAGTATGTGGCTCCCAACATGTTGACTGTCCCAATTCTTAGATACCTTAAATACCATTGCTGTCCAAAGAACACCAGGTATCTCCAAAATGGCAACTTCACAGGAGAGGCCAAAACTTTTAATGTAAGTCAATGGAACGGGAATTTTTCCCAAGCTTTTCTGGAGCATTTCCATTGGTCCATTCAAGATGAAGATTGTTCACAATGTAAACATCATCTGGTGTGTTGAAATGATGCAGAAAACTAAAAAGTCAACAAAAATGGATGTTTTTCTTTGGACAGCAACGATATACTGTCTATTGAGGTTCCTTCCTTAACTAACTGTGAGAAAGCATTGAACAGGTTCCTCAGATACTAACACAATCCCATGATGCAGACGCTGCAGCTGAGGTCAGTAAACACCGGGTCACATGAAATGGGCTGATTAGAACATCAAACGTTAACTAGGGTGCGATTTCAGACACACCCACGGTCTCTGTCCAATTAGAGACCCTCAATGATCTGTCTTATGAGGAGATGCTGTTACGTGAAGAGCTGCCTACATAGTCAGTGCACTACTTAGGCAGCTCCCTGCAATTTGAGACAGACCCTTAGATAAGATTGACTTGAACTGACTGAAGTTTTAATCGAACCCCAGTTTCATGGAAAAACGGTGAGGTCTTTTGATCAAATAGTATGTTACAAAATTCAGAAAATAAACAACAGTTTATATTAAAATGTGTAGACATTAGGGCTGGGCGATATGGGAAAAAATCTTATAACAATATTTTTTTCATATCAGTCGATACTAATATATATCACAATATAAATCAAATCACTATTGCCTTTTTACTTTAAGTGAGAAGTGAAGACATCAAAATTTTGTTGAATTGTTTTTTATCCTCTGCTTTATTTTATATTATTAGATAGACAAATGTATTATAAAACATTACAGAACTGTGTTTCAAATAAATTAAACACACACACACACACACACACACATATATATATATATATAGGGCAACTTTGCCTCAGCGTTCTCACTCGAACTCCTACAACCTACATATTTATCTTTATCGATTACGAAATTACGTTGATTAGCATAACGTGCGTCGATGTGTCGCTAAGGTGGCCGCGTCCACTGACAGCAGGGATTTATCTGGAGCGCAAGCTGCAGCTACAAACAATCATTCGCGGGCAAGATGTGGGAGTATTTCACACAGAAACGCTCTGTCAGCTCTGCACAGTGGAGATGATCACAACGATAGACAGATAGATAGATAGATAGATGGATAGATAGATAGATAGATAGATAGATAGATAGAAGGACAGCACCTATTTACCTGTTTATCTTATTTTATCAGATTATTTTAAGATTAACACGTGTAACATGTTTCCTTTAGTAGTAGTTTAACGTTTTCTGTTATTTTCTGGCTGGAACTTTGGGGCGGCGCTATTCTCATTCTCATTGAGAATTCTAGTGACTACGTCTTATATATAACGCTATTTCGCGATAATTATCGTTATCGTTTTATCGTCCAGCCCTAGTAGACATGTGTAGAGATTGTGCTCTGCTAAGAACACAACATCAACACAACGTGCCGTTTGACCAGGAGCGGCAAACAACCACATACGGTTTTCCTTTAAAGGGCCGTGCGATGATGGAGAGAGAGGAATCACGGTGAGCAGGAAATCTAGGACAATCCTCCACTGGTGGAGTCGGGGTATGTGTGTGTGTGTGTGTGCACGCTGCAAAACACACACTCCTTCTATCTCCTGTACACACCGGCATCACACACTCGACTGTCACCCAGTGCTGATCTGAATGAATTCAATAAACTCGGCCCACTTCTGCACTAATCTGATATGCAGGTGAGTGCGGGAGCGCGGCCGGGCTGCAGGCCGTACGCCGCCTGCACCGGAGCCACAATGGAAAAGCAATTTCTGCAGCTTTTTTCACAGGAGAATCGCACGGCGCTCTCCGGGGGCTACGGATGAGTACGCGAGTCGTAACGCGTTTCGTCCCACACAAAAGGAGGCAGACGTGCTTTTCAGTTCAGGTTGAGCCGCTGGCTCTGAAGGCAGGGTGAAGAAAAGGGAGGAGAGAGAGAAAAGATAAGCGTGAGGATTCCTGTCTGCAGGGGAAGTGCAGCGCTCCAGGTTGTGTTTTTGTTGTTATGTGAGAGTGAAGCTAATGGAAGCGCTTTGCTGCAGTGCAGAGTTAACACTGCTCACAACGTACACAGACTCTTACAGGGGCACAGGAGCATGAAGACAAGACCACCACCTGGGGCACAACACTTGACTCTCTCTCTCTCTGTGTATCTCTTTCTCTCGCTCTCTCACTTTGTCTCTCTCTTGTCCTCTTACTCTGTCTCTGTCTACCTCTTCCTCTCTCTCACACTTTCTATCTTACTCGGTCATGCTCTGACTCTCTCACTCTGTCTCTCACGTTCTCTTATTCTGTCTCTGTCTATCTCTGACTCTCGCTTCCTCTCTCATCCTCTTTTTCTCTGTCTATCTGACTTTGTCTCTTACTCTGTCTCCCTCTTTCTATCATACTCTGTCTATCTCTGACTCTCTCTCTCTCTTTCTCACTTTCTCTTACTCTGTCTCTGTCCGTCTCTTTCTCACTGATTCTCTCTGTCTCTGTCATCCTCTTACTCTGTCTCTTTCTCGGACGTTCTCTCTTACTCTGTCTCTGTCTACCTCTTAGTTCCTCTCTCATTCTCTTTTTCTCTGTCTATCTGACTTTCTCTGTTATTCTGTCTCCCTCTTTCTATCATACTCTGTCTATCTCTGACTCTCTCTCTCTCTTTCTCACTTTCTCTTACTCTGTCCGTCTCTTTCTCACTGATTCTCTCTGTCTCTGTCATCATCTTACTCTGTCTCTTTCTCGGACTTTCTCTCTTACTCTGTCTCTAACTCAGACTTTCTCTCTTACTCTGTCTCTGTCTCGGACTTTCTCTCTTACTCTGTCTCTGTCTGCCTCTTTCTCTCTTACTCTGTCTCTGTCTGCCTCTTTCTCTCTTACTCTGTCTCTGTCTGCCTCTTTCTCTCTTACTCTGTCTCTGTCTGCCTCTTTCTCTCATACTCTGTCTCTGTCTGCCTCTTTCTCTCTTACTCTGTCTCTGTCTGCCTCTTTCTCTCTTACTCTGTCTCTATCTCGGACTTTCTCTCTTTCTCTGTCTCTGTCTGCCTCTTTCTCTCTTACTCTGTCTCTATCTCGGACTTTCTCTCTTACTCTGTCTCTGTCTCTGACTTTCTCTCTTACTCTGTCTCTGTCTCTGACTTTCTCTCTTACTCTGTCTCTGTCTCTGACTTTCTCTCTTACTCTGTCTCTGTCTGCCTCTTTCTCTCTTACTCTGTCTCTGTCTGCCTCTTTCTCTCATACTCTGTCTCTGTCTGCCTCTTTCTCTCTTACTCTGTCTCTGTCTGCCTACTTTCTCTCTCTTACTCTGTCTCTGTCTGCCTCTTTCTCTCTTACTCTGTCTCTGTCTGCCTCTTTCTCTCTTACTCTGTCTCTGTCTGCCTCTTTCTCTCATACTCTGTCTCTGTCTGCCTCTTTCTCTCTTACTCTGTCTCTGTCTGCCTCTTTCTCTCTTACTCTGTCTCTATCTCGGACTTTCTCTCTTACTCTGTCTCTGTCTACCTCTTTCTATCTTACTCTGTCTTTCTCGGACTTTCTCTCTTACTCTGTCTGCCTCTTTCTATCTTACTCTGTCTTTCTCGGACTTTCTCTCTTACTCTGTCTCTGTCTATCTCTCTCCGACTTTCTATTACTCTGTTTGTCCACCTCTTAGTCCATTACTATCTCTGACTCTCTCTTACTGTCTCTGACTGTCTCTCTCTGTCTCTTTCTCACTTTGTGTCTTGCTCTGTCTCTAGCTGTCTCGTTCTCGCCTTCTCGCTCTCACACACTGCAGATTCATACTGGATTTAAATCACTCCACAGTTATTACTGTCAGACTGTAAACACTACACACACTGCAGATTCATACTGGCTTATAATCGCTTCACAGTTATTACTGTCAGACTGTAAACACTACACACACTGCAGATTCATACTGCATTAAAATCACTCCACAGTTATTACTGTCAGACTGTAAACACTACACACACTGCAGATTCATACTGGATTAAAATCACTCCACAGTTATTACGGTTAGACTGTAAACTACTACCACACACTGCAGATTCATACTGGATTTAAATCACTCCACAGTTATTACTGTTAGACTGTAAACACTACACACACCTGCAGATTCATACTGATTATAATCGCTCCACAGTTATTACTGTCAGACTGTAAACACTACACACCCACTGCAGATTCATACTGGTTTATATCGCTCCACCAGTTTGTTTACTGTCAGACTGTAAACACTACACACACTGCAGCATTCATACTGGATTTAAAATCACTACCCCAGTTTATTACTGTCAGACTGTGAAAACACTACACACACTGCAGATTCATACTGGATTATAATCATCCACAGTTATTACTGTCAGGCTGGTAAACCACTACCACACACTGCAGATTCATACTGGATTAAAAATCACTCCACAGTTTTTTATTTCTGCCAGACTGTAAACACTACACACACTGCAGATTCATACTGGATTTATACATCACTCCACAGTTTTTTACTGTCAGACTGTAAACACTACACACACTGCAGATTCATACTGGATTATAATCACTCCACAGTTATTACTGTCAGACTGTAAACACTACACACACTGCAGATTCATACTGGATTAAAATCACTCCACAGTTATTACTGTCAGACTGTAAACACATACACACACTGCAGATTCATACTGGATTAAAATCACATCCACAGTTATTACTGTCAGACTGTAAACACTACACACACTGCAGATTCATACTGGATTATAATCACTCCAGTTATTACTGTCAGGCTGTGAACACTACACACACTGCAGATTCATACTGGATTAAAATCACTCCACAGTTATTATTTCTGTCAGACTGTAAACACTACACACACTGCAGATTCATACTGGATTATAATCACTCCACAGTTATTACTGTCAGGCTGTAAACACTACACACACTGCAGATTCATACTGCATTAAAATCACTCCACAGTTATTACTGTCAGACTGTAAACACTACACACACTGCAGATTCATACTGGATTAAGAATCGTCCCACAGTTATTACTGTCAGACTGTAAACACTACACCACACTGCAGATTTCATACTGGATTATAATCACTCCACAGTTATTACTGTCAGGCTGTAAACACTACACACACTGGCAGATTCATACTGGATTAAAATCACTACACAGTTATTACTGTCAGGCTGTAAACACTACACACACACGCAGATTCATACTGGATTTACATCACTCCACATGTTATTACTGTCAGGACTGTAAAACACTACACACACTTGCAGATTCATACTGGATTATAATCACTCTCGCAGTTTCATTACTGGTCAGGACTGTTAAACACTACACCACACTGCAGATTCATACTGGATTATAAAATCACTCCCACAGTTATTATTACTGTCAGACGTGTAAACACTACACACACTGCAGATTCCATACTGGATTATAATCGCTCCACAGTTATTACTGTCAGGCTGTAAACACTACACACACTGCAGATTCATACCGGATTAAAATCACTCCACAGTTATTACTGTCAGACTGTAACACTACACACACTGCAGATTCATACATGGATTATAAATCGCTGCCACAGTTATTACTGTCAGGCTGTAAACACTACACACACTGCAGATTCATACTGGATTATAATCCTCTCCACAGTTATTACTGTCAGACTGTAAACACTACACACACTGCAGATTCATATGGATTAAAAATCACTCTACAGTTATTACTGTCAGACTGTGAAAACACTACACATACTGCAGATTCATACTGGATTGATAATCGCTTCACAGTTAATTACTGTCAGACTGTAAACACTACACACACTGCAGATTCATACTGGATTAAAATCACTCCACAGTTATTACTCTCAGGCTGTAAACACTACACACACTGCAGATTCATTACTGCATTAAAATCATCCACAGTTATTACTGTCAGACTGTAAACACTACACACACTGCAGATTCATACTGCATTAAAAAATCACTCCTCAGTTATTACTCTTAGACTGTAAACTACTACACACACTGCAGATTCATACTGGATTATAATCGCTCCACAGTTATTACTGTCAGACTGTAAACACGACACACAACTGCAGATTCATACTGGATTAATCACTCTACAGTTATTACTGTCAGACTGTAAACACTACACACATGCAGATTCTACTGGATTAAAACTCACTCCACAGTTATAACTGTCAGACTGTAAACACTACACACACTGCAGAATTTCATACTGGATTTACATCACTCCACAGTTTTATTACTGTCAGACTGTAAACACTACACACACTGCAGATTCATACAGGATTTAAATCACTCCACAGTTATATACTGTCAGACTGTAAACACTACACACACTGCAGGATCATAACTGGATTAAAAATCACTACACAGTATATTATTACTGTTGAAACTGTAAACACTTCACACACTGCAGATTCATACTGGATTAAAAATCACTCCACAGTTAGTATTTACTGTCAGACTGGTAAACACTACACACACTGCAGATGCATACTGGATTAAATCACTCCACAGTTATTCTTACTGTCGACTGTAAACACTACACACACTGCAGATTCATACTGGATTAAAATCACTCCCACAGTTGTTACTGTCAGACTGTAAACACTACACACACTGCAGATTCATTATGGATTTATAAAATCACTCCATCAGTTATTACTGTCAGACTGTAAAACACTACACACACTGAGATTCTTACTGATTAAAATCACTCCACAGTTATTATTCTGTCAGACTGTAAACATACACACACTGCAGATTCATACTGGGATTATACTACAGATTATTACTGTCAGACTGTAAACACTCACACACTGCGATTCATACTGGTTTAAAATCACTCACAGTTATTATTACTGTCGGACTGTAAACACTACACACACTGCAGATTCATACTGCATAAATCACTCCACAGTTTATGACTCTTAGACTGAAACACCCTACACACACTGCAGATTCATACTGGATTATAATCGCTCCACAGTTATTACTGTCAGACTGTAAATCACTACACACACTGCAGATTCATACTGGGCATTAAAAATCACTACACAGTTATTATTACTGTGAAACTGTAAACACTTCACACACTGCAGATTCATACTGGATTAAAATCACTCCACAGTTATTATTACTGTCAGACTGTAAACACTACACACACTGCAGATTCATACTGGATTAAAATCACTCCACAGTTATTATTACTGTCAGACTGTAAACACTACACACACTGCAGATTCATACTGGATTAAAATCACTCCACAGTTAATTATTACTGTCAGACTGTAAACACTACACAAACTGCAGATTCATACTGCGATTAAAAACTCACTACACAGTTATTATTACTGTGAAACTGTAAACACTTCACACACTGCAGATTCATACATGGATTAAAATACTCCACAGTTTCATTATTACTGTCAGACTGTAAACACTACACACACTGCAGATTCATACTGGATTAAAAATCACTCCACAGTTATTATTACTGTCAGACTGTAAACACTACACACACTGCAGATTCATACTGGATTAAAATCACTCCACAGTTTATTATTACTGTCAGACTGTAAAAACACTACACACACTGCAGATTCATAATGGATTAAAAATCACTCCACAGTTATTATACTGTCAGACTGTAAACACTACACACACTGGCCAGATTCATACTGGATTAAAATCACTCCACAGTTATTACTGTGAAACTGTAAACACTACACACACTGCAGATTCATACTGGATTAAAATCACTCACCAGTTATTACTGTAAGACTGTAAACACTACACCACACTGCAGATTCCTACTGGATTAAAATCACTCCACAGTTATTACGGTGAAACTGTAAACACTACACACACTGCAGATTCATACATGGATTAAAATCACTCCACAGTTATATTACTGTCAGGACTGTAAACACTACACACACTGCAGATTCATTAAGGATTACTAATCGCTTCACAGTTATTACTGTCAGACTGTAAACACTACACACACTGCAGATTCATACAGGATTATAATCGCTTCACAGTTATTACTGTCAGACTGTAAACACTACACACACTGCAGATTCATACTGGATTAAAATCACTCCACAGTTATTAATCACTGCAAATACATAGCAAATTAACGTCACTCCACAATTACTACAATCAAACTGTTAACATTAGGGCAAAGGGGACAGAGAATGTCATGTCTCTTGAGCGCCACCGCTGGTGCAGTACCAGTACCTGTGAAAATTTCACCATCTCATCATCTGTTCATCTCTTTAAGGAAAACATTCTATTCCATAACGTGCTTGTTTTGACCAGCGGCAGGAAGCGGAGGCTAATAACTTGCTAAGTGAAATTCCATTATTGTTAAAGGTTGTTAAATTGTTAGGCCAGGCTCTGTGGAGCTCTTAAATAAGGGAAAACATCCGTGTATGCTGACAGGTGGGGTTCACATCCCTGATTGGGCAGTAAAGTTAATAAGCTTTATTTCTTCTCAGGCTGCTCCTTTGGCCTCCTGCCAGTTGGCAGACCTAACTTGGTTTGTTTTGCTTATTTAGAGGAGTATTTGAGTTTCTAGGAACTATTTGGTGCAGATTCATAGCTCCATACGCAGATTAACGTCCGTTAAAGTACTTCTCTTATAGCTTCTGTTTGTTTGTTTGCCATACGGTGAAGAAGAAAGCAGTCGTTCATCACTGGTTAGGGTTAAAGTATATAGGGTAATGTTATTTTCTAGTTTTCTTTTCGTTGCGTGCAGGTGTTTTTCCTTCGGTAGATCTGTTTGTTGTTTGGGGCTCTGGGTCTCCCTGAAGCCAAATTTCCTGCTAGATTACCTTTTTATTCTCCACTGCTTGGATAAGGCCGAGTAGCACTGCTGATTCATATGCCTTTTAAAATAAAAAGAAGGGGTGAATGATTAGACTTGCTGTTTGTGCTGGTGTTTTTCTAGCTCTATTCTTTTTTTGGTCCGGTGGCGCTCTATCAGGAAAACGGCTCTGAGCTGCCACTGTGGAGATTCTCCCCACATCACAAACACTCTGATTTCTTTACAGCGGTGCTGATGATGGACACCAGGGGTTCAATCTGTCCTTACATTGTTCCTACAACCTGTCCTTACACTGTTCCTACAACCTGTCCTTACACTGTTCCTACAACCTGTCCTTACACTGTTCCTACAACCTGTCCTTACACTGTCCTTACACTGTTCCTACTACCTGTCCTTACACTGTTCCTACAACCTGTCCTAACACTGTCCTTACACTGTTCCTACAACCTGACCTTACACTGTTCCTACAACCTGTCCTTACACTGTTCCTACTACCTGTCCTCACACTGTTCCTACAACCTGTCCTTACACTGTCCTTACACTGTTCCTACAACCTGACCTTACACTGTTCCTACAACCTGACCTTACACTGTTCCTACAACCTGTCCTTACACTGTCCTTACACTGTTCCTACAACCTGTCCTTACACTGCTCCTACAACCTGTCCTTACACTGTTCCTACAACCTGACCTTACACTGTTCCTACAACCTGTCCTTACACTGTCCTTACACTGTTCCTACAACCTGTCCTTACACTGCTCCTACAACCTGTCCTTACACTGTTCCTACAACCTGTCCTTACACTGTCCTTACACTGTTCCTACTACCTGTCCTTACACTGTTCCTACTACCTGTCCTTACACTGCTCCTACAACCTGTCCTTACACTGTTCCTACAACCTGTCCTTACACTGTCCTTACACTGTTCCTACTACCTGTCCTTACACTGTTCCTACTACCTGTCCTTACACTGTTCCTACAACCTGACCTTACACTGTTCCTACAACCTGTCCTTACACTGTTCCTACCTGTCCTTACACTGTTCCTACAACCTGTCCTTACACTGTCCTTACACTGTTCCTACTACCTGTCCTTACACTGTTCCTACCTGTCCTTACACTGTTCCTACAACCTGTCCTTACACTGTCCTTACACTGTTCCTACTACCTGTCCTTACACTGTTCCTACAACCTGACCTTACACTCTTCCTACAACCTGACCTTACACTGTTCCTACAACCTGTCCTTACACTGTCCTTACACTGTTCCTACTACCTGCCCTCACACTGTTCCTACAACCTGTCCTTACACTGTTCCTACAACCTGTCCTAACACTGTCCTTACACTGTTCCTACAACCTGACCTTACACTGTTCCTACAACCTGACCTTACACTGTTCCTACAACCTGTCCTTACACTGTCCTTACACTGTTCCTACAACCTGTCCTTACACTGCTCCTACAACCTGTCCTTACACTGTTCCTACAACCTGTCCTTACACTGTCCTTACACTGTTCCTACTACCTGTCCTTACACTGTTCCTACTACCTGTCCTTACACTGTTCCTACAACCTGACCTTACACTGTTCCTACAATGTGTTCTTACACTGTTCCTACAACCTGTCCTTACACTGTTCCTACAACCTGTCCTCACACTGTTCCTACAAACTGTCCTTACACTGTCCTTACACTGTTCCTACTACCTGACCTTACCCTGTTCCTACAACCTGTCCTAACACTGTTCCTACAACCTGTCCCCACACTGTTCCTACAACCTGACCGTACACTGTTCCTACAACGTGTTCTTACACTGTTCCTACAACCTGTCCTTATACTGTTCCTACAACCTGACCTTACACTGTTCCTACAACCTGTCCTTACACTGTTCCTACCTGTCCTTACACTGTTCCTACAACCTGTCCTCACACTGTCTTTACATTGTCCTTACACTCTTCCTTCAACCTGCCCCACATTGTCCTTACACTGTCTTTACACGGTTCCTACAACCTGCACTTACAACACCCTTACACTGTTCCTACAACCTGTCCTTACACTGTCCCTACAGCCCATCCTTAAACTGTCCCTACTACCTGTCCTTACACTGCCCTTCCAACCTGTCCTTACACCGTTCTTACATTCTTCCTGTAAACTGTCTGTACTCTGTTCTTACATTGTCCCTATACTGTTCTTACACTTTCCTTACATACCTCTTATACTGTTCTTACAATCTGTCCTCACAGTCCTTACAACACCCTTACACTGTCTTTACAACATGTCCTTACAGTGTCCTAAAATTGTCCTTACACTGTTCTTACAACCTGTCATTGCACTCCTACAGTTCTGCTTACACTCCATTCCTACAACCACCTGGGATAATCAAATTTGATGTTCTCAGTGTTTCTATTAATATCTTCACCAAAACAGCATATGCGTTATCTGGGGGATTTGAGTCCATCATCTGTCTCTCGTCTGCGATTGGTGGTTTTGTGTGTCTGTCTACAGTTTGTGTGAAACTAACCAAAGCACACTCAGAAAGTCCCTCAGGATTCATCCTTCCCTCCAGACTTGGAGACAGATGTGAAACGGTGAGTAAGACGTTTACAGCTGTTGAAGTTGCTGCAGCGGTTTGGAAAATCGAGATGAGGAGAACAAATGACTCACTTCATTCATACATTTCCACATATCGCTATTGTAAACCTCAGACTTCGGTAAACCCATGAACCCCTTTCAAGCTCCAGAACAATTCACCCAAACAAGAGAGCTATGTTGCTATGAGAGCACAAAAGTTGGTCTCCATGTTTGCAGCTTTTTGAAAGAAATGATTTCTATACACATTGCTCTAGGCTGAAACGGGGCCTCGTTACAGAGAGAGCCACCTCCTTATATCTACACACACTGTCCACTGTATCAGCTCCACTGACCATACAGGAGCTACACTTACAGACTGTAGTTCATCTGATTCTCTGTATACTTTGCTACCATGTTTTTCAGTGGTCAGGACCACCACAGGACCACCACAGAGCAGGTCTTTTTTGGGTGGTGGATCATTCTCAGTGCTCCAGTGACAGTGACGTGGTGATGTGGTAGAGTATATATGTCAACTTTAATTGTTGACATATATTATATATAGTAATTAATATATATTAACACACACATCATCGCTGTGCAAAGGAAAACATGTATCTCTATTTACGTTGATCTTTATTTTTTTTGTTTAAAAAAATCATAATGAATGGACCAATAGCAATGCTCCAAAATCTTGGACAAAAATCTGGTTCCATTATCTTACAGTACCAGTAAAGGAGGTTTTTGGCCTCTCCTGTAAAGTTGCCACTGTGAGAAGTTATAGGTACCTAAGATGATAGTTTAAATGTATTTTAATCTTTAATTTAATATTATTTTAATAAATATCTTTATCTGATCAATAAGTGTATGTTCACCAGTAAAAACAGCAGATCTGATTAGAACAGATGTAAATAATCATACGTACAATACAAAGTAACATGAATATGTTATTGTGAGAGAAGTAGATCAGATCTTGAGCTCCAGTTTGAAGAACAAAGTTAGGTTCCAGATTTCTCCTGGACGCCCCAGACATTGTATGAATGTATTGAGTTCCTTCAGCAGCAATCTTGATTTAGCTTAATGAAGTACTGAGCAGTCAAAGCAGGTATTAGATGAGAACTGTAAATAATACTGGGTTGTTTATAGAAGGAGAAGCTTGGAAAGGGTTAAATAAACACACTATGTAAAAGCATTACTTTTTATATTAATACTGTTTGAAAACCAGGTCTTCCAGTGTGTCAGATTGAAATCAGGTGCTAATGATTAGATTCAACACTTATTTTTCACCTCAGACATCTGGTCTGATTTGCTCTTCGCTACTCGAGCGTGTGTTATCATCAGTTCTCTCGAAGGCCTTCAGAAAGTAAGCTGTAGATGCCTATGAGTCTGGAAAGGAGTTTGAGAAGTGTTTCTAAAATATTGGAAATCAATCGTTCCACTGTCTGGAAGATCATCCACAAGTAGGGGAGATTTAAAATCACTGCCAACTTGTCGGGGCCAGGCAGCCCCAGTAAATTCAACCTAAGACCAAACTGGAATGCTTAAAGGCTAATCTATTCGAACCCCACAAGATGTGCAGGTAGCTTCTGCCTCTGTGGATGTAAAAGTGCATGAATCTACAATTTAAAAATGCTGTCAGGAGAAAGCAAAACTAGGCAAGAACCAGGACTAGAATTATCTCCTGTAGAGTAAGGAGAGTCAAAGAGGTCGAGCTGTTTGGCCACAGTACCAGAAGCCATGTGTGGTGACTACTAGTCACAGCATTCGATCATACTATACTATGGAGCATTGTGGTGGATGTGTTATGGTTTGGAGTATCTTAGCTGATCATATAATCAACAATTAATTTTCTTTCATCCCAAAGAGTGGTCGAGAAGAATATCTCTAAAAACACTGGAGCTGAAGAATTGAAGCCTTACAACAGGATAATGATCCCAAACATACAAGTAGGGCTGGGCGATATGGGAAAAAATCTTATCACGATATTTTTTTCATTTCAGTCGATATCGATATATATCATGATATAAATCAGATCACTATCGCCTTTTTACTTTAAGTGAGAAGTGAAGATATCTCACTGTTTATCCTCTGTATTATTTTCTATCAGAAGATAGAAGATAGAGGTCTACCTGCATGGAGGTGTTGGGGCAAACGTTTAGCGTGCCACCATTTGTTTTAAATTAGCCCAGTAGTGTGCAACATATCTGTTTAGTCCATCAGCACAGTGTGTGATTCAGTATTGCTCAGCTCAGAAATGTAACCTTGTGTCTGATTAACGAACAGCAGTACAGTTACATATTTGTGTATAGTATAGTATAGGCCAACTGGCTGTGTTAGATTTTGTCCCAACCTATGTAGACCAACCAAGACCAATGTATATTGGGGTCTCGTGTAGGAGTGGGTGTCTTTTCTGTTTATTATACTATTTTTTCCTGTTTTTGGTTAGTTAGGGAGCAAGGTAAGCGTGTGTTCTTTTTTTTCCTTTATTTGTTTGTTTATGCCTAGGTTAGTTAGCTAACTGCATTTTTAGTTTACCAGCTCCAGAGCTTTAGGCGCAGCTCCAGAGCTTTAGACGCGGCTCCAGAGCTTTAGATAGAACTCCAGAGCTTTAGACGCAGCTCCAGAGCTTTAGACGCGGCTCCAGAGCTTTAGATAGAACTCCAGAGCTTTAGACGCAGCTCCAGAGCTTTACACGCGGCTCCAGAGCTTTAGATAGAACTCCAGAGCTTTAGACGCGGCTCCAGAGCTTTAGACGCGGCTCCAGAGCTCTAGACGCAGCTCCAGAGCTTAAGATGCGGCTCCAGAGCTTAAGATGCGGCTCCAGAGCTTTAGATGCACCTCCAGAGCTTTAGACACAACTCCAGAGCTTAAGATGCAGCTCCAGAGCTTAAGATGCAGCTCCAGAGCTTTAGACGCGGCTCCAGAGCTTTAGATGCACCTCCAGAGCTTTAGACGCGGCTCCAGAGCTTAAGATGCGGCTCCAGAGCTTTAGATGCGGCTCCAGAGCTTAAGATGCGGCTCCAGAGCTTTAGATGCACCTCCAGAGCTTTAGATGCACCTCCAGAGCTTAAGATGCAGCTCCAGAGCTTTAGACGCGGCTCCAGAGCTTTAGACACAACTCCAGAGCTCTAGACGCGGCTCCAGAGCTCTAGACGCGGCTCCAGAGCTCTAGACGCAGATCCAGAGCTCTAGACGCAGATCCAGAGCTCTAGACGCGGATGCAGAGCTCTAGACGCGGCTCCAGAGCTTTAGACGTGGATCCAGAGCTTTAGACGTGGATCCAGAGCTTTAAACACAACTCCAGAGCTTTAGATGCAGCTCCAGAGCTTTAAACACAACTCCAGAGCTTTAGATGCAGCTCCAGAGCTTTAGACATGGATCCAGAGCTTTAGACGTGGATCCAGAGCTTTAGACATGGATCCAGAGCTTTAGACGTGGATCCAGAGCTTTAAACACAACTCCAGAGCTTTAGACGCAGCTCCAGAGCTTTAGACGTGGATCCAGAGCTTTAGACGTGGATCCAGAGCTTTAGACGTGGATCCAGAGCTTTAGACGTGGATCCAGAGCTTTAAACACAACTCCAGAGCTTTAGACGCAGCTCCAGAGCTTTAGACGCAGCTCCAGAGCTTTAGACGCGGCTCCAGAGCTTTAGACGCGGCTCCAGAGCTTTAGAAGTGGATCCAGAGCTTTAGAAGTGGATCCAGAGCTTTAGAAGTGGATCCAGAATGCAGCCTTGCAAGGCTTTAGTGTGCTAGTATTTAGGCTTTAGTGTGCTAGTATTTAGACTTTAGTGTGCTAGTATTTAGACTTTAGTGTGCTAGTATTTAGACTTTAGTGTACTAGTATTTAGGCTTTAGTGTGCTAGTATTTAGACTTCAGTGTGCTAGTATTTAGGCTTTAGTGTGCTAGTATTTAGACTTCAGTGTGCTAGTATTTAGACTTCAGTGTGCTGCTGTTTAGGCTTTAGTGTGCTGCTGTTTAGGCTTTAAGGCTTTAGTGTGCTAGTATTTAGGCTTCAGTGTGCTGCTGTTTAGACTTTAGTGTGCTGCTGTTTAGGCTTTAAGGCTTTAGTGTGCTAGTACTTAGACTTCAGTGTGCTAGTATTTAGACTTCAGTGTGCTGCTGTTTAGGCTTTAGTGTGCTAGTATTTAGGCTTTAGTGTGCTGTTGTTTAGGCTTTAAGGCTTTAGTGTGCTAGTATTTAGGCTTTAGTGTGCTGTTGTTTAGGCTTTAAGGCTTTAGTGTGCTAGTATTTAGGCTTTACTGTGCTAGTATTTAGGCTTTAGTGTGCTGTTGTTTAGGCTTTAAGGCTTTAGTGTGCTAGTATTTAAGATTTAGATGCAGCAGTAATAAGGCAGCAGGAAATCTTTAGATTTCAGACCTAATTTGTTATCATTATAGCAACAAGTCAAATAAAATATATCACTGAAATGTAAAGCACTCAGATTTATAATTTAATACCCTTTAGATTTGATTAAAGTAATGTCTTTTCATTAAACACTGCAGTGAATATGAATGGCTCATGTACGCTTGTGATTAAATGACAAATAATTAACCCCACGCTGTTCAGTTAGTCATGAAGTTATCAGAGTGGAAGATCAGTTAAACACAGAATTTAACAGCACCACAGCTTTAGTACCACACAGGCTTACAGGTCTGAACAGCGCCGGCATTAGGAGTATATAGTTTACCAGCATTTCATTTTATTTAGACTTAGTGTGATAGTATTTAGACTTTAGTGTAATAGTAATTAGACTTTAGTGTACTTGTGTTTAGACTTTAGTGTGATAGTATTTAGACTTTAGTGTAATAGTAATTAGACTTTAGTGTACTTGTGTTTAGACTTTAGTGTGATAGTATTTAGACTTTAGTGTAATAGTAATTAGACTTTAGTGTACTAATGTTGAGACTTTAGTGTGATAGTACTTAGACTTTAGTGTGCTAGTGTTTAGGTTTTAGTGTGCTAGAGTATAGGTTTTAGTGTGCTAGTGTTTAGGTTTTAGTGTGCTAGAGTATAGGTTTTAGTGTGCTAGAGTTTAGGTTTTAGTGTACTAGTGTTTAGGTTTTAGTGTACTAGTGTTTAGGTTTTAGTGTACTAGTGTTTAGGTTTTAGTTTGCTAGTGTTTAGGTTTTAGTGTACTAGTATTTAGGTTTTATCATTCTGGTGTTTAGGTTTTAATGTGCTAGTGTTTAGGTTTTAGTGTGCTAGTGTTTAGGTTTTAGTGTACTAGGGTTTCGGTTTTATCATTCTGGTGTTTAGGTTTTAGTGTGCTAGTATTTAGGTTTTAGTGTGCTAGTGTTTAGGTTTTAGTGTACTAGTGTTTAGGTTTTAGTGTGCTAGTGTTTAGGTTTTAGTGTGCTAGTGTTTAGGTTTTATCTATCTAGTGTTTAGATTTTAGTGTGCTAGTGTTTAGGTTTTAGTGTGCTAGTGTTTAGGTTTTAGTGTACTAGTGTTTAGGTTTTATCTATCTAGTGTTTAGGTTTTATCATTCTGGTGTTTAGGTTTTAGTGTGCTAGTATTTAGGTTTTATCTATCTAGTGTTTAGATTTTAGTGTGCTAGTGTTTAGGTTTTAGTGTGCTAGTGTTTAGGTTTTAGTGTACTAGTGTTTAGGTTTTAGTGTACTAGTGTTTAGGTTTTAGCGTTCTGGTGTTTAGGTTTTAGTGTGCTAGTGTTTAGGTTTTAGTGTACTAGTGTTTAGGTTTTAGTGTACTAGTGTTTATGTTTTATCATTCTGGTGTTTAGGTTTTAGTGTGCTAGTATTTAGGTTTTAGTGTGCTAGTGTTTAGGTTTTAGTGTACTAGTGTTTAGGTTTTGTCGTTCTGGTGTTTAGGTTTTAGTGTGCTAGTGTTTAGGTTTTATCTATCTAGTGTTTAGGTTTTAGTGTACTAGTGTTTAGGTTTTATCGTTCTGGTGTTTAGGTTTTAGTGTGCTAGTGTTTAGGTTTTATCGTTCTAGTGTTTAGGTTTTATCATTCTGGTGTTTAGGTTTTAGTGTGCTAGTGTTTAGGTTTTATCTATCTAGTGTTTAGGTTTTAGTGTGACAGTGTTTAGGTTTTAGTGTGCTAGTGTTTAGGTTTTAGTGTACTAGTGTTTAGGTTTTATCTATCTAGTGTTTAGGTTTTATCATTCTGGTGTTTAGGTTTTAGTGTGCTAGTATTTAGGTTTTATCTATCTAGTGTTTAGATTTTAGTGTACTAGTGTTTAGGTTTTAGTGTGCTAGTGTTTAGGTTTTAGTGTACTAGTGTTTAGGTTTTATCATTCTGGTGTTTAGATTTTAGTGTGCTAGTGTTTAGGTTTTAGTGTACTAGTGTTTAGGTTTTAGTGTGCTAGTGTTTAGGTTTTAGTGTACTAGTGTTTAGGTTTTATCATTCTGGTGTTTAGGTTTTAGTGTGCTAGTGTTTAGGTTTTAGTGTGCTAGTGTTTAGGTTTTAGTGTGCTAGTGTTTAGGTTTTATCTATCTAGTGTTTAGATTTTAGTGTGCTAGTGTTTAGGTTTTAGTGTGCTAGTGTTTAGGTTTTAGTGTACTAGTGTTTAGGTTTTATCTATCTAGTGTTTAGGTTTTATCATTCTGGTGTTTAGGTTTTAGTGTGCTAGTATTTAGGTTTTATCTATCTAGTGTTTAGGTTTTATCTATCTAGTGTTTAGGTTTTATCGTTCTAGTGTTTAGGTTTTATCATTCTGGTGTTTAGGTTTTAGTGTGCTAGTGTTTAGGTTTTAGTGTGCTAGTGTTTAGGTTTTAGTGTACTAGTGTTTAGGTTTTATCGTTCTGGTGTTTAGGTTTTAGTGTGCTAGTGTTTAGGTTTTAGTGTACTAGTGTTTAGGTTTTATCATTCTGGTGTTTAGGTTTTAGTGTGCTAGTATTTAGGTTTTAGTGTGCTAGTGTTTAGGTTTTAGTGTACTAGTGTTTAGGTTTTATCATTCTGGTGTTTAGGTTTTAGTGTGCTAGTATTTAGGTTTTAGTGTGCTAGTATTTAGGTTTTAGTGTGCTAGTGTTTAGGTTTTAGTGTGCTAATGTTTAGGTTTTAGTGTACTAGTGTTTAGGTTTTGTCGTTCTGGTGTTTAGGTTTTAGTGTGCTAGTGTTTAGGTTTTATCTATCTAGTGTTTAGGTTTTAGTGTACTAGTGTTTAGGTTTTATCGTTCTGGTGTTTAGGTTTTAGTGTGCTAGTGTTTAGGTTTTATCGTTCTAGTGTTTAGGTTTTATCTTTCTGGTGTTTAGGTTTTAGTGTGCTAGTGTTTAGGTTTTATCGTTCTAGTGTTTAGGTTTTAGTGTGACAGTATTAAGGCTTTATTGTACTAGTGTTTATCACTTCCATTACTCAACTTTGTCCTGTAATTTTGAAAAATCCACCGTAAGACTCATGACCTTTCATTGTGCATTTAAATTGTTTGTACCTCTGTACCATTTTTCCTTTACCTGTCTGAGCGGGTGGTCTTCCCTCTCTTTCTTCATTACACCTGAGCTCTAGCGGATGTAATAATTCCTGTTGAGCCCCTATATCCCCCAAACCCCCCCAACACATCTATATGTTCACAGAAGCAGAGAAACAGTTAACAGCACTCATTAGCATCCCCGCTCAGAAGACTATACAGCAGCAAGAGAGACAGTCCTCCGTTGGCAGGTGACGATCCTGCTCAGGACGCTTAACAGAAGGCAGAGCCGCCGCTCCTTTTCACTCCAACCTAATCTGAAAACTGCCTAATTCTGTTGCCAGGCAACCATTCATATACCCCCCCCCCTTCTTTCTCTCGCTTTAGCTCTTCCTCCATTTCTCTCTCTCCCTCTCTCTCTCTCCCCCTCTCTCTTTCAGTAGGTTGTTACAAAGAAACTATATCTGCAACCCAATGGGAGAGAGAGGTCAACAGAGAGAAAGAGAGAGAGAGAGAGAGGGATAGTGAGAAAGTGGTCAGAGAAGGAGTAGAGGTCAATGCCCCCACAACACTGCTACAATTCTCTCTCTCCCTTTCTTTCCCTCCCCCCCTCTCTCTCTCTCAGTTGGTTTTTCAAACCTTTTGCAAACAGACTATCTGCAGCCCAATGGGAGAGAGAGGTCAACACTGAGAGAGAGAGATAGCGACAGATAGAGTGAGAGAGAGAGGTGAGAGAAAAGCAGTGGAGGTCAAAGCAACAACACTGCTACTCTCTCTCTCACTCTCTCTCTCTCTTCTGCCCTCTCTTTCTGTCATCTCTTCATCTCGCCCTGTTTTTCCTCTGTCCTCTCAGTTGGTTTATACTCAAACTATCTGCAGCCCAATGGGAGAAAGAGAGAGAGAGAGAGAGAGAGAGAGAGAGAGAGAGAGAGAGAGAGAGAGAGAGAGAGAGAGAGAGAGAGGTGTGACAGGAACAGTGGAGGTCAGCGCCCCAACAACACTGCTACCATTTACACCCAAAGCAGGCAGCATTTCTCTCTCTCTCTCTCTCTCTCTCTCTCTCTCTCTCTCTCTCTCTCTCTCTCTCTCTCTCTCTCTCTCTCTCTCTCTCTCTCTCTCTCTCTCTCTCTCTCTCTCTGACTGACAGTGGACAATCTCCTGACTCTTCGATCGGCCGCTCTCGCACTGATAAGGCAGCTGAATTGAAAGTGTGACTGTCTGGCTGATGCAAATCTCTGATTAGAGGAGACAAACTGCCGGACTGTGTGAGTGTACATGCATTTATCTTCATACAGTGTCAGGATGAGTCTCGCCTACAGCCGTACTCAGCTTTCAGTGTGCTAGTGCTCAGGCTTTAGTGTGATAGTTGTAAAGCTTTAGTGTGTTAGTGCATTAGTGTAAATGTTTAGGTTTCAGTGTGTTAGTGTTTAGGTTTTAGTGTGCTAGTGTTTAGGTTTCAGTGTGTTAGTGTTTAGGCTTTAGTTTGCTGGTGTTTAGGCTTTAGTGTGTTAATGTTTAGGCTTTAGTGTGTAAATGTTTAAGCTTTAGTGTGTAAATGTTTAAGCTTTGGTGTGCTGGTGTTTAGGCTTTAGTGTGCTGGTGTTTAGGCTTTAGTGTGTTAATGTTTAGGCTTTAGTGTGCTGGTGTTTAGGCTTTAGTGTGCTGGTGTTTAGGCTTTAGTGTGCTGGTGTTTAGGCTTTAGTGTGTAAATGTTTGAGCTTTAGTGTGTAAATGTTTGAGCTTTAGTGTGTTAGTGTTTAGGCTTTAGTGTGCTGGTGTTTAGGCTTTAGTGTGTTAATGTTTAGGTTTTAGTGTGCTGGTGTTTAGGCTTTAGTGTGTTAATGTTTAGGTTTTAGTGTGCTGGTGTTTAGGCTTTAGTGTGTTAATGTTTAGGTTTTAGTGTGCTGGTGTTTAGGCTTTAGTGTGTTAATGTTTAGGTTTTAGTGTGCTGGTGTTTAGGCTTTAGTGTGTTAATGTTTAGGTTTTAGTGTGCTGGTGTTTAGGCTTTAGTGTGTTAATGTTTAGGCTTTAGTGTGCTGGTGTTTAGGCTTTAGTGTGTTAATGTTTAGGCTTTAGTGTGCTGGTGTTTAGGCTTTAGTGTGTTAATGTTTAGGTTTTAGTGTGCTGGTGTTTAGGCTTTAGTGTGTTAATGTTTAGGCTTTAGTGTGCTGGTGTTTAGGCTTTAGTGTGTTAATGTTTAGGCTTTAGTGTGCTGCTGTTTAGGCTTTAGTGTGCTGGTGTTTAGGCTTTAGTGTGCTGGTGTTTAGGCTTTAGTGTGCTGGTGTTTAGGCTTTAGTGTGTAAATGTTTAGGCTTTAGTGTGCTGGTGTTTAGGCTTTAGTGTGTAAATGTTTAGGCTTTAGTGTGTTAATGTTTATGTTTTAGTGCGTTAGTGTTTAGGCTTTAGTGTGCTGGTGTTTAGGCTTTAGTGTGCTGGTGTTTAGGCTTTAGTGTGTAAATGTTTAGGCTTTAGTGTGTAAATGTTTAAGCTTTGGTGTGCTGGTGTTTAGGCTTTAGTGTGCTGGTGTTTAGGCTTTAGTGTGCTGGTGTTTAGGCTTTAGTGTGTAAATGTTTAGGCTTTAGTGTGCTGGTGTTTAGGCTTTAGTGTGTAAATGTTTAGGCTTTAGTGTGTAAATGTTTAGGCTTTAGTGTGTTAATGTTTAGGTTTTAGTGCGTTAGTGTTTAGGCTTTAGTGTGCTGGTGTTTAGGCTTTAGTGTGCTGGTGTTTAGGCTTTAGTGTGCTGGTGTTTAGGCTTTAGTGTGTAAATGTTTAGGCTTTAGTGTGCTGGTGTTTAGGCTTTAGTGTGCTGGTGTTTAGGCTTTAGTGTGCTGGTGTTTAGGCTTTAGTGTGTAAATGTTTAGGCTTTAGTGCGTTAGTGTTTAGGCTTTAGTGTGCTGGTGTTTAGGCTTTAGTGTGCTGGTGTTTAGGCTTTAGTGTGTAAATGTTTAGGCTTTAGTGTGTAAATGTTTAGGCTTTAGTGTGCTTGTGTTTAGGCTTTAGTGTGCTGGTGTTTAGGCGTTAGTGTGCTGGTGTTTAGGCGTTAGTGTGCTGGTGTTTAGGCTTTAGTGTGCTGGTGTTTAGGCTTTAGTGTGCTGGTGTTTAGGCGTTAGTGTGCTGGTGTTTAGGCGTTAGTGTGCTGGTGTTTAGGCTTTAGTGTGTAAATGTTTAGGCTTTAGTGTGCTGGTGTTTAGGCTTTAGTGTGTAAATGTTTAGGCTTTAGTGTGTAAATGTTTAGGCTTTAGTGTGTAAATGTTTAGGCTTTAGTGTGTTAATGTTTAGGTTTTAGTGCGTTAGTGTTTAGGCTTTAGTGTGCTGGTGTTTAGGCTTTAGTGTGCTGGTGTTTAGGCTTTAGTGTGCTGGTGTTTAGGCTTTAGTGTGTAAATGTTTAGGCTTTAGTGTGCTGGTGTTTAGGCTTTAGTGTGTAAATGTTTAGGCTTTAGTGTGTAAATGTTTAGGCTTTAGTGTGTAAATGTTTAGGCTTTAGTGTGTTAATGTTTAGGTTTTAGTGCGTTAGTGTTTAGGCTTTAGTGTGCTGGTGTTTAGGCTTTAGTGTGCTGGTGTTTAGGCTTTAGTGTGCTGGTGTTTAGGCTTTAGTGTGCTGGTGTTTAGGCTTTAGTGTGTAAATGTTTAGGCTTTAGTGTGTAAATGTTTAGGCTTTAGTGTGTTAATGTTTAGGTTTTAGTGCATTAGTGTTTAGGCTTTAGTGTGCTGGTGTTTAGGCTTTAGTGTGTAAATGTTTAGGCTTTAGTGTGTAAATGTTTAGGCTTTAGTGTGCTGGTGTTTAGGCTTTAGTGTGCTGGTGTTTAGGCTTTAGTGTGCTGGTGTTTAGGCTTTAGTGTGTATGTAAATCTGTTCTAATAGAAGACTTAATAATAAATAAAATTTGTTAGCGTAAGAAATGATCATAATTGGTCCCCTTCACTGTAGTAACACTGTAGTACATAGTAACACTATATAACTGAGGTGGTGATGGGAAGCAAGGATCACAGTTTCTACCTCTAACAATTTTATTGTTATTGTAATAAATCTTCTTGTGGCGATAAACAATAAGCTTCTTTGAGAGCTGTCTGTGTGTCAGAAGAGTGTCATATGCAGCGTGCATGGTGAAAACGCATTGAAGAGTAAGATATGACATTTTTGCCGCATCACCAATCTCTAATATCACTACAATTTACTATCTGAAACCACCTACACCTGCGCTCTGAGTTATATGGGATGTTAATGACGGTATTTTAGGAGTAAATAGTAAAACAATACGCTTTCGTTTATGAACTATATTACCTTAGAACACCCTGCACACCTTCCCGCTTCCAACGGGTTTAAAAAAGAGACATTTTAGGCCAGAACTTCTCAAAACTAGGGCATCTCAGGCGTCAGGTAGTGCACTCGTAACCACTTTGTGTGATATCTTTCCCTGATGGAGCTTTTAGAGACATTCAGCTCTTCAGACGTCTGGATCCTTCACACCAAACAAACCACTGTGAATGATTTTATTTATAACTTAAACACTTCATTATGTAGAAGAATAGATAAACCAACAGTAAAAACATGCAGATTAGTTATTATATAGGAGCGCTATGTTGTGCTGGTACGAGTGGATCAGACACAGCAGTGCTGCTTTGTAAACATTGTGTCCGCTCACTATCCATGATAGCTTATCTGTTCCTGTACGCTGCCCACAGGACACTGCCCACAGGACGCTGCCCACAGGACGCTGCCCACAGGACGCGGCCCACAGGACGCGGCCCACAGGACGCGGCCCACAGGATGCGGCCCACAGGACGCTGTTGGCTGGATAGTTTTGGTTGGTGGACTATTCTCAGTCCAGCAGTGACACTGAGTCTGAGCACAACACATACTAACACACCACCTCCACATCAGTGTCACTGCAGTGCTGAGAATGACCCACCTCCCTAATAGTATCTGCTCTGTGGTGGTCCTGTGGGGGTCCTGATCATTAAAGAACAGAGTAATAAAGTATACAGAGAATCAGATGAACTACAGTCTGTAGGTGGAGCTCCTGTATGGTCAGTGGAGCTGATATAATAAACAGTGAGTGTATATACAGGGAGGTGGTTTAATGAAGTCATCACTGACTGTATACAAATACACGTGGGGCACGTATATATGACCTCACATCCCGACATCCTGTACAAAAACCCAACCCGTGTGTGAGGAAGGACACGTTTCCCCCTGAGACCTGCGTGTGTGTACAGTCTGAAACCGAGCGGTACTGAGGAGCTGAAACGGAATCTGTCAGGCGCGGGTGGATTCTCTGGACCCGGCGTGACAGATTTCCTCTGTTAATGCAGCTAAATCTGCAGATTCAAAGAGAAATTCCGAGGTGTCAATTCTAATTCCTCCGGAATCGCGGGAGACGTCTGAGTTTGGAGGCTATGTGCTCACTCTGTACGTGACCAGACGTCAGGAGGATGTTCTGCAAAGACTAAAGTACGTGAATCCAATAAGCCTGCATGCATTACACACTCCGTAATCACAGACAGAGAGAGAGAGAGACAGAGAGAGAGAGAGAGAGAGAGAGAGAGAGAGAGACAGAGAGAGAGAGAGAGACAGAGAGAGAGAGAGAGAGAGACAGAGAGAGACAGAGAGAGAGAGAGAGACAGAGAGAGAGAGAGAGAGAGACAGAGAGAGACAGAGAGAGAGAGAGAGAGAGAGAGAGAGAGAGAGAGACAGAGAGAGAGAGAGACAGAGAGAGAGAGAGAGAGAGAGAGAGAGAGAGAGACAGAGAGAGAGAGAGGGGGAGAAAAAGAGAGACAGAAAAAAGGAAAGATGTAGAGAGATAAACAGACAGACAGAGACAGAGAGAGAGAGAGAGAGAGAGAGAGACAGAGACAGAGAGAGAGAGAGAGAGAGAGAGAGACAGAGAGAGAGAGAGAGAGGGAGAAAAAGAGAGACAGAAAAAAGGAAAGATGTAGAGAGATAAACAGACAGACAGAGACAGAGAGAGAGGGCGATAGTTAGACAGAGACAGAAAGAGAGAGAGAGAGAGAGAGAGAGAGAGAGAAAGACAGACAGACAGAGAGGGAGAGAGAGAAACAGAGAGAGAGAGAAAGAAACAGAGAGTGAGAGTAGGAGAAAAGGAAAGATGTAGAGACATACACAGACAGAGAGAGAGTACAAAAGAACACGTAAAAAGGGGAGAAGAGTGATGAAGAGAAAAAAGGAGAGAAAAGGAGGTGTAGAGCGAAAGATGTAGAAAGAGAAGTAAAGAGAAAAAGAGTAAGAAAGAACAGGTGGAAATGGAAGAAAAAGACAAAGAGAGAGAATAAGGGCAAGAGAGAGTGACAAATAGAGCAGGAGAGAAAGAGAGAAATGCGGAGACATACAGAGATAGAAGGAGAGAGAGAGAGAAGGAGAGAAGGAGAGGGAGAGAGAGAGAGAGAGATAGAAGGAGAAAGAGAGAAGGAGAGGAGAGAGAGAGAGAGAGAGAGAGATAGAAGGAGAGAAAGAGAAGGAGAGAAAGAAGGAGAGAAAGAGAAGGAGAGAGAGAGAGAGAAGGAGAGAGAGAGAGAGAGAAGGAGAGAGAGAGAAGGAGAGAGAGAGAGAGAGATAGAAGGAGAGAGAGAGATAGAAGGAGAGAGAGAGAAGGAGAGAAGGAGAGAGAGAGAGGAGAGAAGGAGAGAGAGAGAGAGAGAGAGAAGGAGAGAGAGAGAAGGAGAGAAGGAGAGAGAAGGAGAGAAAGAGAAGGAGAGATAGAAGGAGAGAAAGAGAAGGAGAGAGAGAGAGAAGGAGAGAGAGAGAGAGAGAGAAGGAGAGAGAGAGAAGGAGAGAGAGAGAGAGAGAGATAGAAGGAGAGAGAGAGAAGGAGAGAAGGAGAGAGAGAGAGAGAAGGAGAGAAGGAGAGAGAGAGAGAGAAGGAGAGAAGGAGAGAGAGAGAGAGAGAGAGAGAGTTTGTACTGTATACGGTGATTTGGTTCTCTCCTCCTGATTAACAGTGTAACTAAACAAGATCAAGCCTGTAAAGTTTCTCTGGACTGAAACACAAGACAGACAGATCCTGCCGTTCGTTCCCTCCATCCACTTTTCACTCCTCTCACACCCGTCTGCAGCCTTCACCTTCTCACCCACACCCTTCACACCAGCCCGTCTGCACTCCAGCTCTTCACACGCAAACGCACCACGACAGCGTGTCAAATCAAACAAATGAACACAGTTAACTCATTACAGCCTGCACGCAACACAGCCGGCGCCGAGCAGCAGCCAGATCTCCTTACCCTTCACCGAAAAACCTAGCAGCACTCGCTCACGCAAATCAATAGCCTTCATACTCCGCGCTAAAAAGGTTAGTGTCAGCCCTCATCTCCCCACGGCTCTATTCTCCATTAAACCGCTCTTTAATCCTCATGAGTGAGTGACATTTCTCACCTTTCAGAGAGCGCTCGTTTCACCCAGCCGAAAAAAACCCAGCCTCGCTCCTCCTCTCGGCCCGACACAGCAGAGATCAGGCACGATAAGACGGGAAGACTCAGACAGAAAGAGTGAGCGAGAGAGGGAACCGGACGCCAAGAACCAGAGAGATCAGAGAAATAAACCAGGGCCTAACCCTGTGTCTTAAACTCTTCACTGAATTAACCTGGAAGCCATAAATAAATAAATAAATAAATAAATAAAACATAATAAAAACATAAGCAATACGTGACTATACATGTGTGCTGTCAATGGCTGCTTGAACACGAGCTGGTAACTAACTGTGCTCCAACCTTCCACAATGTCCTACAGCATAAAACACCAGCCACCAGCGTAAAACAACAACTCCGCTTCCTAAGACGAGGTTTTGTTTATTTATATTCGCCTTTTTACAACAGATGTTGTCACAAAGCAGCTTTACAGAAACTACAAGCCCCCAGTGAGCAAGACAGGGGCGACAACTCCCTCAGATCAAGAAGAACCAGACTGAAAAAGAGGAAGCCATCCTCCTCTGGTCCACACCGGATAGCAAAACAAGTACAAAGACAAAGAGAATAGTATGTACAGCTATATGCACTGAATGCAGAGACCACACGAGAAAACTGTCCCATCAGAGCAGCAGTGAGAAGCAGACCAGCGTTAGTGAGGCAGGAGAAGAAGACCTCAGTGATCAAGTAAGGAGGGTCCGCATCGAAGGTGAAGTTTGGACAGCAGGAGCTCCGTACTGGGTAAACCTCAGCCTCAGACCTCATGGGACGGGCAGTTGTTCAGCCTCAGACCTCATGGGACGGGCAGTTGTTCAGCCTCAGACAGCACAGGATGGGCAGTTGTTCAGCCTCAGACCGCACAGGATGGGCAGTTGTTCAGCATCAGACCACGCGGGACGGGCAGTTGTTCAGCCTCAGACCGCACAGGATGGGCAGTTGTTCAGCCTCAGACCACACGGGACGGGCAGTTGTTCAGCTTCAGACCACATGGGACGGGCAGTTGCTCAGCCTCAGACTTCATGGGACGGGCAATTGTTCAGCTTCAGACCACATGGGACGGGCAGCTGTTCAGCCTCAGACTGCACAGGATGGGCAGTTGTTCAGCCTCAGACCACATGGGATGGGCAGTTGTTCAGAATCAGACCGCATGGAATGGGCACTTGTTCAGCCTCAGGCCACACAGGATGGGCAGTTGTTCAGCCTCCGACCACATGGGATGGGCAGTTGTTCAGAATCAGACCGCACAGAATGGGCACTTGTTCAGCCTCAGGCCACACAGGATGGGCAGTTGTTCAGCCTCCGACCACACAGGATGGGCAGTTGTTCAGTATCAGATTTTACAGGATGGGCAGTTGTTCAGCCTCAGACCACACGGGACGGGCAGTTGTTCAGCCTCCAACCACACTGGATGGGCAGTTGTTCAGCCTCCAACCACACTGGATGGGCAGTTGTTCAGCCTCCAACCACACAGGATGGGCAGTTGTTCAGCCTCCCACCACACAGGATGGGCAGTTGTTCAGTATCAGATTTTACAGGATGGGCAGTTGTTCAGCATCAGACCACATGGGATGGGCAGTTGTTCAGCATCAGATCGCACAGGATGGGCAGTTGTTCAGCATCAGACCACGCGGGACGGGCAGTTGTTCAGCCTCAGACCACACGGGACGGGCAGTTGTTCAGCTTCAGACCACATGGGACGGGCAGTTGTTCAGCCTCAGACCGCACAGGATGGGCAGTTGTTCAGCCTCAGACCACACGGGACGGGCAGTTGTTCAGCTTCAGACCACATGGGACGGGCAGTTGCTCAGCCTCAGACTTCATGGGACGGGCAATTGTTCAGCTTCAGACCACATGGGACGGGCAGCTGTTCAGCCTCAGACTGCACAGGATGGGCAGTTGTTCAGCCTCAGACCACATGGGATGGGCAGTTGTTCAGAATCAGACCGCATGGAATGGGCAGTTGTTCAGCCTCAGGCCACACAGGATGGGCAGTTGTCCAGCCTCAGACCACATGGGATGGGCAGTTGTTCAGAAACAGACCGCACGGAATGGGCACTTGTTCAGCCTCAGGCCACACAGGATGGGCAGTTGTTCAGCCTCCGACCACACAGGATGGGCAGTTGTTCAGTATCAGATTTTACAGGATGGGCAGTTGTTCAGCCTCAGACCACACGGGACGGGCAGTTGTTCAGCCTCCAACCACACTGGGTGGGCAGTTGTTCAGCCTCCAACCACACTGGATGGGCAGTTGTTCAGCCTCCAACCACACAGGATGGGCAGTTGTTCAGTATCAGATTTTACAGGATGGGCAGTTGTTCAGCATCAGACCACATGGGATGGGCAGTTGTTCAGCCTCAGATCGCACGGGATGGTCAGTTTTTCACAGATATTTTCCTGTGGATATTCTCTGGTTCTGCTGTAAATGGTGCAGCAGTTACCGTAAATCGCTTCAGGCGTCAGAATGTAACTGCTGTAACGCTGGTAAACAGGAAGCTGCCTTTAGCCTCATATTAAAACTACAGCTAGGATAGTTTCGTAGCATAAAAGTAAATGTGTAAATATTTTGTGGTCCATGCAGATTTTAAAGCATGTAAAAAAAATCCATGAATCGATATTAAATAATATTTATAAATTAATATTACACATGTTTTAGAAACCCCTGCTTCTTGCTGGTGTACCATTAAACACTGTAGCTCAGGTATATTCAGTTCTTCCTAACGACTAAACCTAGTAATGAGAGGATGAGCAGAATCAGGTGTGCCCGAGCGGGAAAATCACCGGACTGTGCTGGAAGCCGGCCCTCGAGGATCAGAGTTGAAGGCCCCTGCTGTAGCCCATCTGTTGATGTACGCTTTGTTTTAGCCATTCTCTATTCAGTGTGTGTCCTTAGAGCTGCTCTTGTCTGCATATTGTTTGGTGGCGGTCCTGGCACTGACACTGACTCGTGTCTGAAAACACAACACTTGTACCAGCACCACACACTCTAACATGTCTGTGTCACTGCTGTGCTAAGAATGATCCACCACCCAAATAACATGTGAACAACAGTGGTCCTGTGGTCACTGACCAGTGATGAATGTGGTGGAGGGGGGCTGAATAAACTGTGCAGAAACAGATGGGCTGCCGTTTGTACATTTATAGCATTTAGCAGATACTCTCATACAGAAAGACTTACAATTGAATCATATTACTGTGGTACATAAATATGTAGAGTTGAGAGTCTCGCACAATGACTCTTACTGTTACAGTGCTCACTTGTGCACTTATATAGTGGACCTATAAGGAAGGTGGTAGAAATGCTAAACGAGCTGTACTGACTCTAATCCTGACTGAATTTAAAGACCATCGTTAAAGACCACCACACACAGAATGTATTATACTGTGTTATGCACTGTCCAACAATTCAAAACCACTGCTAACCACTGCTAGCACTGTTCAATCGGTACTGTTTACATTGCTAGCACTGTTTAATCAGTACTGCTACTACAGTTCAATCAGTACTGCTAGTGCATTTTAATCAGTACTGCTAGCACTGCTCAATCAGTACTGCTAGCACTGCTCAATCAGTGTAATCAGCACAGCTAGCACTGTGTGATCAGTACTGCCAGCCTGGTGTATTCAGTACAGCTAGCACTGTTCAATCAGTACAGCTAGCACTGTTCAATCAGTACAGCTAGCACTGTTAAATCAGTACTGCTAACACTGGTTAATCAGCACTGCTAGCACTGTTAAATCAGTACTGCTAACACTGTTTAATCAGTACTGCTAACACTGTTTAATCAGTACTGATAGCACTGGTTAATCAGTACTGCTAACACTGGTTAATCAGCACTGCTAGCACTGTTAAATCAGTACTGCTAACACTGTTTAATCAGTACTGCTAACACTGTTTAATCAGTACTGATAGCACTGGTTAATCAGTACTGCTAGCACTGGTTAATCAGTACAGCTAGCACTGTTCAATCAGTACAGCTAGCACTGTTCAATCAATACTGCTAGCACTGTTAAATCAGTACTGCTAACACTGTTTAATCAGTACTGCTAGTACTGGTTAGTCAGTACTGCTAACACTGTTTAATCAGTACTGATAGCACTGTTTAATCAGTACTGATAGCACTGGTTAATCAGTACTGCTAGTACTGGTTAGTCAGTACTGCTAACACTGTTTAATCAGTACTGATAGCACTGTTTAATCAGTACTGATAGCACTGGTTAATCAGTACTGCCAGTATTTTGACATTACTGCATTACGTTATGCAGAACCAAAGTACAGAGGTCAAAGTACATCACATGTGGCTTGAAATTAACATCAACAAAGCAGACTAGATTCTGTCAGTAACCTGTTTAAATGCACTTGCGTAATCTGATCATGTGGAAATTCCAGATGTTTATGAATCTACTTTGCCACTGACCAATTAACTCTCAGAATAAGACATTACATAAACATAACATAACTGTAAATTCATGCTCTGGCTTTTTTTTAATAACTTTACATAAAAATATGAACATACACCATATAGAAGATAAACAACATACACATCCTTTCTTTTTATCAAATACTGGTTCAAAAGTTTTTCGTTGCGATTGGTTGGTGTAGTGTAGCAGGTGACACCTCTGCCTCCAGTGCTGTAGCCAGGGGTTCAAATCCTTACGCTACCTTTCACTATATCAATAAGAGTCCTTGGGCAAGAGCATGAATACATTCATACAATGCCTGGGGCGTCCAGGAGAAATCTGGAACTACACTTTGTTCTTCAAACTGGAGATTAAGATCTGATCTACTTCTCTCACAATAACATATTCATGTTACTTTGTATTGTATTTATGTTCTAATCATATCTGATGTTCTTACTGGTGACAATGGGCTTATTGATAAGATAAAGACTTTTAAACTATCAGCTTAGATCATTCTGAGTTTGCACACATGTGTAGAATTAGAAATGAGTAAGGAGTAAGGTGTATGCACACTCTGAGAACCCAATAACTTATTCCTATCAGATTTCATACTCAGAGTTCTTGGCCTTAATCTAATCTATGAAGTCAGAATACATGACTACTAGAATAATCAGATAACTGCAGAAATCCCATTATGATCGGATTATTAAGTACATGTAAACACAAATAATGAGTTCATTATATTGAACCTACACTACATTGCCAAAAGTATTCACTGTCCCATCCCAACAATTGATTTCAGGAGTTGAGCTCAGTTATTTAGTTCCAGTGTAAGGAACTCTTAATGCTTCAGCAGACAATTTCATGCTCCCAACTTTGTGGGAACAGTTTGGGGACGGCCCCTTCATGTTCCAACACGACTGCCCACCAGTGCACAAAGCTCCATAGAGACATGGAGGAGCGAGTTTGGTGTGGAAGAACTTGACTGGCCTGCACAAAGTCCTGACCTCAACCTGACTGAACACCTTTGGGATGAATTAGAGTGGAGACTGTGAGCCAGACCTTCTCGTCCAACATCAGTGTCTGACCTCACGTAAGCACTTCTAGAAAAAGTGTCAAGTATTCCCGTAAACACTCTCCTAAACCGTGTGGAGAGCCTTCCTAGAAGAGTTGAAGCTGTTATAGCTGCAAAGGTTGGACCGACATCATATTAAAAGTTCATACGAGTGTGAAGGCAGACGAGCGAATACTTTTGGCAGTATAGTGTATTAGGCAGGTGCAGCTCATAAAGTGAGCAATACGTGAAAGCTCACAGTAGGAATTTATAACTAAGGTCCTTCACAATGGGGTGTCTCAGTTTTCTCCGGTGCTCAGAAAGCCAGCCGGAAAATGGGTCAGTTTTGGTGATCCCGTTCCGAACTAGTGGACACGACTGTCAAAATCTCAGCATCGCTTTTCTGCTCACAGATCACAACATTTAGCACTCGCTTTATCCACACAGTGGTGTGAACTTTGCGTCATCGTTTAATTGCTGAGATCCGTCATAAAGCTCTCCTGAGGCCAAAATCCCGCTGCCCTACAGAGATGAACGTGAGACGAGTCCCAATATGGAGCCTGAGACACATACCACAGTTCGGTTCTAGACTAATTCATGTGGGGGGAAAAGAAAAGGCTAAGGAAAAAATATTCTGTCATTTTCAAGCAAGCAAGCATTCACCTTCAGCCCTACAGCCTCCCTCCACTCCTGAATCCATACAGAACAGGAGTGCTCGGCGGCCGCCTCGGTTAGTATCCACAGATTTGGTCTCCAGTGACTACAGAAGCCCTAAAGGGCCATAGATCAGCATTTTTCTGTTTTGTTTTTTTCAGCAAGTTATTTTCATTTGGTTTCTTGTGATATTTATTTCATTATCAGGGCAAAACTAATGTGGTTATCTCAGGATCTCGAGTTATTTCTATAATTACCAAAACATCACACTGTTTTTTGTTAAGTTAATATACGTTATGATGGGGGAACATCATAAAACAAATTGAAACTAGCGAAGCTTCCTGAATGTGAGTGATCAATTCTAACATGGTTGCTAGCTTGTTTCCATTATATTTGAGACTGTTGATGTGGTATCCCAGGTGGTTGCTAGGATGCTGTTAAGTCTTTAGCATTGTTATGTTGCACTAAACTGAAATCACCTGACCAGCTGACTGTACTGAATGACCAGGTTATCCCATCAGTCAGTCTTCTCTTCCCTGATGGCACAGCCATATTCATATACATGACCACTTGAAGAATCAGATTATGATCAGATTATTACATTTGAGTTAGATTTTAGTTAGCTGACTCCAACCGAGGTATGAGGTGAACCAGTAAGGTCCTCACATGAACTATCCTCTCTTCTGCTGTCTGGAAGAAGGTACGGGAACATTCGGGCTCTTAGAGCCAGACTGGGCAACAGTTTCTCCCCACAAAGCATCAGATTCCTCAACATCAAGAGACTGAACTGACAGACACCTGCATACATACATAAACATGCAGACTTCCTCTCACTCCCCGCTTCTGCGACTCAGGACTAGGGCTGAGATACTGTATGGAAATATAACAACTGCTGCATTTCACACTGAGATACTCCACTTAATATAATTTATAGAATTAATTTGACCTCATGTCCAGCAATATCTGCTGGTAAAGGATTGTATTAAGCTTATATATATATATATATATATATATATATATATATATATATATATATATATATATATATATATATATATATATATATATATATATATATATATATGCACTGACAGAAAACATTGGCCGTCTGGCAGTTTGTTACTGTATGTAATGCAGACTAATTGGGGGCGTTCTGTAACATCTGTAAAAATCAGTGTGTCTCGTGGGGGAACCAAAACAAAGACATTTACCACTACTAATCTGATACGGCACTTCAGAGACACCACGCAGCTGAATACAGTGAGTATCAGCAAACAGCAGAGCTAGCACGCACAGCTAACACAAAACAAACAACCTAGAACACCATACAGACCAGATCTGACCGGTACAAACAGAACAGCAGCAACAATTCAATATTCTGCATTTAATGATTACAGATTTCGTTTAAAATAACCAGAGTCTGCGTTTAATGACTGCATTTATTTAATTTGCTTTTTTTGTTTAAACTAGTTTCAACCATGACTTGCTTGCGCTAATAACTACACATAACCCGGCATATAGCCCCGCCCTCGATCGGCTATCGCTCTGAAAGGTGATCGGTGATCGGAATCTGCCTCAAAAATGCTGATCGGTCCATCTTGTATATATATATGGAATATATGGAATATGATATATATATATTAGCACCAACATCAATAAATCTGGTTCCACTGACCTACAGTAAAGGCCTCTCCACAAACTTGCCATTTTGGAAATATGTTACATATACAAACATATATATAAATATATGACATTGCTGTCCAAAAGGAAAAAAATAAAATAATAATAATAATAATAATAATAATAATAATAATAATAATAATAATAATAATAATATACCACCCCCCCCCCCCCCCCTTTGGACAGCGAAGACCTATATTGTCTTGTTTTCTGCGTGTGTTGTGTTGCAGCATATAGTCCTGGAGGAGTGTTGTTGTGTTTCACTGTGTACTTGTATATAACTGAAATGACAATGAAGCCCCCCGAACTTTGCTAGAGGTCTATTAGAGTAACGCACGAGAAAGAGCTGCATTAAACCAGCGGCTGCTGTTGAAAGTCTAGCGTGATGATGTGTCAGTTCGAACATGTGAAGAAGTGTTGCGTGAGGCAGGTCGAGCGACGTCACATCAGGCTATGAAATAACATTTTACACTGACGGCCAAATTCCAATACCGCTGCCTCCCTAACAACTCCACGCATGCACAGCAAACAGCAGCAACACAAAAATATGTGAAGAGGCCCTGAGCTACAGCGGCACATCGCCACACTGACACTCACACAAATAAAGCACGCAGGGATACACACGCACACACGCTGGGATAAACTCTCGTAGAGATCAAAGAGAGGAAGAAAACCACTGGGAGTGCAGAGAGAGAGAGAGAGAGAGGGGGGGGGGGGGGCTGTCATAATTTCTAAGTCAGTGCAGTGAGGACTTATTATGAAGACAGCTTATTGACAGCATTTTTCACACAGGCCTTGAGCCTCAGGCCTCACTGCCACACATACATGTAGACACACACAGACACACACACTGCAGAGACACATGGCAGCCCCTGTTTTTCATTTAATAACTCTATTTCTATTCATATATTAATCTTCAATACTTGCTCTGAGTGCAAGATCTGTCAGCTGTCAGGTTGAACATCTCCACTACAGCCAGACAGCAGCCAGACTGCATGTCTAGACAAACACAAAGTTAGTTTGTTCTGTTCCAGCCCTGGTTTTCCTTAGTTCTAGTTCCGTTTCGGGTTTTTTTATCTGTTAAGTTTGAAGCAGGTGCTGCTGAGGATGAAACATGCCCAGTGCCCTGGAGTTCCCAGTTTAGTTATTTAATAACTATAATAATAACAATAATGAAAAATAAATTAAATAAATAAAACAAAATAACATTTTATATATTGCCGCTGTCCAATGAAAAACATATAACTACTTTTGTCGATTTTGAGTTTTCTACATTATTAAAACATGCCAATGGCCTTTTACATTGTGTGAACATTGAATGATGTATAGACCAATAGAAGTGCTCCAAAATAGCTTGGAAAAAATTCTGGTTCCATTCACTTACATTGAAAGTCAAGCAAGTTTTTGGTCTCTCCTGTAAAGTTGTTTTTTATTGGACAGCGACAAATATATATATATATACACATACATAAACAGTACTGCTCAAAAGTTGGGGATCACAGTGAAATGTTCTTGTTTTAATGGAGTATCTTCTTCCTTAACACAACAATGGACTGACGGGTCTCTAAAGAAAGTTGTTTCTTTCTGGTCATTGTGAGTCGGTCAGCAAGCCATCAACTGCTGATCTTCAGATACTAAACTAACCTAGAATGTTGTTCCCTTTTATACTCACTTATTAGTAGAATGTTTTTCAGCTGTGCATCACAATTGAGCAAGAGTGCCCTAACAACCAATTAGTCCAATAACATCCTTAACTTGGATTGGCGGCCGTACCAGGAGATTTAGACAGAGGACTGAGAATTACTGATAATAGGACTATATGCAAAATAAGCCTCTATACAAAAATAGACTTTAATACAAACATTTTTATTCTTTAAAATGTAAAATGGACAGTATTGTTTGTGAATTGCATGAAATTCAATTCTAAAGTGATCCTAAACATTTGAGCGGTAGTGTATATATATATATATATATATATATATATATATATATATATATATATATATATATATATATATATATATATATATATATATATATATACACACAGACACACACAAAACTGTTAACTGTACTCTCTCTAGAGATACATTCTATAAGTACAGCTGATTACCGCCATCAGACCTAAATTTGGAGATGCTGACTCGGCTGATGAAGTGTGGTGGTCCTCTGAGGCGGCGTTTATTAGGAGCCAACATGCCTCCTCGTCCATTAGTCCATTTAGACCGCTGTCAGCTGTTGGAGCCGGAGTCCAGAGGTGATGCTGTGTGTAACAGCTGCCTGGGAGGCGCTTTAAATCGCTGCCCCTCCGAGGGGACCTCATTTGAGAAGCGGCCAGGATCCGAGCGCTTCATTCCAAACACTCATTATCAATGGCTGCTGGCCTAATTCTGCCCTGAATTCGTTAGCTCCACTCGGCTGTTTGTTCTCAGCGTGTTGCCGTATCTTGTCTTTTTTTTTTTTTTGGTCAAACAGAGTGTGTGTGTGTGTGTGTACTTGTTTTGTTTATTTACAAGACAAAAATAGCCCAACTATGAAAGAAAAGCAGAAAAAAACAGCCATAATCTACAACCTCAGGGCCGCCATGTTTAATTTACAACCAAATTTGCTAAAGAAGTGCACAGTGTTCTCACAGCGGAAGGATGGACAGATACTCTGTGGAAAAGTGTTGTTGGTTGTCTTGATTAGAAATTAAATTAATGAAGGGTGGTCTCTGCAATTAGCACAGAACTGTGCATCTGCAAGACTATATTATCACACAATAGTACCGACTTATCATGGCTGTCCAATAGGGATGTAACAATACACTCTACTTACAGTGTGATTCACAATACGATTTTTTCCGGAGTCAAACTGAACACAAATTATGACCCACCAAGTTTTCTTTTATTATATAAACTATAACTATATATAAAAAAGTGAATACGTGCTCAAAAAATATTATAAATATTAAATCACTAATATAAGTGAAATAAATCAAACTTTTAATCTGTCTCTCCAGTCGGCTCCTCTTTGTCCACCATGTTTGTTGTAGTTTGAGAGGCTGTTCGTAGTGAGAGGTCAGTCACGAAACCAGGTGCCATCAGCCAATAGCGTTCGGCCATGTCCCGCCCCCACAAACACTAAAGGATGCGCGTGCAGTTCTTGTTCCTGCGCTCGTGAGTTTCACGTTTGTGCTCACGAGTGAAAAATTTACAAGTGAAATGTTCAAACGTGCAGGTTTATATTTTTCACCTCGCGATTTTGCGTGCCCTAGTTTTGACCACGATGTGACACATTACATTCAACCGACATGATGTACTGGCGTCAAACAAGTGAGGTAGACAGCGCCAGCGCCCTCTGCTGTTTCAAAAGGATATTGATTCATTTTACATTTTAATTTTTTAGTCGTGGCATATTTGTATTGATTAATAACTGTCTTGCGATGCATCCTTAGTTTCTTAGCTGCGGTTTATATTTTATGAAAAATAAGTACTCCACCTCTCTCTAGAGATACATTCTATAAGTACAGCTGATTTCCGCCATTAGACCTACATTTGGAGATGCTGACTCGGCTGATGAAGTGTGGTGGTCCTCTGAGGCGGTGTTTATTAGGAGCCAACATGCCTCCTCGCCCATTAGTCCATTTAGACCGCTGTCAGCTGTTGGAGCCGGAGTCCAGAGGTGATCATCATGGATGGACCAATAGAAATGCTCCAAAATAGCAAATAATTCTGGTTCCATTGACGTACATTGAAAGCAAAGACAGTTTTTTTCCCCTCCTGTGAAGTTGCTATTTTGGGGATACACTGTCTTTGGATAGTGGTGGTATATTTTATATACAGGGGACATATATCTCCAAAATGGCAACTTCACAGTAGGGGTGGACGATACGGCTCTACAATAATATCACGACATTTCATGGTATTTTTGCGACAACGATACTCTTGACTATATGACAAAACATTAAATTAAAAAAAAATAATTTAAGAATTCACTACTGCAATAAAATGAAAATTAAATTTTATTATTGTATACGATATGATATGGCACCCCCCTAACTGAGATATTAAAAAATACAAGAATTTTCATCAGATTGTAACAGAAGACAATGATCCAGAATGTCACGATACTAAATAACGCACTCCATATATCTCCATATATCCAGGACTGAAGTAAAGTGAATGATACTGGACAGATAAAATCTGTCTCTAGTAGATATATAGTGGGAAATGAGAAAAGTGTGAATTTTTCTTTTTTTAAAAACAATAAAAAGTAGTACCTGATGTGATAATTAGGGATGGGTGATATGGGATGATATTTTAGTGTATAATATCGTTCACCATATTTAAAAATGTTGGCGATATTATTGTTTATGATACGATATGGCACACCCCTACTTCACTTTCAATGCAAGTTAATGGAATTTCCAGGCTATTTTGGAGCATTTCTATTGGTCCATTCATCCTGAAATCATGTAATCGGCAGCTGCTGTGTTAAAATGATGCAGAAAAATAAAAAGTGATGAAAAAATGGGTACGGTTCTCTTCAGACTGCTCCGATATGCCTGACCTCAAATCCTGCCACTGTAAAAACGCGCTCTGTGTGAGCGTGTTCGTGCTTCTGCAGGGTCTCTGCACACCAACCCTTTCTATAGACCCTTCAGCCCGCGTCTGCGCGGACCCTGCTCCTCATTTCCATCCCGCACAATAGCGCTGATGGCAGTGCTGGAGTGTTTGAAGCGCACCGTAAATGGCACATTTATTCCTTTGTGTGGCTCCGACACGCTCTCCTGCCCACTGCCGGGTGCGTGCAGCTCTCTGCCTCTCAGACTCCTCTCCTCGGGAGATCCGATTCCAGTTAGATTCGTGTCCGCTGGGCCTTTTAAGGAGGAGGTTGAGATTGAGGTCTTTTCCTTCACACCTGGTCTCCAGGCTCTCCACTCCAATACTAAGGGTTTTGAAGGGCTGAGGAGGGCCTACTCAAGAGCCTCTCAGGATTTATCAGCCGCAGGAGAGCGGGCAAAGGCCCTGGATGCCTCCAATCTCTCCGACTGACCCAGCAGGATTGGGGTGGAGTGGAGTAAAGCTCAGGAGTAAGAACGGCCAAAAGATCAGGCTGATGGAAAAACCAGAAATGGGGGCAGCCGTCGCACCCCACCAGATATCATCACTAGCTACTGAGGCTTGCTTTAGAAAATGCTCTCATTCGTTAAACCCCCTTGATGTTCATTGGTGCACACTAACAAGCCCTTTACGTATATACATTGAATAGTAATGGATCTACAATGGGACTATGATACTATAATACTGTGGCAAGATGCAATAAGCATTCTCAATCTCCATGGAACATCTCCAGAAACTAGGTGTCTAGCCAATGATGTCACTGGAGCCTGTCTGAAGCAGTGCTGGAAGGTGATGGTCAATGCGGCCAAGCCACTATGCCCGACTCGGTCATATTTTTTTGTGGAAATGGCATGCGTTCCCACTTCTGACACCAATGTGGCATTGGTGTACAATCAGGCACACTGAACAGGCACCATGGAAGGTCCAAGGCCACAAGCTCTTCCTCTTCATGGCAGATAAATAGACCACATCAACTACCTCCCAAGTCAACACAAAGTAAACACAAACAACATTAAACTCTCCTCTTTCCATGAGCACAGTGCCTCCCAGTAGCTAACAGCAGGACTTCTAGCAGGTATTATAATGGCAATAATGGCACTATGAAGATACTATAATAGTAATGGCCTAATGATGGTGCTACTACACCATAATACTAATATAATACTACTACTATAAATGGTATTAAAATAGAAATACACTAAAATGCTATAATGGTGCTATCATTACCAGTAAATGTGCTGTAATGACCACTATACTGTAATCCTACAACACGGTAATATTTTTTTTGTGCAAAAAATAAATAATACACATTTATTAGCCACTATTACAAACCCCCACCTCATAGCTCCAACTGGCTGTGTATCAGCTGTACAGTGGACCAATAGGGACTGTAGCACATTTTAACCACAGTATAAATAGTGTATAACAGTGAGGTCTACGATCACACCAACACAGTGTTCTCCAACCTGCTCTTCAGAGCATTTCAGTGATGAAGGAAAAATGTGGTCCGTCTGGGGGACCCTGAGGACCAGGTTGGCACTACCCAGTTATAACTCAATAAGCATAACTGTGACACTGATATTAAGCATGCATGGTATATTTGTTTGTTACTCTTTATAGGGATACGGAGTCCTGCAACATGCAAATGAACCCTCTAAACCAGGGGTATTTAATTAGAGGTCAGTAAGGTCCAGTTAGAGGACATTTCCATCATCATTTCTAATGTGTGTTCTGATTCAGTGGTGTATCCTGTTTACTGAAGTAGTCTAGTATCAGCATCTTATACCATCAGCTACTGAAACAGCAACACATCACACATACCGTTCAGTATATTTCAGTATATTTACTGTTTAAATGCTGAACTGAAGGAATTATTTATGAAAACTTCTAATAAATGTTTTTTTAACCACTTGAAGTAAAAACAAGGGCTACATTAAACAAACACAATGCTTAAAAAAGGAGCATCTTTAAGTGTTTATTTATAGAAACAGTAAATAAAGCAGCATCTTCTCGTTAACTCAGTTTCACAGCTTGACCCGTTGGTTTGGAGCCGCCTGTGGGAATAATAAACATAAGTCTCGGTCCACTCCCGGTTAAAACAGTCGGGTTTCTCCGTCAACTTTCCTTTTTTAGAGCACGTTATTCTTTCTCCGACCTGGGGTGCGTCTGAAATCACATACTAGTCAGTAGGTACTAGATTAGAGTCAGTATGTACTGCTCGAGCAGCAGACTAGTAGAGCAGTTTCAGTAGGAGAGTTTTAGTAGCAATACAGACGTACTACGTCCACCATATTACCAGCGTCCTGTGACGCAAGACGTCAGACCACCATCATAAAAGTCCTGCTATTCATTTAAAAGCTCGTTTTCTGATTTACTACTGAGTATTCAGACATACTAGCCACGCTCACCTACTGATTTACTACTGAGTATTCAGACATACTAGCGGCGCTCGCCTACTGATTTACTACTGAGTATTCAGACATACTAGCCGCGCTCGCCTACTGATTTCACTACTGAGTATTCAGACATACCAGCCGCGCTCGCCTACTGATTTCACTACTGAGTATTTGTACATACTAGCCGCGCTTGCCTACTGATTTACTACTGAGTATTCAGACATACTAGCCGCGCTCGCCTACTGATTTCACTACTGAGTATTCAGACATACTAGCCGCGCTCGCCTACTGATTTACTACTGAGTATTCAGACATACTAGCCGCGCTCGCCTACTGATTTCACTACTGAGTATTCAGACATACCAGCCGCGCTCGCCTACTGATTTCACTACTGAGTATTCAGACATACTAGCCACGCTCGCCTACTGATTTCACTACTGAGTATTCAGACATACTAGCCGCGCTCACCTACTGATTTACTACTGAGTATTCAGACATACTAGCCACGCTCGCCTACTGATTTACTACTGAGTATTCAGACATACTAGTCACGCTCACCTACTGATTTCACTACTGAGTATTTAGACATACTAACCGCGGTCGCCTACTGATTTCACTACTGAGTATTCAGACATACTAGCCGCTCTCGCCTACTGATTTCACTACTGAGTATTCAGACATACTAGCCGCGGTGGTCTACTGATTTCACTACTGAGTATTCAGACATATTAGCCGCGGTCGCCTACTGATTTCACTACTGAGTATTCAGACATACTAGCCACGCTCACCTACTGATTTACTACTGAGTATTCAGACATACTAGCCACGCTCACCTACTGATTTACTACTGAGTATTCAGACATACTAGCCGCGCTCGCCTACTGATTTCACTACTGAGTATTCAGACATACTAGCCGCGCTCGCCTACTGATTTACTACTGAGTATTCAGACATACTAGCCACGCTCACCTACTGATTTACTACTGAGTATTCAGACATACTAGCCACGCTCACCTACTGATTTACTACTGAGTATTCAGACATACTAGCCACGCTCACCTACTGATTTACTACTGAGTATTCAGACATACTAGCCACGCTCGCCTACTGATTTACTACTGAGTATTCAGACATACTAGCCACGCTCACCTACTGATTTACTACTGAGTAGTAGATAAGTGGGCGATTTCGGACACACCCATGCTTTACTCTTTGACTGCTGCTTCTCGCTTCGTACCTCTCCCGTGTGCGTGCCGCACTCCCGAATATGCACAGATCTGATTGGCTCAGGAGAGCCTTTGGTGATTTTACAATGCCTGCGATTGGTCTGTGAGGATAATGCGCCGCAAAGCCCGTATACCGTAAAGACAAGAAAAGCTTCGCCGCTTAAAATAATTTTAACACTTTAAAAAAAAACACTTTAAATTGCTCTTAATAGTTTATCAGTTTGGGTCCGCATTGGACAATGTCTGGGTCCGGACCTGGATCGCGGTCTCTAAACTATTAGTGATCTCGGCTCTAAACAATTGCAAACATTTGTTTGTGCTGTGAGAATCCTGAACTAATCTCAAACGCTCCAGATGTGTCTCTGTGGGAGTACTGGTGAATCAATGACTGTAAACTAACGTTTATCAAAATAATGCAGGCAGTCTTTAATCATTTCACTTTAATGCTTCACCAGCGAGGGTTTAATATATCACGCAGGCAATCACAGTCAGGGATTTATCCGTACTGTGTTAGACGCAGTCAGTCAGTCAGTACAGCGCTGAAATGCTGCTGCCGTACTGACACTGAGCCTCCCTGAATCCTGAGACTCTAATTCTCCCTCACGCGCACACACTGTTCATTCTGTTCTCTCTCTCTCTCTCTCTCTCACTCTAACGCTCTGACTCTCTCCATCTGTTCCTTAGCTTTTGCTCTCTGCTGTACACCTATATAGCGGACCTATAAGGTAAGTGGGGATTATATACTGTCCACTGAACAACAGCATTTGTTTCTAATAAAGTGGCCAGCGAGCAGATGTGGGTGTTTCTAATAAAGTGATCAATGAGCAGAAGTGGGTGTTTCTAATAGAACAGCCAGTGTGTCTAAGTGGGTGTTTCTAATATAGCGGCCAGTGAGAGGAAGTGGGTAATTCTAATAAAGCGGTCCTTGAGCCGAAGTGAATGTTTCAAATAAAGTGGTCAGTAAGCAGAAGTGGGTGTTTCTAATAAAGTGGCCAGAACGCAGAGGTTGGTGATTCTAATAAGCTGGTCAGTAAGCAGAAGTGGGTGTTTCTAATAAATTGGCCAGAACGCAGAGGTTGGTGATTCTAATAAGCTGGTCAGTGAGCAGAAGTGGGTGCTTATAATAAAGTGGTCAGTGAGCAGAAGTGTGTGTTTATATTAAGGTGGTCAGTGAGTGGATTTGGGTGTTTCTAATAAAGCGACCAGTGTGTGCAAGTAGGTGTTTTAATAAAACGGCCAGAGAGCAGAAGTGGATGTTTCTAATAAAGTGGTCAGTGGGGACAAGTGGGTGATTCTAATAAAGTGGCCACTGGGAGAAAGTGAGTGTTTATAATTGCCAATGAGTATAAGTGGGTGATTCTAATAAAGTGGCCACTGGGAGGAAGTGAGTGTTTATAATAGCCAGTGAGAAAAAGTGGGTGTTTCTAATAAAGTGGAAACACCCACTTTATTATGCAGGTTCTCCAAGTTCACATGATAATAATAATAATAATAATAAATAAATAAATCTCACAATATATAAATACACATAACTAAATATGAGTTGTTCTGATTAACTCCACAGCAGAACGTGCCTTAATCACTGAGATCATTACAGCATGGGAGGAAGTGAGTGTTTATAATAGCCAGTGAGCAAAAGTGGGTGTTTCTAATATAGTGGCCATTGGGAGAAAGTAAGTCTTTATAATAGCCCGTGAGTAGAAGTGCGTGTTTCTAATAAAGTGGCCAGTGAATGGAAGTGGAATGCAGGCAATCATGGCCCTTTAAGTGTTCAGCCTTGAGTTTAAATATATATTTGATTATTGGTGTCAAAAATAACTTACAAATGATGCATTAACACATTTCCTGACCCTGAACTGTCCATAGTCCCCCCACTGAACCCAGTAGTGAGCAGAAGTGTGTGTTTATATTAAGGTGGTCAGTGAGCAGAAGTGTGTGTTTATATTAAGGTGGTCAGTGAGTGGATTTGGGTGTTTCTAATAAAGCGACCAGTGTGTGCAAGTAGGTGTTTTAATAAAGCGGCCAGAGAGCAGAAGTGGATGTTTCTAATAAAGTGGTCAGTGGGGACAAGTGGGTGATTCTAATAAAGTGGCCACTGGGAGAAAGTGAGTGTTCATAATAGCATGTGAGTAGAAGTGCGTGTTTCTAATAAAGTGGCCAGTGAATGGAAGTAGAATGCAGGCAATCATGGCCCTTTAAGTGTTCAGCCTTGTGTTTGAATATATATATATATATATATATGATTATTGGTGTCAAATATAACTTACACACCGCTTACACACCCATGTTCCTCTGATGAATTAAATAAGTTTCACATGTGTGTTAATGACACTAATAATAAAATGAAAGTTTACTTTTTGTAAGTCAAACGATTTTCACATGCAGGTTCTCCAAGTTCACATGATAATAATAATAATAATAAATAAATAGAAAATATCTCACAATATATAAATACACATAACTAAAAATATGAATTGTTCTGAACTCCACAGCAGAACGTGCCTTAATCACTGAGATCATTACAGCATTCTCATTTTAATGTATTATTCATGCACGAGAACAATATTCCGTCCACACTCTGCAGCCCTAAGTGATACGTGTCATGTAGGTCACTCATTAACAGGAGCGTGCTGGAACGAGGGTCCCGTGTGCTACAGCTCCGTTATTATAGAAGGAGGGCTTTTTCTCTTCCCGATCAAACGGGAATTGTTCTACGCAGCCAGTCGTGGGAATGCTGCTGCCGCACTGACTCTGTGCCTGAGTGAATCCTGAGACTCTCTAATTCTCTATCACCCTCTCTCTCTCTCTCTTTCTGCTGATCTCCATCTGTTCCTTAGTTCTTACTCTCCGCTGCCAGCTCCCTCTTACAGCTCCAGCTCAAGACGCTAAAGCCCATTGTTTGCACTTAACCGACCCACATCAAACGCCTGAAAACCGGGAGGGGATATAAAAGAAGAAGAGGAAGAAGAAGAAAAAAAAAGGGCCGGCGGAAATCTGTGACCGGAGTGTTGTGTGGGGGGGGTTTTCCCCCTTCTCCAAAAATTCTGATGCGCGACGGCCCCGAACGTCCTACACAACAGGCAGTCATAAATCACCACAGCACCCAGTCCTAAAACACAGCAAAGCCTATTATCTGCCATTTTGAAGGCATAATGCAGAACAAACCGCGGCGGCTGTGTGTAGGCTCTGATAAGAGACCACATCTCCTGCGAACGTGTCTCGCTGGCCAGGAATACTAATGAAAGGCACACATTGAGCAAGCCGTGGGTATTGAACCACTAACGCACAGCCAGGGTGGACGCGATTCCCGCTTTCGTCGCATCTGATGTGAAGGGCTGAATGATATTTGCTGGTATATACACCGGTGCACCGTTACCCTGATTGGCTGTTCTAGTGAAAGGCCACTTCGGGGTTTCACACGGCTAATAAATCACAGTTATAACCCTGACGGACACTTGGCCAGGAAAAAAAAATAATAATAAAATAATAATAATAATAGTAAAAAGCCTTTTCTCAGAAAACGAGAGAAGCTGGAGCGAAAGGTTCTCTCCGGGCTGCGCCTCAGAGGCGGCGGCGGCGGCAGCGGCAATCCAGAACTGTGGGCAAGTGCTGAACGCGGCTGATGGAGTTCAATCAATTCTGCCACTAAAGCTGTTCCTCGCCATTGATTTTTGAATTTAATATTTTCGACTAGGCTCGGTTTTTTTCCCTCCCCGACTACCCCCCCCCACACACACACCATCGCTCTCGCTCTTCTCCGCAAAAACGAGAAACTAATCATTCTGCTGAGTAGAAGCTATAAGGCATAAAGGAGACGGCGAAGGTGGCGCCTGTTCAAACACAATGATGGCGCTCGAGCTACGCGCTGATTCAATATGCAGCGCTCGATATGAAAACGGTTTCTCCCTCTTTATTCAGAGTTCAGTTCTTTACTTACAATTCAGAGCCGCTGAACGAGGGAGCGCGGGAGGAGGAGAATGAGAACGCAGTCGCTGGGTAAAAATAAAAAATGGATGGGAATTACGTTACAGTCGGATTTAATGCCGTCTCGGCTGATAACCAAGATTTAAAAGCTTTCAAGCGGGGCTTTTACAGTAAACGGTGGACTCTCAATACCATTCAGACGTTAGATGACAGCGAGGCGTTCGTCCACCACAGCTACAACGCTCAACAGGCCAGAGCAGCCCGCAGCTCAAGCAGACCAACAGAATATATGAGCATCCAGAGTCCACCCTCCAAAATTCAGGGGAAGATTACTGACCGGCAGAGCCCCTGCTCAGAGAACAAGACCTGAGTGGGCTGAGAACCGAAGCCATCCGTATGAAGCCCAACTTCCAATTTGCAAGCTTCTTGTTTAGATGATCCTGTGCAACCTGAGAGGGTGCAGGAGGTACTGACCTGAGGGGCCACAGTGTGTCTGCTGCACTATTTACGGTGGAACAGGAAAGCCGTGTAGCAACTATAAGAAGGTAGGTGTTTCTATTAAAGTGGCCAGTTAGTGTAAGCATAAGATGTTTCGACTAAAATGGCTTGTTAGTGAAATGTAGGTGTTTCTAATAAAATGGCCAGTTACTGGAAGTATAATGTAAGTGTTTCTAATAAAGTGGCCAGTTAATGAAAGTATAAGGGATGTGTTTCTCATAAAGTGGCCAGTTAATGAAAGTGTAAGGGATGTGTTTCTCATAAAATGGCCAGTAAGGGTAAGCATAGAATGTTTCTACTAAAGTGGCTTGTTAGACAAAGTATAAGGTGGGTGTTTCTAATAAAATGGCCAGTGAGTCAAAGTATCAAGTAGGTGTTTCTAATAAAGTGGCCAGTGAGTTGAAGTATAAATTAGGTGTTTCTAATAAAATGGCTAGTGAGTCAAAGTATAAGGTAGGTGTTTCTAGCAAAGTGGGCAGTGAGTTGAAGTATAAATTAGGTGTTTCTAACAAAGTGGCCAATTACTGAAAACAAGGTAGGTATTTCAAATAAAGTGTAAGGTAGGTGTTGTCTAGTTCCTGAAAGTAATAAAAGTGGCCAGTTACTGTAAGTATAAAGCAGGTGTTTCTAATAAAGTGGCCAGTTACTGGAAGTATGAGGTAGGTGTTTCTTATAAAGTGGCCGGTGAGTGGATGTACAAGTTATGCGTTTCTAATAATAATGTGGCCAGTAAGCGGAAGTATAAAGCAGACGTTTCTAATAAAGTGGCCAGCAAGTGGACGTATAAGGTAGGCGTTTCTAATAAAGTTGCCAGTTAGTGGAAGTATAAGGTAGGCGTTTCTAATAAAGTGGCCAGTAAGTGGAAGTATAAGGTAGGCGTTTCTAATAAAGTGGCCAGTAAGTGAAAGTATAAGGTAGGAGTTTCTAATAAAGTGGCTAGTTAGTGGAAGTATAAGGTAGGCGTTTCTAATAAAGTGGCCAGTTACTGGAAGTATAAGGCAGGTGGTACTAATAAAGTGGCCAGTAAGTGAAAGTATAAGGTAGGCATTTCTAATAAGGTGGCCAGTTAGTGAAACTATAAGCTTGGTGTTTCTAATAAAGTGGCCAGTAAGTGGAAGTATAAGGTAGGCATCTCTAAAAAAGTGGCCTGTTAGTGGAACTATAAGGTTGGTGTTTCTAATAAAGTGGCCAGTAAGTGGAAGTATAAGGTAGGCATCTCTAAAAAAGTGGCCTGTTAGTGGAACTATAAGGTTGGTGTTTCTAATAAAGTGGCCAGTGAGTGGAAGTATAAGGTAGGTGTTTCTTATAAAGTGGCCAGTGAGTGGACATACAATATATGTGTTTCTAATACAGTGGCCAGTAAGTGGAAGTATAAGGTAGGTGTTTCTAATAAAGTGGCCAGTAGGTGAAAGTATAAAGGTAGGTGTTTCCAATAAAATGGCTGGTGAGTGGACATACAAGATGGCTGTTTCTTGTAAAGTGGTCAGGGAGTGGAAGTACAAGTTGTGTGTTTCTAATAAAGTGGACAATGAGATTATATACAGAGTCATATAGGAATTTCAAACAGGATCACGTGACCTGTAATAAAACTGTTAAGTGTAGCGACTCCGTCAGCGCACTGTTTACCTGCATAATCTCAAAAAACACGTCCAGACAGAAGGTCAGTCTCACTTGTGCGGTCGATTAAACCTCTCCCATCACGCTATCCTGAATTATTCCCATATCACAGACTCACTTCGTTCCTGTCAACAGGACAGTTATGAAGGGAAATTATGAAGACAAATTACAATCATATCAATACCAGCCGAGCTAAAACATGGAGCCGGAGTGAAAGAGAGAGTGGCTCAGAACCAAAACACCTCTCGATCGTCCAGAAGAAGCAGATCACTCAGCACTTCTTTTTAAGCACAAACTCTGTTTTGTAATCTGCAATTAAAACAAGAATTAAGAACAATACTGGCTTCTCCACAAGGAGAAGCTTGGAAAGGGTTAAATAAACACTCATTACTGTCTAAAGAAAAAAAATTAGTAACTTTATAGGATATAAAAGTTTCTATCAATTATGATCCTTTAGTACACAAGGTGGTGGACTCTTTAGAAAGATGGAGTGGGATGCCAATTTGAATGATAGGTCGCATTAATACTATTAAAATGTCCATTCTTCCAAAGTTCTTATATCTTTTCCAGCCTATCCCATTACACATTCCAGCCTCCCTCTTTTCCTCCCTAAATAAAACCTTTATCCAAATTATATGGAAGAGTAAGCGCCCCAAGTTTGCGCCTCTCTCTTCTTTATCTACCCTATGACCCTATGGCCGGCAGAGCCAGTACTCAGAGAACAAGGCCTGAGTGGGCTGAGAACCGCAGCCATCCGTATGAAGCCCAACTTCCAATGTGCAAGCTTCTTGTTCAGATGATCCTGTGCAACCTGAGAGGGTCTTCTTTATCTACCCTATGACCGAGGGGGGCTTAAATTGCCTACTATCAAGCTGTACTACTGGGCAGCTCAACTTTATTTTTCCACCATTGATACCCCAGCTTGGATACACATTGAGAACAATGAATTAGGGTTACCTATAACATCTTATCTTTATTCTGCCGAAATTAAACAATTGTTAAAAGACACGCAAAATCCTTTTCTCAAAAAAGGATTTAGGATTTGGTTGAATTAAGGCTTGAATAAAATTGGGGGCCTATATAGTGAAGGAGTGTTGATGTCTTTTGAACAATTGGTTAATAAATATGGTTTACCCGAAAAACATTTTTTAAGTACTTACAGATTAGAAGTTTCATCACTTCCGTACTAAAACACTTCTACTATACTTCTACTCTACACTTCTACTCTACTTCTACTCTACTTCTACTCTACACTTCTACTCCTCACTTTCTACTATAGAGAACATAGCTGTTCACCATCATCAGAGTAGAGGTCTGCTTTCCAAATTCTATAACATTTTACTTCTAGCCTCAAAAGAAAGTAGATTTTCATATTTACAAGCACGGAGGACTGATTTGCAAACCGAAATCTCTGGTGACGAGTGGAACAATTCATGCCTGGTAGCACAAACACAAACTATTAACACCAGTTCAGATTGCTACAGTACAAATGGTAATTAAGGACTTATACTAGCCCTGTAAAACTTCACCATTTCAATTGAAATATTTCTGATGACTGTGTTAAATGTGGTGCAGATAAAGGCACTCTCCTTCATTGTATGTGGCAATGTACAGAACTCCAGATTTATTGGAAGGAGGTTACTATGTTTTTCTATTTCAAGTCAAGTCAAGTGGGTTTTATTGTCAACTACATACAGAGTACACAGTGAAACGAAACAACGCTCCTCCAGGACCATGGTGCATACAAGACACAAGTGCAACACAAACAAACAAGTGCAGACAGACAACACAACACAGACAGAGAATAATAAATAATTGCTGGTAGTGTGCAAATTGTGCAAGGTGTGATAAATAGAGTCCAGTGAGGTAGTAGAGTTATTAGTGCAATGCTTTGTGCAAAAATGCTTCCCCTTTTTTATCTGAGGTAAATGGTTGGAGAGAGAGAGAGAGAGAGAGAGAGAGAGAGAGAGAGAGAGAGAGAGAGAGAGAGAGAGAGAGAGAGAGAGACGTTGAGTTGTGTTGAGAAGTCTGAAGTCCTGGGGGAAGAAGCTGTTGCAGAGTCTGGTCGTGTTGGACCGGACGCTGCGGTACCTTCTTCCTGATGGCAGGAGGGAGAACAGTCTGTGTGAAGGGTGGGTGGGGTCATCCACAATGCTGGTTGCTTTGCGGATGCAGCGGGTGGTGTAAATGTCCAAGACGGAGGGGAGAGAGACTCCGATGATCCTCTCAGCTGTCCTCACAATGCGTTGGAGGGACTTGCGGTTGGAGGCTGTGCAGGTCCCAAACCAGGCAGTGATGCAGCTGCTTAAGATGCTCTCTATGGTTCCCCTATAGAAGAGAGTGAGGATGGGTGGAGGAAGACGGGCCTTTCTCAGCTTCCAGAGGAAGTAGAGACGCTTTTATTTTATACTATTATACTATTTCTCGTTTGTTAAAATGTCATATGCCAATAGATTGTAAACTCTGTTAGCTGCACATTTTTCCCAATAGCTTTGGAGGGCTGGGATAAAAGAAGGAAGCTTGTCAGTTTTTGCCTACTACAGGCTAAACATGTGATCGCACTGAACTGGAAGGACACTGAGCGTCCCAAGATAAAGCAGTGGATTAAACCAATGTTCAGCAACCTGGCATTAAAGACACTGACCTATATAGCCAAGGGGAAGCCTGAGGATGTTTAAGACATGTGGTTACCCTTCTTGCGACTTGTAAATAATTGTGACATGTAAACTTAATTTTATACTGATAGAGTGAGCATTGGGTTTCAGGGTGAGGGGAGGATTTGTTGTTGTAAAATACTTAAAATCAATAAAGACATTTGTGGAAAAAAAGTATTTGAAAAATCACAGTATATCACTGTGTTTGCAGTATCGCTGTATATTGTGATATATTGATTCGTGCCTGCTGTATCATGATACATATTGTAGCGCCAGGTTCTTGCCAATACACAGCTCTACTCTGTACTAGGGGTGTACAAAAATTGAATATCGGGATATTATGTTTAGTGATACTGTATCGATTCTCAAAAACACAGTATCGATACACAGATTCCTGGCAGACAGTAAAGCAGTGTGTGTTGTGTTTAAACCTCTGACCACTAGATGGCAGTGTTGTAATCCATTTTCAGCTCCACTCCAACGTAACAAGCAGTACAAGGGTGCAGTGCTATTCTAAGTTCATATAGTGGTGTGTTTTAATAGTAGGATTAGAAAAATCACAGTATATCACTTTGTTTGCAGTATATCATGATATACTGAATTGTGACCCTGTATCACGATACATATTGTAGCGCCAGGTTCTTCAATATAGGCTCAAAAGGATGAACCAATTACAGATTCTTGTTTTTAATTGCATTAATACTTTACAGGTGAAGGGAAAAAACCCTTCTGAACTTTAACATAGTAACAAGATTTTATTTCATATAATTTGATGGTAATTCTATTTGCTTTCTTTAATATTTCAATTTAATACGAGGTAAAGGACAGCTGGTGTTTTCATAGTGTTCACAGTGTGATGTGAAAACAGAAACTACTAAGGTGACAGCAACACAACAGGTAATACGCATGGGACGGGCATGAAGCTGCATCCTGATATTATGTGTCAGAGACAGAAAGGAACGAGCAGAGAGAGAGAGAGAGAGAGAGAGAGAGAGAGAGAGAGAGAGAGCACATCAGTATGAAGGATCCCTCGCGTCCTTCATGAATATCAGTGTGACTGTAGAAGGAGGACGTTGAGGTGTTGAACTCTATCTCAGAGCGCCGTGTTCCTCGGTGCTGCTCGGCCTCTCTGGACTGCAGTCTGTGACCCCGCGTGTCAATCAGGGACTCCATTTACCTGCCGTCTGCATGCACCAGCACCTCGAGCGCTTCCGTCTGCCAATCAGCAGCAATTTGCCTCTCTCTCTCTGCCGGGCCCGCGTCACTTACTAACTTAAAGCAGAGGACTGTGGAACCAGTTGATTAACCTGTCCATCAGGGCCAGGGTTTTAGACCAGTTGTCTGCAGGACTGTGATGACCCCGCTTAGGAGAAACGTCTCGGATTCTGAGCGCTATATCATTCCCACTCAGTCTCCCTTCACAGATCACTGCCTCCCTGACCAGACACTCAGTCTCTGGTCCTGATTTAAACTGCTCAAACTTTAAACAACCAATGATAAATCGAATCAGCTCCACTCACCGTATAGTAGTTCCACACTTACAGACTGTAGTTCATCTGATTCTCTGTATACTTTGTTACCCTGAGGGTCACGACTCCCACAGGACCACCACAGAGCAAGTACTGTGTGGGTGGTGGATCATTCTCAGCGCTGCAGTGACACTGACGTGCTGGTGTGAGTGTATCAGACAGTATAAGGTAGGTGTTTCTTATAAAATGGCCAGTAAGTGGAAGTATAAGGTAGGTGTTTCTAATAAAGTGGCCAGTAAGTGGAAGTATAAGGTAGGTGTTTCTAATAAAGTGGCCAGTTAGTGGAAGTACAAAGCAGGTGTTTCTAATAAAATGACCAGTTACTGGAACTATAAGTTAAGTGTTTCTAATAAAGTGGCCAGTTAGTGGAACTATAAGGTTGGTGTTTCTAATAAAGTGGCCAGTTAGTGGAAGTACAAAGCAGGTGTTTCTAATAAAATGGCCAGTTACTGTAAGTATAAGGTAGGTGTTTCTAATAAAGTGGCCAGTTACTGTAAGTATAAGGTAGGTGTTTCTAATAAAGTGGCCAGTTAGTGGAAGTACAAAGCAGGTGTTTCTAATAAAATGGCCAGTTACTGTAAGTATAAGGTAGGTGTTTCTAATAAAGTGGCCAGTTAGTGGAACTATAAGTTAAGTGTTTCTAATAATGTGGCCAGTTAGTGGAACTATAAGGTTGGTGTTTCTAATAAAGTGGCCAGTTAGTGGAAGTACAAAGCAGGTGTTTCTAATAAAGTGGCCAGGTAGTGGAAGTATAAGGTAGGCGGATCATTCTCAGCGCTGCAGTGACACTGACGTGCTGGTGTGAGTGGATCAGACACAGCACCTCAGTGTCACTGCTGGACTGGGAACGGTCCACCAACCAGACAACAGTGTCCTGTGGGCAGCGTCCTGTGACCACTGATGAAGGACTAGAACACACAAACTGAGCAACACATGAACCATCATCTCTGTCTTCACATCTACAAGGTGGACCAACATAGTAGGAGTGTCTAATAGAGTGGACATAAACACTCCTGCAGCACTGCTGAGTCTGATCAACTCACACCAGCACTAACACAGTTCTGAGAATGATCCACCACCCATATAATATCTGCTCTGTGGTGGTCCTGTGGGGGTGCTGGTTATTGAAGAACAGAGTAACAGAGTATACGCAGAAACTGATGGACTACAGTCTGTAGGTGTAGAACTACAAAGTGCTCCTATGTGGTCAGTAAAGCTGATATAATGGACAGATTTTAGCCTATAATGTTCTTCAAAGTCTACAGTCCTAAAATCACTCTCTGTGACTCCCACATACATCACTGAGGGAAAGGTAAATCAGACCAGAGCTCCTCCAGTGTTGTCTGTGTTTGCTGTCAACACTAGACTTGCCTGTGAAATCATGTGACGATGTAAGCTTCAGAGAACTCAGCTTACGATCATGCTTCTGTTACAGAGTCTGATACATCCAGTTCTGTGTGCTCAGTGGAGAGAAAAGCACATATTTTGGCTGTATTATCTACTTGTACGTAGGGCTGGGCGATAAAACGATAACGATGATTATTGCGAAATAGTGTTTCCTCGATAGAACTATAAAGTCGATAAGAGTCGATAGAAAGTCGATAGAATTAAGTTCCGTCTATGTTTTGAGATAAATATGTATATTGTAGGAGTTCAAGTGAGAATGCTGAGGCAATGTTTACTTTATAAACAAAAATCCTGAGTAGAAAACTTTATTTTCTTTCGAAAACAGAATCGCTAAACCAACTCCCCATTTGAGCTGAGAGTCGACTCACTGCTATGAGTGAACATAGACCCAACTTAAAGGGCCAGCAACAGCCTGCTTAACACAGAGTCTGTGTGTGAATACTGTTCATACTAACACTAATATATGTATGTATGCATGTGTGTATATGTATGGTTGTGTGTTTAATTTATTTGAAATACAGGTGTGTAATGTTCTATAGTGCATTTGTTGATCTTCTGATAAATCAATCAGAATAAAAAACTATTTAACAAAATTTTTATATCTTCACTTCTTACTTAAAGTAAAAAGGCAATAGTGATTTGATTCATATCGGGATATATAGCAATATCAATTGATATGAAAAAAATTATTGTGATGAGATTTTTTCTCGCCCAGCTCTACTTGTGGGAATCACCAAAGACCCCACAATACAATAATAGATAGATAGACAGATACCTTACTGACCCCGGCATCCAGGCATCCAGTAGCTATTCCACATAAGCGCAAAGAGTAAGACAAAACAGGACAGTTACAACAAAAAATAAAGATAGAATATAAAATACATAGAATATAGAATATAGTAAATTGAAATAGAAAAAGTCTCACAGCGTGTGTGTGAGAGTGATGACAGTAGTGCAGTTAACCAGTGTAAACAGTGTAGACCACTTCAGTAGTTCAAATACAGTAAGCAGTTCAAATATACAATAAAAAGTAGCAGTACTGTTTATATGTATAGACTGTGTATATGAAGTACACCACCATACTAACCACTACACCACCGTACTAACCACTACACCACCATACTAACCACTACACCACCATACTAACCACTACACCACCGTACTAACCACTACACCACCGTACTAACCACTACACCACCGTACTAACCACTACACCACCATACTAACCACTACACCACCGCACTAACCACTACACCACCGCACTAACCACTACACCACCGTACTAACCACTACACCACCATACTAACCACTACACCACCATACTAACCACTACACCACCGTACTAACCACTACACCACCGCACTAACCACTACACCACCATACTAACCACTACACCACCATACTAACCACTACACCACCGTACTAACCACTACACCACCGTACTAACCACTACACCACCGTACTAACCACTACACCACCGCACTAACCACTACACCACCGCACTAACCACTACACCACCGTACTAACCACTACACCACCGTACTAACCACTACACCACCGTACTAACCACTACACCACCATACTAACCACTACACCACCGTACTAACCACTACACCACCGTACTAACCACTACACCACCGTACTAACCACTACACCACCATACTAACCACTACAACACCATACTGACCACTACACCACCATACTAACCACTACACCACCATACTGACCACTACACCACCATACTAACCACTACACCATACTAACCACTACACCACCGTAATAACCACTACACCACTATACTAACCACTACACCACCATACTAACCACTACACCACCATACTAACCACTACACCACCATACTAACCACTACACCACCATACTAACCACTACACCACCATACTAACCACTACACCACCATACTAACCACTACACCACCACACTAACCACCATACTAACCACTACACCACCGTACTAACCACTACACCACCGTACTAACCACTACACCACCATACTAACCACTACACCACCATACTAACCACTACACCACCATACTAACCAATACACCACCACACTAACCACCATACTAACCACTACACCATCGTGCCGCCCTCATGATACTTTTTGTAATGTGAAAAGTATTGCTGTACGCTGAGCGCAGTGATAACACGCGCTGAGATTTATTACCTTCTCTAAGAGTGAATTCTGTCTCCCAAAGAAAAACTTTGCCGACATCTGTTTAATCTAATGAGATAAAGTTTCAGTCTGCTCCTCTCACTTCAGTCATTTTTACTGCAGCGAAATGAGATGAGATTGTCAAGCAGACAGACTGACTAAAGCCTCATTTACGCTCAACATTAAACACAGATAAGGACACAGACAGCGCGTCTCTCCGTACTCTGTGTTTATTCAGTCCGTGTTTCTGCAGGTTCTCTGAAAGCTCTCGAATACTGAGTAACAGAGCAGTACCAGTGGAAATGCTGGGGACAGTGTAGCCAGCAATTCAAGCAAAACACAACCACTGCCCTATGGACACGATGAAAAAGAAAATCTCAGAAATTAGGCTGTACAATATGTGTTTATTTAACCCTTTACAAGCTTCTCCTTCTATAAACAACCCAGTATTATTTACAGTTCTCATCTAATACCTGCTTTGACTGCTCAGTACTTCATTAAGCTAAATCAAAATTACTGCTGAAGGAACTGAACACATTCATACAATGTCTGGGGCATCCAGGAGAAATCTGGAACTACACTTTGTTCTTCAAACTGGAGCTCAAGATATGATCTACTTCTCTCACAATAAGATATTCATGTTACTTTGTATTGTTTGTATGATTATTTACATCTGTTCTAATCAGATCTGCTGTTCTTACTGGTGTAAATACACTTATTAATAAGATAAAGACTTTTAAACAAACAATCAGCTTAGGAGTCTAAGACTTGTGTATGTATAAAAGGAAGTATAAATGAACACAATATGTCATAAAACTTTACATATATATAAATAAAATATCTATACTTAGTGTCCATGTCTCAATATAATATTGGTGCACAATACTACGGTATCAACTTCAATCCGGGGTGATGCCACAGTCATACGTAGCCAAGACAGCATAATTGTGGGACCCCCCCAATTGTAGCCCCGCCTCAACCAGCCAGTCCAACATCAGCCAATGCCAGCAGCTGTAGCTGACGTATCAGAATTAGCAGTTTGTGTTCTCCACTAAGCTGTACAATGACTTATAATGGCTGTCCAATGACCAGCGACTTAAACTGCCCAACACTTACAGTAGTGCTGGACGATATGGCCAAAACTGATATACGATATAAATAATTTGAAGGCCTCAGAAAAACTGACAAGAATTCCTATAATGGAAGTCTGTATCGACTTTATCAATATAAATAACTTTTAATTACAACAGAGGCTGAGTTTCTCATTCTTTTGTAAACAGATTAAAACAGTTGTGCATCAGCTCGGATTAACAACATAAAAAGTCTTTATATACATAAAACGAACATGACCTCCCCCTCAAGTAAGCAATCCTCTAGATCAGGGGGCCAGAGTGGACAATATCAAAATACTAAAGGGCCAGTCTCTCTTTCCAAAAGTATTATTTATATATATATATATATATAGTATTCAAAATATGAAAAAAAACAAATGTACAGAATATTAATAATTAATTAGTTAGTAATTATTCAAGATAATGTTATGAAAGTCAGTCAAACATTTGTTAAAGTAGATGCTTACAATAAATATAGCTCGTATAAAACCACAAGCGTTAATCAACTCTGCCCTGTAACCCCTGGAAACGCAAGCTCGAGATATAATTGGACGACGCAAGGAGCACCTTTGTTAACATGCGGCAGCTGAAGAGGGGAAGTGCGTTCAGGTCGGTTGTTGCGACGGAGCAGTGTAAATACAGCGTTAGCGCTTTTTAGATGTAGCCATCACTGCATGCAGTTCTGTACATTCAGGAGTTCAGTCAGAAAAACAGCAGCACTTAAAGCCTCATATATACTCAGCGTTAAATACGGAGACGCATGGAGCTTTTTGTTCACACTCTGTGTTTATTTTGTGCATAATTTGCACGTTTTCACAAAACTTACAGAAACAGAAAACGGAGCAATACCACTGCAGACCACGGGGGCAGTACAAGACGCCACCACTCCCATACGAACACAGCGAAGAAGAAACGGCGGGACTTTTTTTGGTTGTACGAGTTGGTTAAGGTGCGTCTGAAATCGTGTACTAGATCAGTACTCAGTTAGACCTAGAGCGCACTGCCTGTCCGTTATAGCAGTACACTCTTTTAGTGTGCGAGAGTGCACGGCTCCCATGGAATCCTGGGATAGGAGAGTGTGCTGGGGCTGCATACTTAAAAATGTCTTCCGGTGCAGTACGTCATCCGGGAACTTTTCGCATGCTGTTTGTCGAGCACTATGTATTTGGACACCCTAGTCACTCTCGCGCACTGCTTTGGCGTCTGCTTACTATGGAAGTACACGATTTCGGACGCACCCATAGAAATTTTAACCATGATGTAAGTTCCGCCATGCTTGATTTACTCTGAACTGCCCTCTACTGGACGTGTTGCTCAGCAACCATGTCAATGGAGCGGACAGAGAGAATAGATGTGGCAGTGACGGTTATATCGCTTGCAAAGCACTCAGACATTTCCGCTCATAGAGGGAGAATAAATGAGCCTTAAATCAGCCTTAAGTTTATTTAACTTCGCCATCGCTATCACAGAAGTGAAACATACTATACATTTATGTACTGCTGCCACCATCAGGTAAAAGAAACCATTGCAATGTACCGACGGGCCATTAAGGGTGATTCCGGAGGCTGCACCCCTGCCGTAAATAATACATATCCAAATACCACAAAAATGATATCGCCGTTATCGAAACATACTGATACTGAATTATTGTCCAGACCTAACCTACAGTGGAGTATACAAATCCAAACCTCTCTCTAAAGCATGTGCAGACAAGGAATGAACCACTTTTGCTCTGAATCTCTTCCTCAGTCCCAAATCTACAACGCTCTCTCAGCAGACCCACAGTGGATTCCCCCTATTATTCATTAACTCCCTAATTAGGAGAGTTCGTTGGCTCTCTGTTTGTTCCCAAGGGGGGGCTGACTTGCTGATGAATAAACACATTCACTGCACAAACGCTAATTAACCCCATTTGCACACAGAGACACCGTTAGCCAGCGCTTAAAGACACTGTAGCAGGAAAACAAGCATCAGAAGTCAGCCACACCTGTGACCGAGCGCACCTTCCGACACAGCAGCGGACGAGCAAGCTCCAAAACTACCGCCAGCTCTAGTATTAACACACCAGACACGCTGAGAAACTCAGAAGTCACAGCTAACGGTGCTAACAAAAGCATAGTGCGAGTCGGTATGAATTATTTATCATACATAGCTCAGCAAAACAAGCCGAATTCTGCTGAAAGTGCAGATCCAAAAAATGCCAGACGTGCAGACTCAAACCTATTAATAACGAAGGTAACCGAAACTCACATTCATGTGTGGGTAACTATGGAGCCAATAAAGCCAATAAAGTAATTATATAATTATTAAGACAATGTTAACACATTAACATAACTTTTTTTATTATTATTATTATTATTTTTTTTTTTATTATTATTATTATTATTATTATGTGTTGCACCAATACTGATACTGTATCGGTATCGGCGCCAATACTGGCACTTACATACAGTATCGGTATCGGCAATAGAGAGCACCCATACCATGAAGCTTATTGACTAAATGACTGCACGTGTTTCTGCATTGTGGCAATTTTTATTTTTTCATAGCTCAAACTTTTTAATGTGCAGCTACTCAACCAGTAGATTATTATAGGTTATTATAATTTATTCAGGATAAGACATAAAAAAATACAACATATAAAAAGTGGAACACTATAAATATCAGGAATTATAGCCATATATCGAGTATTTAAGTCAGAGTTGGTATCTGTACTCGGTATCGGCAGATACCTGAAAAGCTGGTATCGGTATTGGTATCGGTAAGGAAAAAGTGGTATCGATACATCCCTAATCATTGTTACTATAATTATTAATTATTATTATTATTACTATTATTATTATTATTGATGTTAATGCATTTTCCTAGTTTGATGCTTCTGTAGAGGTGCTGGCTGAAGCCCAGCTGCAGCACGCTGTATGTTTCATTGATATATACACTGACCAGGTGTATCTACACATACTGTCCATAGTATCAGCTCCTCAGCACTTTGTAGTTCAACCATAACAGATACTATTAAAGAGGTGGATCATTCTCAGCACTGCAGCGACACTGACGTAGTGGTGATGTGTTAGTGTGTGTTGCGCTGGTGTGAGTGGATCAGACACAGGAGTGCTGCTGCAGTGTTGAGAATTGTCCACCAACCAGCAACATCCAGACAACAGTGTCCTGTGAGCACTGATGGAGTATTAGAGAAACACAAACCAACACACAGATGAGCTGTCATCTCTGACTTTATATCAGCATGGTAGACCAGAAAGGTAGGCGTGTCTAAGAAGAGTGGACGATGAGTGGACACTGCTGTGTCTGATCCACTTCCACCAGCACAACAGACTAACACACCACCACCATGTCAGTGTCACTGCAGTGCT
>CM038703.1:48725469-48740469 GCA_021613375.1 Megaleporinus macrocephalus | reverse complement strand
AGCAGTACCGAGCAGTACTGAGCAGCCCTGAGCAGTACCGAGCAGCCCTGAGCAGCCCTGAGCAGTACCGAGCAGTACTGAGCAGCCCTGAGCAGTACCAAGCAGCCCTGAGCAGCCCTGAGCAGTACCGAGCAGTACTGAGCAGCCCTGAGCAGTACCAAGCAGCCCTGAGCAGTACCGAGCAGTACTGAGCAGCCCTGAGCAGTACCGAGCAGTACCGAGCAGCCCTGAGCAGAACCAAGCAGCCCTGAGCAGCCCTGAGCAGTACCGAGCAGTACCGAGCAGTACCGAGCAGTAACGAGCAGTAACGAGCAGTAACGAGCAGTAACGAGCAGCACTGAGCAGAACCGAGCAGCACTGAGCAGAACCGAGCAGCCCTGAGCAGAACCGAGCAGCACTGAGCAGAACCGAGCAGCACTGAGCAGAACCGAGCAGCACTGAGTAGAACCGAGCAGCACTGAGCAGAACCGAGCAGCACTGAGCAGAACCGAGCAGCTGTAAGCAGTTCTGCTTTATATGGTCAAGTAGCGTATATACAGCATATAAAACTGAACTACACTTTCAGACTCAGTGTTTATTCTGACTACAAATGATTCGTTCATCTTTATTAATGTATATAATATGTACCAGTGTTCATAGGTTTGGAGTCAGTGTTTAAACATAAACCCTTCAAATTAATATTTCCAATAATGCTGAAGTAAATCTAGTTACAGATAAATGTGTGAAATGATTCTGACATGCTGGTCCTGACAGACATCTATCACACTTTCAACTGTTATCACCAAATGAGTTTCCAAGATATATTCATCATTCTGGGCTGTGATGACAGAACTAATGAAGTTACCTCACACACACACACACACACACACACACACACACACACACACACACACACACCAGCACTATATATAATATCAGGACTTCATCAGCTGAACTGAAGGCTTCGCAAATGAACTACAGCGTAATTAGGAAGTGACAGTGGAATCAACACAAGGCTTTGATTAACAAGGTGAAGGGATGTTAGTTTACTGAGCTGGAGATGATTCTATAATAAAGCTGCAGATCACTGACAATAAAGTTCTCATACATTAATATATTTTAATACAATCTTTTATAATATTATATATATATATATATATATATATATATATATATATATATATAGAGAGAGAGAGAGAGAGAGAGAGAGAGAGAGAGAGTCTATCTATATATCTGTCTCTTCTCTCTTTCCTTCTGTATCTCTCTTTCTCTCTCCTTCTTTGTCAGTCTTTCTCTCTCCTTCTGTATCTGTCTTTCTTTCTCCTTCTGCATCTCCCTCTTTCTCTCTCCTTCTGCATCTCCCTCTTTCTCTCTCCTTCTGCATCTCCCTCTTTTTCCTTCTGCGTCAGACTCTCTCTCCTTCTGTGTCAGTCTTTCTCTCCTTCTGCATCTCTCTTTCTCTCCTTCTGTGTCAGTCTTTCTCTCCTTCTGTGTCAGTCTTTCTCTCCTGCATCTCTCTTTCTCTCCTTCTGTCAGTCTTTCTCTCCTGCATCTCTCTTTCTCTCCTTCTTTGTCAGTCTTTCTCTCCTTCAGTGTCAGTCTGTCTCTCTCCTTCTGCATCTCCCTCTTTCTCTCTCCTTCTGCATCTCCCTCTTTTTCCTTCTGCGTCAGACTCTCTCTCCTTCTGTGTCAGTCTTTCTCTCCTTCTGCATCTCTCTTTCTCTCCTTCTGTGTCAGTCTTTCTCTCCTTCTGCATCTCTCTTTCGCTCCTTCTGCATCAGTCCCTCTCTTCTTCTGTGTCAGTCTTTCTCTCCTTCTGCATCTCTCTTTCTCTCCTTCTGCATCAGTCCCTCTCTCCTTCTGTGTCAGTCTTTCTCTCCTGCATCTCTCTTTCTCTCCTTCTGTCAGTCTTTCTCTCCTTCTGCATCTCTCTTTCTCTCCTTCTGTATCAGTCTTTCTCTCCTTCTGCATCTCTCTTTCTCTCCTTCTGTCAGTCTTTCTCTCCTTCTGCATCTCTCTCTCTCTCCTTCTGTATCAGTCTTTCTCTCTCCTTCTGTATCTCTCTCTCTTTCTCTCCTTCTGCATCAGTCCCTCTCTCCTTCTGTGTCAGTCTTTCTCTCCTGCATCTCTCTCTCTCCTTCTGTATTTGTCTCTTTCTCTCTCCTTCTGTATGTCTCTCTCTTTCCTTCTGTGTCAGTCTTTCTCTCCTGCATCTCTCTCTCTCTCCTTCTGTATTTGTCTCTTTCTCTCTCCTTCTGTATGTCTCTCTCTTTCCTTCTGTGTCAGTCTTTTTCCTCTCTCCTTCTGTATTTGTCTCTTTCTCTCTCCTTCTGTATGTCTCTCTCTTTCCTTCTGCATCAGTCTCTCTCTCTCCTTCTGTGTCAGTCTTCCTCTCCTTCTGCATCAGTCTCTCTCTCTCCTTCTGTGTCAGTCTTCCTCTCCTTCTGCATCAGTCTCTCTCTCTCCTTCTGTGTCAGTCTCTTTCTCTCTCCTTCTGCATCTGTCTTTCTTTCTCTCCTTCTGCATCTGTCTTTTTTTCCCTTACCTTCTGCAGTTTTCTCTTCCTCTCTCATTGTCCTCCTGCATCTCTCTGTTTCTCTCTTTCCTTCTGCGTCTGTCTTTCTCTTTCGCTCCATCCTTGTCTTTCTATTTCTTTCTCTATCTGTTTCTCCTTCTGTGTCTATCTATCTCTTACCTTTTGTCTGTCTCTCTCTTTATCTCTTTCTGTATCTCTCCCTCTCTCTGGATATCTCTTACATGTCTCTCGGTCACTCTTTCTCTCCCTCTCTTTCTGTCTGTGTCAGTTTCTCTCTCTCTACTTACACGACTGCCAGCTTTACTTACAGAAGACGAGTAAACAGGTTCAGACGTAATGTTAAAGGAAAACTCCAGTAATTCTGTATCCACTGTAGTGACGTATGTGTCCAGATGTCCTCCTCAGAGGAGACAGGTATATACTCCTAAAGCTACAACTCTAACTGACAGCAAAGACCTCACACTCATCCAATCAGCAGTCATATAACCACTGCATGCCTTTATATGCTGGGATGTTTTCTGCTGTCGTCTATTGTGCTCTGCAGGCACTGATAACACTAACACAACATTAGCTCTCAGATCGCTGATGTATAGCAGCCGTGCAGGAGGAGGAAGAGGATTCATCAAAACATGTTTGTGAAATAATGACAGCAGTAATACCAGCAGCCACATTACAGTCTATTATATTGATTTATGCTGTACTAGACTTGTAGTAGCATACAGTGTGTACATATATATATATATATATATATATATATATATATATATATAAATATATATATATAAACATACATATATAGGATCGGGTACATATTTCTCTTCCATATTCATAATCTTACTTTTGGCGTCTACTATAGTTTTTACAATTTATGTATGTCCTGTGTCTTTAAGCCCCACCTCCTAATGAGACTGGTGTGCTTGGACCAGTACGCTTTGACTGGTCAACTACCACAGCAGCATCCTGCTACAAGTTCCGCCCCCACATTGCCATGGCTCGTCTTACAATTGCATCGGTTCTGCTGTATCTGGATGACATTAATATGTGGAATTAAATTCTGATACATATCCGATGTGTGGCAATACAACAATGGGGGTGTAGGAAAAAATATTGAAAATATCGAATATTGGGATATTATGTTTAGTGATACTGCATGGATTCTCAAAAACAGTATCAATACACAGATTCCTGGCAGACAGTGAATCATTGTGTGTTGTGTTTAAACCTCTGACCACTAGATGGCAGTGTTGTAATCTATTTTTAGCTCCACTCCAACATTAACAAGCAGCACAAGGGCGCAATGCTGTTGTTAGCATTGATAAACCTGTTCATATAGTTGTGTTTTAATAGTAGAAGATTTTGAAAAATTGCAGTATATCACTTTGCTTGCAGTATCGTAGTATATCATGATATACTGAATCGTGACCCCTGTATCACGATACGTATTGTATCGCCAAGTTCTTGCCAATACACAGCCCTATACAATAAGCCATCATTTTGTACTTCTGGGACTTTATAAACATTTGGGATGATAATTCTGAACCAACAAATTAGATGGAAAGTATCACAAATGCTATATTTTTCAAACAGTGGATGAATGTAGCTTTGGAACCACGTCTGCAGAAAAGGCCACGACCGAACAACGTTCCTTTGTTTCAGCGAGCTCAAACATGTTCTCTGTGATAAGCCCAGCTGTCAGACATCAGAACTTTGTGATCGTTCCTGTGATATCAGAAAAGATCAAACTGAAACTGCTGTTATTGATTAGGCTCTGCGCATGTGGGTCATTTCAGGACACAGGTTCGTTCACGTTCACGCCTGGTTTGAGGAACTAACCTTCACCTATGTGAACCATCATCTTATAATGTGAATGTAGCCAGATGGGATACTGTGGATAGAGGCACATGAGTCAATCCTGACTTTATATTCAGGCTCCCAAAATTCATATAAAATAACAGAGCAACAGCGACGACAATGACAGACTATGTGGAGAAATCTAGCATTCCAGGCTGAGAAGGTTCCTTTCCAAGGAACCAAACTCTCAGTGGTACATAGTTGATGTTGGTCTTTTAAAGAGGCTGAAGTTGCCTCCTATGCATCAGCTTCTTAATAACAATTGTTCCGTTCCACCTTAAATACTGCAGCTTCTACAGGCACCAGAATGTAGCTGTGGTTTCTTTTAAGGTGGAACGGAAAATAAGCAAACACAAGCTGCTGAACTTCTTTAACAGGACCCACTTAAATTCACATTTCTCTGCACATTTCACTCACAACATTTTCTCCAACACTCAGAGCAGCTTCAGCTTCAGCTCAGCGTTCAACACTGAGGAGACTGAAGAGACGAGCAGCTCCACCTTTATTAGCATCACGACCTCCAACAGCGACTGTAAGTAGCAGCCATGCTGTGCGAGTGGATTACTGTGTGCTGGTTGAAGCAAAACATCTCAAACTGAAAGTTTCACAGAGACACCTTTAATTTACTTTGTGTTTGATGTCCAGATGAAAGCAAGTAGCTAGTATAGGTAACAAGGTAACATAGGTCCAAGTAACCAGCCCAGCTAACTAAACAGTATGAGCTTATTTACACGGAGGTTCATTTTATTCTGTCTATGTTATGTCTGTGTGATCATTGCGGCGTCTTGCTGCAAACCAGCCAATCAAAACAGAGCTCATATACTTATTCATGATCCCATTGAAAACGGGAAAGCTCATTTCATTGAGTGTGAGTGAGTGAAAGCAGATCTGGTCATTTTCACCCTGACCTAAGTCACATTCCCGCTATGTAGACATCAGAGGACAATTATTAATGGTAAATAAATGCTTCCTATGGCACCTCATAGGCTAATCTGTGCAAGAAATGCCATATTTAAGTGTCTGCAGATTTCTGTTGTCCAGCCCTCCTCCTGGAGAGCCACCGTCAAGTAGGTCCTAGTTCCAAGCACAATTTGCCACACCTGCTCCAGCTAATCAACCTCTTCCCAACACCCTGATTGGCCAGATCAGATGTATTAAGAGTTAAGTAATGGACGGAGCAGCTTATTGGTTGGAATTAATCTCTGCAGAAAAGTAGCTCTATGGCAGGAGGGCTGGACACAACTGTGGTAGAGGATGTGATAACTTAATTTCACTTGGAGCATCAATTCATCATTCATTCATCATCTAAATCTCTTATCCTCCTGCGTCACTGGAGCCCATCCCAGTGCTTATTGGGCAGATAGCAGGAAACACCCTGGACATCCTGCCAGTCCATCACAGGACAGATACTACACCGGTCAGTCCGGAGTACCTGTGTACTGTTATACTATACCAGTCAGTCCTGAGTACCTGTGTACTGTTATACAACACCAGTCAGTCCTGAGTACCTGTGTACTGTTATACTACACCAGTCAGTCCAGAGTACCTGTGTACTGTTATACTACACCAGTCAGTCCTGAGTACCTGTGTACTGTTATACTACACCAGTCAGTCAATGGTACCTGTGTACTGTTGTACTACACCGGTCTGTCAAGGGTACCTGTGTATTGTTATACTACACCAGTCTGTCAAGGGTACCTGTGTATTGTTATACTACACCAGTCAGTCAAGGGTACCTGTGTATTGTTATACTACACCAGTCAGTCAAGGGTACCTGTGTACTGTTATACTACACCAGTCAGTCCAGAGTACCTGTGTACAGTTATACTACACCAGTCAGTCCTGAGTACCTGTGTACTGTTATACTACACCAGTCAGTCAATGGTACCTGTGTACTGTTATACAACACCAGTCAGTCCTGAGTACCTGTGTACTGTTATACTACACCAGTCAGTCCAGAGTACCTGTGTACTGTTATACTATACCAGTCAGTCCAGAGTACCTGTGTACTGTTATACTACACCAGTCAGTCAATGGTACCTGTGTACTGTTGTACTACACCAGTCTGTCAAGGGTACCTGTGTATTGTTATACTACACCAGTCTGTCAAGGGTACCTGTGTATTGTTATACTACACCAGTCAGTCAAGGGTACCTGTGTATTGTTATACTACACCAGTCAGTCAAGGGTACCTGTGTACTGTTATACTACACCGGTCATTCCAGAGTACTTGTGTACTGTTGTACTACACCGGTCATTCTGGAGTACCTGTGTACTGTTGTACTACACCAGTCAGTCCTGAGTACCTGTGTACTGTTATACTACACCGGTCAGTCCTGAGTACCTGTGTACTGTTATACTACACCGGTCAGTCCAGAGTACCTGTGTACTGTTGTACTACACCGGTCAGTCCTGAGTACCTGTGTACTGTTATACTACACCGGTCATTCTGGAGTGCCTGTGTACTGTTGTACTACACCAGTCAGTCCAGAGTACCTGTGTACTGTTATACTACACCAGTCAGTCCAGAGTACCTGTGTACTGTTATACTACACCGGTCATTCTGGAGTACCTGTGTACTGTTATACTACACCCATCAGTCAATGGTACCTGTGTACTGTTGTACTACACCAGTCTGTCAAGGGTACCTGTGTACTGTTATACTACACCAGTCTGTCAAGGGTACCTGTGTACTGTTATACTACACCAGTCATTCTGGAGTACCTGTGTACTGTTATACTACACCGGTCATTCTGGAGTACCTGTGTACTGTTGTACTACACCGGTCATTCTGGAGTACCTGTGTACTGTTGTACTACACCGGTCATTCTGGAGTACCTGTGTACTGTTATACAACACCAGTCAGTCCTGAGTACCTGTGTACTGTTATACTACACCAGTCAGTCAATGGTACCTGTGTACTGTTATACTACACCGGTCAGTCCAGAGTACCTGTGTACTGTTATACTAGACCAGTCAGTCCAGAGTACCTGTGTACTGTTATACTACACCAGTCATTCTGGAGTGCCTGTGTACTGTTGTATTACACCAGTCAGTCCAGAGTACCTGTGTACTGTTATACTACACCAGTCAGTCCAGAGTACCTGTGTACTGTTGTACTACACCAGTCTGTCAAGGGTACCTGTGTACTGTTATACTACACCGGTCATTCTGGAGTACCTGTGTACTGTTATACTACACCCATCAGTCAATGGTACCTGTGTACTGTTGTACTACACCAGTCTGTCAAGGGTACCTGTGTACTGTTATACTACACCAGTCATTCTGGAGTACCTGTGTACTGTTATACTACACCAGTCACTCTGGAGTACCTGTGTACTGTTGTACTACACCGGTCACTCTGGAGTACCTGTGTACTGTTATACTACACCAGTCACTCTGGAGTACCTGTGTACTGTTGTACTACACCGGTCACTCTGGAGTACCTGTGTACTGTTGTACTACACCGGTCATTCTGGAGTACCTGTGTACTGTTGTACTACACCGGTCATTCTGGAGTACCTGTGTACTGTTGTACTACACCGGTCATTCTGGAGTACCTGTGTACTGTTGTACTACACCGGTCACTCTGGAGTACCTGTGTACTGTTGTACTACACCGGTCATTCTGGAGTACCTGTGTACTGTTGTACTACACCGGTCATTCTGGAGTACCTGTGTACTGTTGTACTACACCAGTTACTCTGGAGTACCTGTGTACTGTTGTACTACACCGGTCACTCTGGAGTACCTGTGTACTGTTGTACTACACCGGTCATTCTGGAGTACCTGTGTACTGTTGTACTACACCGGTCATTCTGGAGTACCTGTGTACTGTTATACTACACACAGAAAGGACATTGAAAATCAAAATTCAAACCCACAGCAAAACAAGTCATTCGGTCAGGAACGCCACAACTACTGCAAACGTCTCTATGGTCAGTTATTATAGATAGTAATTTCTCTTAACTTCATTAAACATCATCAGACAAGCTTGTAACCCAAAACTGGCTCCTAACAGAAGCTGATGTGCAGATGCTGCAGCTTCTATTAGCTTCTAATATATTTCCCGCAAGTGTTTCTTCTGTTCTGTCACTGAGGGACCTACAAAAGCAGGGTTTGATACTATATGACACAAATACAGCGAGTGGAGATCAGACTTTGAAGAAGCATCAGGCTGCTACAGGTCCTGAGTCTTCTGATCATGTTCGTAAAACCGAGCACATGCTTTTCCATCCCGCAAATGCAAAAACCCCGACACCGAGGACGGACCCTTCACAAACTTGTCATTTCGTTACAGTCAACAAAGGAGAACAAAAAACTCCAAACATCGCTGCAGCGTGTTCATGCCCCCCAGCTGTGATGGATGTGTAAGAGAGCGGCCCTGCAGGGGAGATCAGAGCTGGACTCCCGGGTGTGGGGAAGCTCTTCAGTCTGCTATCAGTGTCTCATTGTAAAGGACGCTGAGGGGAAGACAAGTGACAGCACTGCAGATACTGCAATAATTTGTATATGGCACGGCTGATATGTCATACATCCACACCTGCGCTATCCCAACTGATCTATGCAGCAAATATAGCAGTAAGTATATATAGTAGCTTGTCTACAGTGAATACTCTGTCCTCTGTCTCTTTCTTTCACATAATCGGAAACATCAGCTCAGCATTGTATGAATGCTTTATGGTGAATGGACCAATAGAAATGCTCCACAATGACTAGAGTTAAAACCTACTATAAGATAAAGTCTGTAGGTAGGTAGACAGATGGATACACAGACAGATAGATAGATAGAAAACTTCACATTTAAAAAAAATACCTATATTTTTTAAAGGAAAAAAAAACATATATATAGACACGGATAGCTAGACTGGTAAGACTGGTAGCTAGATAATTAGGAGACTATAGATCTCCACCTCCAATACCTTTTTTCATACACAAATAGAAAAAAAACATTTATTTTGAATGTAATTCGAGGTGAACAGACTTTTTCCCAGTAAATTTGGACCATTTCTTGAGGCTCATTCATCTTAAATTATACACACAATGTAAGGAGCAACAGACATAATGTCCAAAACTATAACAGCATTGTGTGTATAACAGCAGTTATACACACACACACACACACACACACACACATACACATACACACTGTCTGAAAGGGATGTTGGGTTCTAACCCGGATTGTATCCAAAAAACATAAAACCACGGCTGACCAAATCACGGCAGAGTTAAATGTGCACCTCAGCTTCTCCTGTTTCCACCAGAACTGTCCATCAGGAGCTCCACAGGGTCAATATACACGGCCGGGCTGCTATAGCCAAACCTTTGGTCACTCGTGCCAATGCCAAACATCGGTATCAATGGTGCAATGAGCGCAAATCTTGGGCTGTGGACAATGTAAACATGTACTGTTCTCTGATGATCCATCTTTACTGTTTTCCCCACATCCGGGAGAGTTACGGTGTGGAGAAGCCCCAAAGAAGAGTACCACCCAGACTGTTGCATGCACCAGAGTGAAGCATGGGGGTGGGTCAGTGATGGTTTGGCCCAATACTTGTGCTAGATGGGACTACCGAACCATTCTGGAGGACCATGTGCATCTTTGGTTTGATGAACATGAAAGTGAAGTTGAACATCTCCCATGACCTGCACAGTCACCAGATCTAAATATTATTGAGCCACTTTGGGGTGTTTTGGAGGAGTGAGTCAGGAAACGTTTTCCTCCACCAGCATCACGTAGTGACCTGAACACTGTCCTGCAAGAAGAATGGCTTAAAATCCCTCTGACCACTGTGCAGGACTTGTATCTGTCATTCCCAAGACGAAGTGATGCTGTATTGGCCGCAAACGGAGACCCTACACCATACTAATCTATTATTGTGGTCCAAAACCAGATGTTTTAGTTTTACTGTCCAACTCCTGTGTGTGTGTGTGTGTGTGTGTGTATGTATATATATATATATATATATATATTTATATATATATATATATATATATTCTATAAAGCTCCGCCTCCAATACTTTTCTTGTTTTTCACAAATAAACACAATCAAAGAGGACCCACTACGCTTTTCTGGTTTCCTTCAGTGTGCTGTAGCTTTGTGTGCCCTTTCCTCTGTTACAAGGTGATTTTGTCATCTGGTCTTTAAATGATTTTTATGAGCTTTAAAAGGGTTTTTTTTTTATTTGTGGAGACACAATTGTTAGCTTGGTGCTAATACTGTACAGAATGTTCTATTGACAGGCTAATGGAAGTTAGCACTATGTTAGAAGTCATATTTTATATGGTCTGCCTAACGGCAAGCCTAACGACTGCTGGACACCGTGTAGGGATGGAGCCGCTCTGGTGGTTCACCAATCAGAACAGAGCAGGCAAGCTGACCAATCAAAGTACACTGGTCTCATTAGGAGGCAGGGCTTAAAGACACAGGAGCTCTAACAGTGTTTCAGACATACAGGGTGAAGAGAGAGATGTACTGTGTGAAACAGATATTGTGTTTTGGGAAGAACGAAGCATGTAAAAACACAATCAACAACAAAAATGAGCACAAAACGTCCCCTTTAAAAGAAAACGCCTGCAGCCTTTAACACAGTGGGAACCATTTTTGATGAACAAACCAATAATTGGCTTAAAAAATTTAAAACAATGTACATTTAAAGGAAAAATCCATCAATTTTGCTAAGTTTCTGCAAAATTCTGACATTAACACAGAGGTTTAATGTGAAATTATTTGTTTTAGACAAACTTAAAGGACTCCAATGGCAGTGCTGGGAACCAGGAGTCACCGTGTCTATAGCAATGTATCAACTATATTCACTATTAAAACCACTGATGAGACTTTATATAATTATATATGTTGATGATCAAAAAAATAAAAATTTGAAAAAACAGGCTTTCGTTAGAGAGCTATTAGAAATGGCACTGCTCTGCATACACCTGTCCACCATGAGTAGCCTTTGTAGAGAAGATTTAGGCCAAAGCCACTGTCACAGGCAGGCAGCGTAGTCCCAACCATTTCATTCAACTTTCTGTGAGGGAGCTTTCAAACTCCTCAGACGTCTGGTTCCATTCACCACCACTGTAAACTTCACACCAAGCCACCGTGAGTGAGTCTGTCTACAGCTTAACCGTTTAGTGACTCTCAGGTTAAAGAAAACAGATTGTGGATATGCAAAGTTGTACACCTGCACCTGTTACTAGTCACCTGATCAGTGCTGTGATCTGATCTACGGGGTTCACTTCATGTTGTGTCTTATGTTTACTGTGTTATTTGTTTATTATGTGCATAAAGTATATGTATGCATGCATGCATGCTGCAACCACATGCATTTCTAATACTCTTGTAACAACAAGAACACTCTGTATTATCTAATCCATGCCTGCCAGACTGTTTACTGTTACATGCAAGCTCATCCCTGGCTCTGCTGCCACCATCCTGGTCCAAATTAGTCAAATAAAAAGACCAGCAAGTGCTCGTGGCTAACAAAATGAATCATGTTCTGCAGCCCAGCTCCATCAAACCAGTCCCATCATCCACATTAGGCTGTATAACACCCTCCCACAAACACAGTGCAGCACGTTTGCAAACGCAAAGGAGGACAAGAAATGTCACTTACCGTGCTGATGAGCTTTGCTGGAGAACGTGGAGAAGATCCCAGAGAGGAGCTTATCCAGTGAAAGAAGAAGATGCTTCAGGCTGATGCGTCCTGCATGGGAAATGAAACTTCACAGCAGCTCGTGCGGGAAAGAAAAAAATTGCTTTTACGGTCAGTATTGCGCGTTTAAGCGTCGAGGCTTGGAGGAGATGATGCCAAGCTGGTCTTCTGCCCGACGTTCAGATTGATTCTCACTAACAGTCTAATGTTTCGTGGGAGGAGGAGGAGGAGGAGGAGGAGGAGCGGGGGGTAGAAATATGGATTAAGTTGCAACCTTTTCAGTACAGTCGAGTGTCCGTGAACGTATTGCTGGGATTGTAAACAAATATATATAAATATTTATATTAAGCACGCAAAAAAAAAAGAAACACCCCCGAAATTGGCTCAGAGGCGCGAGCTCGCTTTACGCACGGTGCTCACGAGCGGCGCAGACGCCAGTGCAAAATTTGCCATGTTGCCATCGACTTGCAGGAGGGAGAGAGAGAGAGAGAGAGAGAGAAAGAAAAAAAAAGACTAAATCTCAGCACAGACTGAACCAGACTGGCGTACAAGAAAGCCACGAGCACTTACATACGACTGTCAGTGAGAGCAACCGATGGAAGATCTACACGATGAGGCGCACAAGGAGGACGATTTGAGCACCATACCTGATCCCCCTCCTCTCTCTCTCTCTCTCTCTCTCTCTCTCTCTCTCTCTCTCTCTCTCTCTCTACTCAATCCCCTCTCTCGCTCACGACGTCACGGAGAGACGCAACGCTACTCTTCCTCCTCCCTCTCTCTCTCTCTCTCTCTCTCTCTCTCTCTCTCTCTCTCTGTCCCTCCCTCTCTCTCTGCAGTCCGCACTTTGAAGCCCACACGCTACATGAAAACGCGTTATGTACGCGTTATCTCCCCCTCCCCGCTTCTATTCGGACAAGCCCCACCCCCTTGCTCCGTGATTGGCTAGTAGTGTACCGCTTCGCCCTCCGATTGGCGGACTGCTGGAGAGTGAGCGTGCTAGCACAGGAGTGTTAATCAATCTCAGCACAAAATGAGGGACGTTATTGAGGCAGGGGGAAAGGACACTATTAGCCAATCACAGCTCAGGGATGAGAGGAGAAACACTATTGTATACCAGGCAAACCTCAGGAGGGAAAAGCCTTCCAGCCAATCCCGGCCCATAAAATGGAGCACCAGTGGCCAATTACAGTGCAAGAGAATGAGCCATGGTAATAGCCAATCATGGCACACAAGGATGGGACACTTCTAGCCAATCAAAGAAGCTTGATGAGGGGTATCATTAATCAATCAAAGCACAGGAGGAGGGATGTGACTGGTGAACCACAGCACAAGAGAAGGGAGACTATGAGCCATGCATTACAGAATAAGGGTCATTGTAAGCGAGTTGCAGGACAGGAGAGAGCAAGATGTTAGCCAATCACTGCACAGAAGACGGGGAATGATCAGCCAATCACAGCACAGAGGAAAGGGAAAATATCAGCCAATCACAGCACAGGACAAGAGGCAATATTAGCGAATCACAGCACAGGAGTAGAACCTTCACTAGCCATTCACATGTCATGCGAAAGGAAATGATTAGCCAGTCTTAGAACAGGATTAATGTTCCTCTCAGTCAATTACAGCCCAGGAAGTGGGCCGCAGGACAGGGACCCTACCTGCCAATCACAGCATTGGAGAAGGGACACTATAAGCCAATCACCGCACAGATTAAGGGACACTGTTAGCCAGTCGCAGGACAGGAGAAGACAAGGTATTAGCCAGCACAGGAGAAGGGATAACATTGGCCAATCACAGCACAGGAGAAGAACCTTTACTAGCCATTCACAAGTCCTGTGAAAGCACACAACTAGTTAGTCTTAGAGCAGCCAATCACAGCCCAGGAAGTGAATCACTACTAGTCAATCACAGTACAGGAACGATATTCGCCAGTCAGAGCACAGAATCCTTCGAGCCAATTACAGCACAGAAAATAGGCCACTACTAACCAATAAGGGACCCTATTCTCCAATCATAGCTCAGGAGAATGGCTACTATTATCCAACCCTAGAGATGGATTTAAGATCCTCACAGCCAATCAAAGCGCTAGAAGCAGCCGTTACTAGCCAATCACAGCACAGCAAGAAATGCTCTTAACCAATCACACCACTAGCCAATCCTTAAACTGGATTTACGATCCTTTCAACCAGTTCCAGTACAGGAGGGAGGGATTGCCGGAATACAGGTGGGAAAAGCATCCAACAAGTCTCCCAACGGCATGATGAAGATGAGGCTGGTGGAAAAGGGGGAATTAGAGCTGATTGGCTGATGGAGAGACAGATGGTGTGATCTTGTCCTGGATAAATAGAGCAACCCCCCCTCGCATCCACAGAGCTGATGGCTTACAGAGAGAGCGGCCAATCAAAACGTGCCATCTCCAATCCCCCCCTCGCCCCCTGTGTGGTGTCAGTTTGATGTATGTAGTCATTGTGTGAGTATAATACACACACTTGGTGCTGCTGGAGCTGCTGGGTGAGATTTCATTACGAGCAACGACAAAGATCAGCCCGTGCTGGAACCCCCTTTTGTCACTGCAGGGATTAACCAGTTTATTACTATTCATTACGGCTCTTGTTCGGCGTAAGAGCCATCCACACACGCGGCGAGAGCACACACAGCTCTAAATCCTGCGGCTCCGTGCCTTGGCAGCGGAACAGGACGATGAGTCACGGTGGCTGAAAAGGATATCTGAGTTTACAGTGAGACAAACATTCATCAAGTGATGCTGAGGCTGCATGAAAATGTTCAATTATGGAGCCGGTCAGTCGAGGCTGTGCAGCCCCTGGTCGATCAGCCGGCCTGCAGAGCAGTCACTGTGCTAAAGCTTTCCAAATGTGCTGCCAGAGACGCTCCCTAACAGCATGAGGAACAACCACTGAGAGGAACCAAGACTCCGAATGAAAAACTTCCAGAGAGCAGGTGGATGGAACAGTGAGGCTGGAA
>CM038703.1:48702969-48720469 GCA_021613375.1 Megaleporinus macrocephalus | reverse complement strand
CTATTTTTTTTCCATCCACTACATTAAAAGTAAAGACTTTTATGATTCCCTGTTTAGCTGCCATTTTTGAGACACTTGTTTTTTCTGTGTGTTTATTAAACCCTTTCCAAGCTTCTCCTTCTATAAACAACCCAGTATTGTTTACAGTTCTCATCTAATACCTGCTTTGACTGCTCAGTACTTCATTAAGATAAATCAAGATTGCTGAAGGAACTGAACACATTCATACAATGTCTGGGGCGTCCTGGAGAAATCTGGAACCTAACTTTGTTCTTTAAACTGGAGCTCAAGATATGATCTCTCAGGAACTCAGTGAACTCCAGAATGGTATCAAGATAGGACGCCACCTGTGTAACAAGTCCAGTCATGAAATGTCTTCACTACTAAATATTCCACAGTCGACTGTCAATGGTGTTATAATAAAAATGGAAGCGATTGGAAACAACAGAGTCAATCGCTACAGACCTACAAGTATCATGGAGAGCTTCATGGAATGGGTTCCCATAGCCGAGCAGCTGCATCCCAGCCTTCAAATGCAGTTGTGTAAAGCCCCTGGACTCTAGAGCAGTGGAGACGATTTGCCAATCTAATAGACGAGGTGGTTGCCAGAAGAACAGTACTTGTCTGACTGCATTGTGTTGAGTGTAAAGTTTGGTGGAGGGGGGATTATGGTGTGGGATTGTTTTTCAGGAGTTGGGCTCAGACCCTCAGTTTCAGTTAAAGGAACTCTTGAGCAGACCAAGAGATTCTGGACAAGTTCATGCTCCCAACTTTGTGGGGACAGTTTGGGGATGGCCCCTTCCTGGTCCAACACACCAGTGCTCAAAGCAAGCTCCATAAAGAGCGAGGTGTGGAAGAACTTGACTGGCCTGCACAGAGTCCTGACCTCAACCTGATAGAAAACCTTTAGGATGAATCAACAATTCCCATAAACACACTCCTAAACCGTGTGGAGAGCCTTCCCAGAAGAGTTGAAGCTGTTCTAGCTGCAAAGGTTGGGCCAACATCATATTAAAGCCTATGGATAAAGAATGGGATGTTACTCACATTCATATGCGTGTGAAGGCAGACGAGTGAATACTTTTGGACATATAGTGTATATATACACAGACAGTTAACCCCCAGCTCCCCCCAGTTAAATGACATGTGTTGCCTATTTGACAACAAGTTTAGGTAAACCTTCATTTCATTCGTGCCCTGTGTTAGTGATGAACATATACACGACTGAATGCTGTGGGCTTGATTGCCCCGCTTTTCACAGCCATCTCCACACAATACAGTAATCTATACATTATACAAGCAACACATGAACCGCACTGAATGTGTTTGCATATACATAACATAAACCCATTACACCCATTACAGCTGAGGTTACTTTAAGAAACAGATCTAACAGGTACTTCAGCGCTTGGGAGCACTTGCGATACCTAATAAACCCTGAAATGATCTGTAAATGTAAACAAATGCTTCCAGCAGGATATTCACAAACTGACTGAGTCACTTTTCTACTTGATGCATCATCAAAGTGTTAAAAGGGTCACACAGTGTTAGAGTCAGCCATCCTTGGCTCCACTTACTGACTCACTTACTTTTATAGGCTTTATATGCTCCCGTTGTGAATTATATTTTATAACCCACTACTAAGAGAGTGAATTACAAAACCTTTGGAGTCGAAAGCGAGAGTTAAAGCAGCTGATTAGTGAAGTCACTGCTGTTTATGTATGGGATGATGGTTCATACTGCTGTTTTAACATGTCGGTATAAGCGTGTTTCGTCATACCGTATCATCTGAAAGGCAAAATTCTTCTTTCCCGTCTGAGTGTATTGACTTTTGCTCCGCCTCTCGAATGCCACCTGAGTGTGTGCTATGTGTGTGCTATATCATATCATGTTTGATCTTCTCCTCCCATCACTCCCGCCAATCAGAGAGAACGCTCAGCTTGCTCAGAGACCCTCCCTCATCATAGTATGGAAGAAAAGGTATTTTGATTTCTTGGTAGACATAATCTACACAGAGGGGCTGTACTCTAAAATTCTGAATATTCATATTCTTTACAGTCATACTCACGAGCCAAACTAACTTCCTCTCTTTACTCTTCCTGAGGTAATGACTGTCCTCCCGTCTGTTGAACGCTGTTGGAGGACTGACCATCAGGGCCTCCACCCCACCCATCACCAGCCAGCTCCCCTGTCCATCTGTGTCAACTGCTACACCCTCAGTTACATCACTGTACACCATCCAGATGCACCAGCATTGAGATAGGATGGGACTGTTTCAGCTCACACTCACTTTACATAAAGACCAGTCAGAGACCGCCTCAGTCAGAGACTGCCTCAGTCAGAGACTGCCTCTACCTGTGCAGCTTCTAAAGCTTTGCTATCCAGATTTCAAATAGAGACTCTTTTCTTTGGTATTTAGTTTATTAAACTGTAAATACTGTTTGACCAGAGGAGGACGAGTCTCTCCTTGTGAGTCTGGTTCCTCCCAAGGTTTCTTCCTCCAGTCTGAGGGAGGTGTTCTTGCCACTGTTGTCTCTGGCTTACTCACTGGGGATATATGTTGCCACTGTTTTCAAAACTCTGTAAACATCGTTGTAAAAAGTGTTATATAAATAAACTTGACTTAGTAAGGAACAGTGAACAAGTGTGCAAAATATCCCCGCCCCACCTTTAACGGGGATATTTTCAAAGGTGTCAAAAGTCATTACTCAGGTAGAAGTATAGATACTAGTGTGTAAAAATACTTCTGTAGAAGTTGAAGTATCAACTCAAGCTTTTTACTCCAGTAAAAGTGTAAAAGTACTGCTTTCAGAACTACTTAAAGTATAAAAGTAAAAGTAATGTACGGAAAAAAAGGCCATTGAGGACAAAAAAGTGGTATTACAGACACATTGGCAGACACAGCAAGCCAACTTCACAGCATGCCAACTTCAGCAGATAGCTCTGCAACACATTTTGTTAAAAATTTTAGCTCATTTTTGGAACGTGTGAAACTAAAGATTTTCCAGACTGCACCTTTAACCTTATCCAACGTCTGGTTCCTATCACCACCACTGTAAACAATTCTCATAGTGGTGCCGGTCTATAACACAAATCAGTGCAATTGAGCTTTATGAACTGGCATACAGATTTTACATAATATGGAGGTTCTTCAAAAGGATCTTAACCCTTGCACAGCCATCCGCTGGTTCTTCTATGGGATTCACTGTAAACTTCTTTGGCTCCTTTGTTTTTAAGACAGTAACAATACTCAATGTTCATTCATCTCAGAAGCACATGTTGGAGATGTAGTCCAGATGTGCACGTCCTGTGGTGATGCTGTCTGCAGATGGGCTCGTTTTGACAGGGCTTTTTAAACATCTGCATCAGAGCTGTAGTGACAGCCTTGTGGTCCCCCAACCCTCCCAGCCGCCGCTCGTGCTTTAGCACAAACACTGTGAGTTCCTGTAGCTCGCAGCTCTTAATCCTATGACACCAGAACCTGACAGGTGTGGATAATTAATCACTGATCCTCCGACATCGCAGACGATTATGTGTCTGCACTCCAGGGCGAGGAAGCTAACCCAATAAAGCAGGCTCGTATTCGCAGCTGCAAACGGCGAGGCGCGACTGCCTCTTAGACGAGCATCTGCACCGAGCATCCACGGTAGCTTTTCATCAGCCCTGTCTGGCACTGTATCAACCCCTAAATTACAGCTCCTCTCGTCTGAATAATCTCTTGAAGGCCTTGGATGACTTGGATGAACGATACGAGCCACACACTGCCACTATTACTACTGGAGCATCATTGTATTCAATCTGCAATGTTTACACTGAGATGGAAATTGCACTTGAATAGTTTGGCAAAAAATAGCACCCGACCTCCCCACTTACTCCAAATACAGTCAGTCTACAACGTTTACAGTGCTGTAACAAGAAACTGAAGCTCATGGATATTAATTAGCATACTGCATACCTAAATAACCACAACTGTGTCAAAGCAAATCACATCGGTAATTAATTTCTCTCCTCTACGAAAGACTTAGGAGCTCGTTATCTGATGGGGGCAGCTTTGGTGGTGCATTTAAAGGTGCAGTAAGCGAAATTAATCCAATACACTTCAGCAAATACTTTCTCACAGACTCGTAGTTGTACAGTGTGTTTGTACACAGCCCTGACTTTATAAATGGGAAATAAATCAAGTGAGCCACACAGCACTCTTCCAGCCAATCTGTAACAGGGGACACTCGTGCTCTGGACAGGGGGAAGGCGAGGGGCTACGTGCAGAACTACATGCATTGTTAATAAGAAGAGATGTCCGAGAAACAGCCAAAGAGGAGAAGCTCTGAAGAAGGAACACAGAGGAAGAAGTTCTTAGATCAGGCAGCAGTGAAGAGCTGTGTTAACATCAGTGAGGAGTTTTTATAGTGGAGAGAACTTCTTCTAGACTTGATGAGAAGCTCAAGAGGTAGACTGCTGCACCATTTCAACTCAAGAAAGAAGAAAAAGTTGACTTCATGAAGAGCTGGAAGGCGTGTCAAGGGATAAGGAGGTTGCTCTGCTTCTGCTGGACTTTAATGGATATTTGCTGGGTCTACTGAACTTGTGTTGGAGTATCTCTTGCATTGTTGTTCACGCCAACATTATAGTGTTGTATGTGTCCAAGCAACAGACGAAGGCTATGACATTGGTGGTGGAGCTTCTGAAGGAGCCTCGAAGGGAGGGGTGTTTTTATTTTGCTGCTGAGTTTAAATATAGACAGTTTTCCAAAATCGCTTATTGTGCCTTTAATAACTATTTGACTTTTTTTTAATTAAATGAACAAAAGGGGTGGTCTCTGACATTGCACAGTACTGCATGTCTTAGCTGACTGACTACATTTGTGATAAGGTGAGAGAATTGTGTACATTTGATGTATATATATATTTATTTATTTATTTATTTATTTATTTATTTTTTTAGGGCGTAGAGGGCCATGACGGTTCCCCACTGCTTTAAAGGGCCACAATGTTACGGTAATGATATCAGTGCTCACATCCAGTTGATTTCTGATGATCTGCTTAGGTTCTCTGTCCTGCTTCAAGACTCTACACCAAACACGTGTGCTGATACATACAAGTCATTACACAGCAACTCACCATCACCTGTTTACCTTATCAGCACTCACTGTTTAATTTAAAGGGAAACCCCACCAAATTTGTTTTTTTTTATAATGCGCTTTATACAGCAAAAGTATTGATGCTGTCCAAATAAAAACATCCACCAATCTTTCAAAAATCTTTAGCACTAGGATGTAGTCACTCATTCACATTCAATTTATTTACCATACAAAACCATCAGAACTTACACATATCTTCTTTTTTATATCTAAAGTTTACAATGGCATAGTCATAAATCTAAAAGAAAAAAGATTTTATTTTGCAACTTTTCTCTCCGCCATGTCCCCCTCCACCCCTTGCATCCAAAGAAGAGGATTATAAAAGTATAATATAATAAAAGTATCATAATTCAACATCTCAGGCTGTGCATTCATAACCATTTCATGTAATAACTTTCAGTGAGGGAGCTTTTAAAGGTAGACGTCTGGTTCCATTCACCACCACTATAACAAACTGTTTCAAAACAAACCAAGTTTTGAACAGTTGGTGGAGTTCCCTCTATGGTACTAGACTGTGGCTCACCAGTTGCTATTGATTGTTTACTTAAAGTAATCTAAACAACTGGTCAAGCTGCAGACTAATCCTGCTTCCACAAGTGACCTTTAACCAACCAGACATCATAAACTTTAGATTCTCTCCGACTGACTCAGATTCTACAGATTCCAATGGATCGCTTCCAACCCAGCCTGTCCAGCCAAATATCACTCAGAGCGGATGACTTATCTCTGTCTGCCTGTTCCAGTATCATCCCTCTCCATCTCTATTTCCAACCTCTCAGATTAGCTCGCTTTCTTCTCGCACGTTCCCTCCCTCCGACTCTAAACAAAGTCTTCGGTCAGTCTCTTTCAAGGTTATTCAGACGGGTAAGTACAGAGAGATAACAAAACACACACACACACACACACACACACACACACACACACACACACACACACACACACACACACACTAAACATAGCTGCCAAAAAAACATGAAAGATTGACAGACAAAAAAAAACAAACCAACTATAAAGAGAATCCTGAAGGAACCGGACGTTTATCGAGGCATATGTCCCGGCTGTTCTGATGTGCATATCAAAATCCAGCACTGAACACGAATAAAGATGCTAAATTCTCTTTCATTTCAAGATCTATCCATCATTGTCTGCTCTCTCTCTCTGCTCCTCAACAATAGTTTACCATCACTTATTACTTCAGTCCTGGGCAAAAATATAAAAACCTAAAAAAATGAAACTTAATAATTTAAAAGTTGACATAAAGTACATATATCCTACCAGTCAAGAGTTTTAGAACTGTTTTAAAACGTTTGTCTGGTAGTGTATCTAAAACGTTTGGCTGGTAGTGTAACTAAAACGTTTGACTGGTAGTGTATCTAAAACGTTTGTCTGGTAGTGTAACTAAAACGTTTGACTGGTAGTGTATCTAAAACGTTTGTCTGGTAGTGTAACTAAAACGTTTGACTGGTAGTGTAACTAAAACGTTTGACTGGTAGTGTATCTAAAACGTTTGGCTGGTAGTGTATCTAAAACGTTAGACTGGTAGTGTATCTAAAACGTTTGTCTGGTAGTGTATCTAAAACGTTTGTCTGGTAGTGTAACTAAAACGTTTGGCTGGTAGTGTATCTAAAACGTTTGTCTGGTAGTGTAACTAAAACGTTTGACTGGTAGTGTATCTAAAACGTTAGACTGGTAGTGTATCTAAAACGTTTGTCTGGTAGTGTAACTAAAACGTTTGACTGGTAGTGTATCTAAAGCGTTTGTCTGGTAGTGTATCTAAAACATTTGTCTGGTAGTGTATCTAAAACGTTTGACTGGTAGTGTACTAAAACGTTTGACTGGTAGTGTATCTAAAGCGTTTGACTGGTAGTGTATCTAAAACGTTTGACTGGTAGTGTACTAAAACGTTTGTCTGGTAGTGTATCTAAAACGTTTGACTGGTAGTGTATCTAAAACGTTTAGCTGGTAGTGAATCTAAAACGTTTGACTGGTAGTGTATCTAAAACGTTTGACTGGTAGTGTACTAAAACGTTTGACTGGTAGTGTACTAAAACGTTTGACTGGTAGTGTATCTAAAACGTTTAGCTGGTAGTGAATCTAAAACGTTTGACTGGTAGTGTATCTAAAATGTTTGACTGGTAGTGTATCTAAAACGTTTAGCTGGTAGTGAATCTAAAACGTTTGACTGGTAGTGTATCTAAAATGTTTGGCTGGTAGTGTATCTAAAACGTTTAGCTGGTAGTGAATCTAAAACGTTTGACTGGTAGTGTACTAAAACGTTTGACTGGTAGTGTATCTAAAACGTTTAGCTGGTAGTGAATCTAAAACGTTTAGCTGGTAGTGAATCTAAAACGTTTGACTGGTAGTGTATCTAAAACGTTTGACTGGTAGTGTATCTAAAACGTTTGGCTGGTAGTGTATCTAAAACGTTTAGCTGGTAGTGTATCTAAAATGTTTGACTGGTAGTGTATCTAAAACGTTTAGCTGGTAGTGAATCTAAAACGTTTGACTGGTAGTGTATCTAAAATGTTTGGCTGGTAGTGTATCTAAAACGTTTAGCTGGTAGTGAATCTAAAACGTTTGACTGGTAGTGAATCTAAAACGTTTGTCTGGTAGTGTACTAAAACGTTTGACTGGTAGTGTATCTAAAATGTTTGGCTGGTAGTGTATCTAAAACGTTTGACTGGTAGTGAATCTAAAACGTTTGACTGGTAGTGAATCTAAAACGTTTGACTGGTAGTGTATCTAAAATGTTTGGCTGGTAGTGTATCTAAAACGTTTAGCTGGTAGTGAATCTAAAACGTTTGACTGGTAGTGTACTAAAACGTTTAGCTGGTAGTGAATCTAAAACGTTTGACTGGTAGTGTACTAAAACGTTTGACTGGTAGTGTATCTAAAACGTTTGACTGGTAGTGTATCTAAAACGTTTGTCTGGTAGTGTATCTAAAACGTTTGACTGGTAGTGAACTAAAACGTTTGTCTGGTAGTGTATCTAAAACGTTTGACTGGTAGTGAATCTAAAACGTTTGACTGGTAGTGTACTAAAACGTTTGTCTGGTAGTGTATCTAAAACGTTTGACTGGTAGTGAATCTAAAACGTTTGTCTGGTAGTGTATCTAAAACGTTTGACTGGTAGTGTATCTAAAACGTTTGACTGGTAGTGAATCTAAAACGTTTGACTGGTAGTGTATCTAAAACGTTTGGCTGGTAGTGTATCTAAAACGTTTGGCTGGAAGTGTATCTAAAACGTTTGGCTGGTAGTGTATCTAAAACGTTTGGCTGGAAGTGTATCTAAAACGTTTGTCTGGTAGTGTATCTAAAACGTTTGACTGGTAGTGTATCTAAAACGTTTGTCTGGTAGTGTATCTAAAACGTTTGACTGGCAGTGTATCTAAAACGTTTGTCTGGTAGTGTATCTAAAACGTTTGACTGGTAGTGTATCTAAAACGTTTGACTGGTAGTGATCTAAAACGTTTGACTGGTAGTGTATCTAAAACGTTTGTCTGGTAGTGTATCTAAAACGTTTGACTGGTAGTGTATCTAAAACGTTTGACTGGTAGTGATCTAAAACGTTTGTCTGGTAGTGTAGTAAAACGTTTGACTGGTAGTGTATCTAAAACGTTTGACTGGTAGTGTATCTAAAACGTTTGTCTGGTAGTGTATCTAAAACGTTTGTCTGGTAGTGTAGTAAAACGTTTGACTGGTAGTGTATCTAAAACGTTTGACTGGTAGTGTAGTAAAACGTTTGACTGGTAGTGTATCTAAAACGTTTGACTGGTAGTGTATCTAAAACGTTTGACTGGTAGTGTATCTAAAACGTTTGTCTGGTAGTGTACTAAAACGTTTGTCTGGTAGTGTACTAAAACGTTTGACTGGTAGTGTATCTAAAACGTTTAGCTGGTAGTGAATCTAAAACGTTTAGCTGGTAGTGAATCTAAAACGTTTGACTGGTAGTGTATCTAAAACGTTTGACTGGTAGTGTATCTAAAATGTTTGACTGGTAGTGTATCTAAAACGTTTAGCTGGTAGTGTATCTAAAATGTTTGACTGGTAGTGTATCTAAAACGTTTAGCTGGTAGTGAATCTAAAACGTTTGACTGGTAGTGAATCTAAAACGTTTGTCTGGTAGTGTACTAAAACGTTTGACTGGTAGTGTATCTAAAACGTTTAGCTGGTAGTGTATCTAAAATGTTTGGCTGGTAGTGTATCTAAAACGTTTGACTGGTAGTGAATCTAAAACGTTTGACTGGTAGTGTATCTAAAATGTTTGGCTGGTAGTGTATCTAAAACGTTTAGCTGGTAGTGAATCTAAAACGTTTGACTGGTAGTGTATCTAAAACGTTTGTCTGGTAGTGTACTAAAACGTTTGACTGGTAGTGTATCTAAAACGTTTGACTGGTAGTGTATCTAAAACGTTTGTCTGGTAGTGTATCTAAAACGTTTGACTGGTAGTGAACTAAAACGTTTGTCTGGTAGTGTATCTAAAACGTTTGACTGGTAGTGTATCTAAAACGTTTAGCTGGTAGTGAATCTAAAACGTTTGACTGGTAGTGTACTAAAACGTTTGTCTGGTAGTGTATCTAAAACGTTTGACTGGTAGTGTATCTAAAACGTTTGACTGGTAGTGAATCTAAAACGTTTGACTGGTAGTGTATCTAAAACGTTTGGTTGGTAGTGTATCTAAAACGTTTGGCTGGAAGTGTATCTAAAACGTTTGTCTGGTAGTGTATCTAAAACGTTTGTCTGGTAGTGTATCTAAAACGTTTGGCTGGAAGTGTATCTAAAACGTTTGTCTGGTAGTGTATCTAAAACGTTTGTCTGGTAGTGTATCTAAAACGTTTGACTGGTAGTGTATCTAAAACGTTTGGCTGGTAGTGTATCTAAAACGTTTGGCTGGAAGTGTATCTAAAACGTTTGACTGGTAGTGTATCTAAAACGTTTGTCTGGTAGTGTATCTAAAACGTTTGACTGGCAGTGTATCTAAAACGTTTGTCTGGTAGTGTATCTAAAACGTTTGACTGGTAGTGTATCTAAAACGTTTGACTGGTAGTGATCTAAAACGTTTGACTGGTAGTGTATCTAAAACGTTTGTCTGGTAGTGTATCTAAAACGTTTGACTGGTAGTGTATCTAAAACGTTTGACTGGTAGTGTATCTAAAACGTTTGTCTGGTAGTGTAGTAAAACGTTTGACTGGTAGTGTATCTAAAACGTTTGTCTGGTAGTGTAGTAAAACGTTTGACTGGTAGTGTATCTAAAACGTTTGACTGGTAGTGTATCTAAAACGTTTGACTGGTTTTGTACTAAAACGTTTGGCTGGTAGTGTATCTAAAACGTTTGACTGGTAGTGTACTAAAACGTTTGTCTGGTAGTGTATCTAAAACGTTTGTCTGGTAGTGTATCTAAAACGTTTGACTGGTAGTGTATCTAAAACGTTTGACTGGTAGTGTATCTAAACGTTTGACTGGTAGTGAATCTAAAACGTTTGGCTGGTAGTGTATCTAAAACGTTTGTCTGGTAGTGTATCTAAAACGTTTGTCTGGTAGTGAATCTAAAACGTTTGACTGGCAGTGTATCTAAAACGTTTGACTGGTAGTGTATCTAAAACGTTTGACTAGTAGTGTATCTAAAACGTTTGACTGGTAGTGTATCTAAAACGTTTGTCTGGTAGTGTATCTAAAACGTTTGTCTGGTAGTGAATCTAAAACGTTTGACTGGCAGTGTATCTAAAACGTTTGACTGGTAGTGTATCTAAAACGTTTGGCTGGTAGTGTATCTAAAACGTTTGACTGGTAGTGTATCTAAACGTTTGTCTGGTAGTGTATCTAAAACGTTTGACTGGTAGTGTATCTAAAACGTTTGGCTGGTAGTGTACTAAAACGTTTGTCTGGTAGTGTATCTAAAACGTTTGTCTGGTAGTGTATCTAAAACGTTTGACTAGTAGTGTATCTAAAACGTTTGGCTGGTAGTGTATCTAAAACGTTTGACTGGTAGTGAATCTAAAACGTTTGGCTGGTAGTGTATCTAAAACGTTTGACTAGTAGTGTATCTAAAACGTTTGGCTGGTAGTGTATCTAAAACGTTTGACTGGTAGTGAATCTAAAACGTTTGGCTGGTAGTGTATCTAAAACGTTTGACTGGTATTGTATCTAAAACGTTTGACTGGTAGTGTATCTAAAACGTTTGGCTGGTAGTGTATCTAAAACGTTTAACTGGTAGTGTACTAAAACGTTTGACTGGTAGTGTATCTAAAACGTTTGGCTGGTAGTGTATCTAAAACGTTTAACTGGTAGTGTACTAAAACGTTTGTCTGGTAGTGTATCTAAAACGTTTGTCTGGTAGTGTATCTAAAACGTTTGACTGGTAGTGAATCTAAAACGTTTGGCTGGTAGTGTATCTAAAACGTTTGACTAGTAGTGTATCTAAAACGTTTGGCTGGTAGTGTATCTAAAACGTTTGACTGGTAGTGAATCTAAAACGTTTGGCTGGTAGTGTATCTAAAACGTTTGACTAGTAGTGTATCTAAAACGTTTGGCTGGTAGTGTATCTAAAACGTTTGACTGGTAGTGAATCTAAAACGTTTGGCTGGTAGTGTATCTAAAACGTTTGACTGGTAGTGTATCTAAAACGTTTGGCTGGTAGTGTATCTAAAACGTTTGTCTGGTAGTGTATCTAAATCGTTTGTCTGGTAGTGTATCTAAAACGTTTGACTGGTAGTGTACTAAAACGTTAGACTGGTAGTGAATCTAAAACGTTTGGCTGGTAGTGTATCTAAAACGTTTGGTTGGTAGTGAATCTAAAACGTTTGACTGGCAGTGTATCTAAAACGTTTGTCTGGTAGTGTATCTAAAACGTTTGGCTGGTAGTGTATCTAAAACGTTTGACTGGTAGTGTATCTAAACGTTTGTCTGGTAGTGTATCTAAAACGTTTGACTGGTAGTGTATCTAAAACGTTTGGCTGGTAGTGTATCTAAAACGTTTAACTGGTAGTGTACTAAAACGTTTGTCTGGTAGTGTATCTAAAACGTTTGTCTGGTAGTGTATCTAAAACGTTTGACTAGTAGTGTATCTAAAACGTTTGGCTGGTAGTGTATCTAAAACGTTTGACTGGTAGTGAATCTAAAACGTTTGGCTGGTAGTGTATCTAAAACGTTTGACTAGTAGTGTATCTAAAACGTTTGGCTGGTAGTGTATCTAAAACGTTTGACTGGTAGTGAATCTAAAACGTTTGGCTGGTAGTGTATCTAAAACGTTTGACTGGTAGTTTATCTAAAACGTTTGGCTGGTAGTGTATCTAAAACGTTTGTCTGGTAGTGTATCTAAATCGTTTGTCTGGTAGTGTATCTAAAACGTTTGTCTGGTAGTGTACTAAAACGTTAGACTGGTAGTGTATCTAAAACGTTTGGCTGGTAGTGTATCTAAAACGTTTGTCTGGTAGTGTATCTAAATCGTTTGTCTGGTAGTGTATCTAAAACGTTTGACAGGTAGTGTACTAAAACGTTTGGCTGGTAGTGTATCTAAAACGTTTGACTGGTAGTGTATCTAAAACGTTTGACTGGTAGTGAATCTAAAACGTTTGACTGGTAGTGTATCTAAAACGTTTGACTGGTAGTGTACTAAAACGTTTAACTGGTAGTGTACTAAAACGTTTGTCTGGTAGTGAACTAAAACGTTTGACTGGTAGTGTATCTAAAACGTTTGACTGGTAGTGTATCTAAAACGTTTGACTGGTAGTGTACTAAAACGTTTGGCTGGTAGTGTATCTAAAACGTTTGACTGGTAGTGTATCTAAAACGTTTGACTGGTAGTGAATCTAAAACGTTTGACTGGTAGTGTATCTAAAACGTTTGACTGGTAGTGTACTAAAACGTTTAACTGGTAGTGTACTAAAACGTTTGTCTGGTAGTGTATCTAAAACGTTTGACTGGTAGTGTATCTAAAACGTTTGTATGGTAGTGTACTAAAACGTTTGTCTGGTAGTGTATCTAAAACGTTTGACTAGTAGTGTATCTAAAACGTTTGGCTGGAAGTGTATCTAAAACGTTTGACTGGTAGTGTATCTAAACGTTTGTCTGGTAGTGTATCTAAAACGTTTGACTGGTAGTGTATCTAAAACGTTTGGCTGGTAGTGTATCTAAAACGTTTGACTGGTAGTGTAACTAAAACGTTTGGCTGGTAGTGTATCTAAAACGTTTGACTGGTAGTGTATCTAAAACGTTTGACTGGTAGTGTGTGTGTGTATATATATATATATATATACAGTAAAATTGTTATAAACTTGATGTAAAGTGTAAGTGTAAGTCAATGGAACCAGAATGTTTTCTTTGCTGTTTTGGAGTCTTTTTATTGGTCTATTCATCATAAAATTCATCACACAATGTAAAAATCATCTTGTTTAAATGATATAGAAAATGAAAATCGTTTTTTTCTTTGGACAGCGATGATATATATTGTAAAACATTTATAATGTTTAAGATAACTTGCATCTAACATCTTATAATGTCTTGTAAGTACATTAACAATGCATTATAAATACAGGGTTTATAGGAAATTCCAACAAAACTGAATATGAACACATTTCAACCAAACTGACACATTTTAATTCTGGCGAGAGGAATTTTCACGTAAACATATGAGAGAAAAACTTTGATCACCTAAGTAGGCTGGACTGGTCAGATATAGAAAGGCCTGAGCGGACTCTGCTTGTAGAGGTTGTTTGTAGCACAGGGGGCGCTCCTGAGGACTTTTTTTGACACAGTGGTGTCATCAGCCACTTTTGTGGAGTGGTCAGCTGGGGCAGCAGCATCTCGATTGCAGACGGAAGGACTTGACAGACTCATTAAGGGGGCCAACTCTGTCCTGGGAGGTCTCCTAGACCCAGTGCAGGTGGTGGGAGACAGGAGGATGTTAGCCAAGCTGGCAGTCATGCTGGAGAGCGGCTCCCACCCCGTGCATGAGACTCTGGCAGGACTGGGCAGCTCCTTCAGTGACCGGCTGCTTCAGCACAAGTGTGGAGGAAGGAGTGCTGTGACTAGTCCCTCCTATCTGCTGCTATTAGACTGTACAACCACCAGCACTACCAGTTAGACTAGACCTCACACATCTACAGTGAGGAAACAGTAAATTGTATATATATATATATGTTAAATTGTGTAAAGAATATATATATATATAATCTTCATTAATTGCACATTGCACCAGTAAGAGCAAAGTGTGAAGTTCAGTTAGCAGGTAAGACAAAACCACCAGAACTGTCCGTCAGGAGCTCCACAGGGTCAATATACACGGCCGGGCTGCTATAGCCAAACCTTTGGTCACTCGTGTCAATGCCAAACATCGGTTTCAATGGTGCAAGGAGTGCAAATCTTGGGCTGTGGACAATGTAAACATGTATTGTTCTCTGATGATCCACCTTTACTGTTTTCCCCACATCCGGGAGAGTTACGGTGTGGAGAAGCTACAAAGAAGCAGACCACCCAGACTGTTGCATGCTCAGAGTGAAGCATGGGGGTGGGTCAGTGATGGTTTGGCCCAATACTTGTGCTAGATGGGACTACCGAACCATTCTGGAGGACCATGTGCATCTGATGGTTCAAACATTGTATCCTGAAGGCGGTGCCGTGTATCAGCATCACCGTCACCTTCACTCTCCTCAGCATCGCCATCACCTTCACTCTCCTCAGCCTCACCGCCACCTTCACTCTCCTCAGCTTCACCCTCACCTTCACTCTCCTCAGCCTCACCCTCACCTTCACTCTCCTCAGCCTCACCGTCACCTTCACTCGCCTCAGCATCGCCGTCACCTTCACTCTCCTCAGCCTCGCCGTCACCATCACCTTCACTCTCCTCAGCCTCGCCGTCACCTTCACTCTCCTCAGCATCACCGTCACCATCACCTTCACTCTCCTCAGCCTCACCGTCACCATCACCTTCACTCTCCTCAGCCTCACCGTCACCTTCACTCTCCTCAGCATCACCGTCACCATCACCTTCACTCTCCTCAGCATCGCCGTCACCTTCACTCTCCTCAGCCTCACCCTCACCTTCACTCTCCTCAGCCTCACCGTCACCTTCACTCGCCTCAGCATCGCCGTCACCTTCACTCTCCTCAGCCTCGCCGTCACCATCACCTTCACTCTCCTCAGCCTCACCGTCACCTTCACTCTCCTCAGCCTCACCGTCACCTTCACTCTCCTCAGCCTCACCGCCACCTTCACTCTCCTCAGCCTCACCGTCACCTTCACTCTCCTCAGCTTCACCCTCACCTTCACTCTCCTCAGCCTCACCCTCACCTTCACTCTCCTCAGCCTCACCCTCACCTTCACTCTCCTCAGCCTCACCGTCACCTTCACTCGCCTCAGCATCGCCGTCACCTTCACTCTCCTCAGCCTCGCCGTCACCTTCACTCTCCTCAGCATCACCGTCACCATCACCTTCACTCTCCTCAGCCTCACCGTCACCTTCACTCTCCTCAGCATCACCGTCACCATCACCTTCACTCGCCTCAGCATCGCCGTCACCTTCACTCTCCTCAGCCTCGCCGTCACCTTCACTCTCCTCAGCCTCACCGTCACTGTCACTCTCCTCAGCCTCACCGTCACCTTCACTCTCCTCAGCTTCACCCTCACCTTCACTCTCCTCAGCCTCACCCTCACCTTCACTCTCCTCAGCCTCGCCGTCACCTTCACTCTCCTCAGCCTCACCGTCACTGTCACTCTCCTCAGCCTCACTGTCACTGTCACTCTCCTCAGCCTCACCGTCACTGTCACTCTCCTCAGCATCACCGTCACTGTCACTCTCCTCAGCCTCGCCATCACCTCCACTCTCCTCAGCATCTCCGCCACCTTCACTCTCCTCAGCATCGCCGTCACCTTCACTCGCCTCAGCATCGCCGTCACCTTCACTCTCCTCAGCCTCGCCGTCACCATCACCTTCACTCTCCTCAGCATCACCGTCACCATCACTCTCCTCAGCCTCACCGTCACCTTCACTCTCCTCAGCCTCACCGTCACCTTCACTCGCCTCAGCATCGCCGTCACCTTCACTCTCCTCAGCCTCACCGTCACCTTCACTCTCCTCAGCCTCACCGTCACCTTCACTCTCCTCAGCATCGCCGTCACCTTCACTCTCCTCAGCCTCACCGCCACCTTCACTCTCCTCAGCCTCACCGTCACCTTCACTCTCCTCAGCCTCACCGTCACCTTCACTCTCCTCAGCATCGCCGTCACCTTCACTCTCCTCAGCCTCGCCGTCACCTCCACTCTCCTCAGCCTCACCGCCACCTTCACTCTCCTCAGCCTCACCGTCACCTTCACTCTCCTCAGCCTCGCCATCACCTCCACTCTCCTCAGCCTCACCGCCACCTTCACTCTCCTCAGCCTCACCGTCACCTTCACTCTCCTCAGCCTCGCCATCACCTCCACTCTCCTCAGCATCTCCGCCACCTTCACTCTCCTCAGCCTCACCGTCACCTTCACTCTCCTCAGCCTCGCCATCACCTCCACTCTCCTCAGCATCTCCGCCACCTTCACTCTCCTCAGCCTCGCCGTCACCTTCACTCTCCTCAGCCTCACCCTCACCTTCACTCTCCTCAGCCTCACCCTCACCTCCACTCTCCTCAGCCTCGCCGTCACCTTCACTCTCCTTAGCCTCACCGTCACTGTCACTCTCCTCAGCCTCACCGTCACCTTCACTCTCCTCAGCCTCACCGTCACTGTCACTCTCCTCAGCCTCACCGTCACCTTCACTCTCCTCAGCCTCACCGTCACTGTCACTCTCCTCAGCATCACCGTCACCTTCACTCTCCTCAGCCTCACCGTCACTGTCACTCTCCTCAGCATCACCGTCACCTTCACTCTCCTCAGCATCACCGTCACCATCACCTTCACTCTCCTCAGCATCACCGTCACCTTCACTCTCCTCAGCCTCGCAAAGACTACAGTCTGTCTCCAGAGTTCCAGCCTGGCTCTCGCCCGTCCCCTGCTTCTGCTCCCTTCCACATAACTAATCATCGGACGTTTCCATCCCCCCTCTCTAGCCCCCCGTCCTCCTCCTGATCAGGCTGTGGTCAGTTACTAAGTGCTCTCCTCTCTATATTTATACTGCTGAATAATTGAAGCTGAGACGTGGAGGATAATCTTCTCTCCCTCTTTCTTTTCATTAACTGTGGGTCTGCTCCTCCCCGCTGTGTTATCTTATATCTCCGGTGGCTGGAAAGCCCTGTGTGCTTTGGACCTGCTCCTTCAGCCAAACTAGATATTAAGAGCTCTATGAAACCCCATAACTCTAGTGTTTACTCTTCATATTTACTGTGCGTCTATGAAACAGAAGCACAGAAGCAAGCAGGGGTCTGTCGAGGGTCTGTTGCC